>JACWFZ010000007.1:0-284776 GCA_019775285.1 Cystobasidium slooffiae | reverse complement strand
ATCAAGAGCATTGCTGGATGGCACAGAACAGCATTCTGTAGACCAAGTGACTCTGCTGTGAAGGTCATACCGCGCATCACTCTTCTATGTCGGGTTGATCGGCAAAGAAGCCGCATCTCGCTGGACGAGCCTGGTCGCCTCGAATGTCGTGGTTGGAGCCGGACCACAACACTCACTATACGTAGGAAGTCCCAATTCTCTCTCCTCGTCCAAGTCTGCTGCACAGTTGGGGAAGATGCAGTGAACCAGACCTGTGCTGACTGATAAAGTCGTCTTTGCGTCCGTGACTACTACGCACTGACCACGCCCCAAATCAATGCGAAACCTGTTTGGGCGGGCGTGTTCGATAGCCGACTAGCGTCTTTGACAAATTCAGAGGCCTGCAACAGCTTTCACCGACTGCGAACATCGCTTCGTACATCTGTCCACCGCCTTGGCTGCTCTCCTTCTCACCTCTGCCGCAGGTTCTGGTCTCAGCTTCCGTTCTCATCATGCCGGGTGATGCAGCAGAGCAAGTCACCGTCTCCGAGTACATGTGAGATTACTTTGTCCTTCTCGCTTACTATGTGTCATCTGATGCCAACGGCTCCTCCATTACTTGCTGCCAGACTCACTCGATTGGAACAAGTGTATGCTTCTTGTGCCGATGCATCGATATCGGTCCAGTCTGAGGGGACCGAGTCTTCTAAACTGACACAAAGATCCAACCCCGCGAACTATGTTCCAGAGGTGTCACAAACATCTATGGAGTTCCAGGTAAGATTCTCAAAGATAGTCACTACCTTTCCGCCGTTGGTCTTCTATTGCTTGGACACCACCACTCATCAGTATCCGGTTCATCACAGGCGACTTCAACTTGCGCTTCCTGGACTATGTGGAAGACCATGAAAGCATCCAATGGCTTGGATGTACGAATGAGGTATGGTGGGGTCTCCATCGCTATTGGCTGAAAGCAACAGTGCTGAGACAAGCCTTTCTCGCTCATTCAAGCTTAATGCTTCATACGCCGCGGACGGCTATGCCCGCGTGAAGGGCACTCTTGGTGTTCTAGTGACTGTCTTCGGAGTTGGAGAACTGAGTGGGTTTCAGGGCATGTTCCTACACCTACATCTTCAAACTCATAGCACTTTCTTCTTTCCATTAGGTGCAGCCAACGGAATCGCGGGCTCTTATGCAGAGTCGATTCCAGTCCTTCACATCGTCGGTGTGCCTTCGACCGCGCTCCAAGCCAAGGATCTCAAACTGCACCATACACTAGGAGATGGCCGCTTTCAAGTCTTTCAAGACGTCTACTCCAAAATCACCTGTAGTCGATCACACATCGCATCATCGCTCCGGGATGGTAATGTCACAGAGGCTATCGATAAAGTCATCTTTGAGGCTCTCAAGTACAACAAGCCAACCTACTTGACATTACCTACTGATTTGCTAGATTGTAAGTCCCTATATGGTGGTCTGCCAGAGGGAGGATGCTCTAAATGCGGGTGTCTTCCTCGACAGTTTTGATCTCGGCTGAACCCCTGAAGAAGCCAATGACTCTTCAGTCTATAGCAAAAGATCTGTCAGAATTGCGCACGAATAATGGTGTGGAAGACGAAGTCGTGCGACAGATCTGTCAGATGTTCAGGAAAGCTACAAATCCCTGCATACTGGTTGACGTGGAAGTGCCGCGCTTCCGGATTGAAGCGGAGGTTGAGAAGCTCATTGAAGCTAGCGGAACGGTATACGGGTCACTCAAAGACTGAAACGAGTATGAAGAGAGTACTGACATCTCGGTACATTCCCGTAGACATTCTTCACTTCCATCATGGCCAAGTCAGCCATCAGGGAGGATCATCCGCAATTTGGCGGTGTTTACGTGGGCAATATCACCTTCCCAGCGGAGGTCAAGCAAGCCTTCGAATCTTGTGACTTCATACTTGCAATCGGATTCTTTGAAACAGATTTCAACACAGCCGTGAGCGAGACCACATTGGCATGATGTAACTGATTGGCTAATGCGTCACCTTACAGGGAATCTCTCACCGTATGGTCACCGAGCAAACAGTAGAGCTTCACCACGACCGCGCCGTCATCCAGGTAAGAGGCGGATGAAGCGCCCTGTCACGTTAACTCTGACTCATTGCGCTCTCCTATTCAGGGCACTACATATGCCGGGATTGGCTTTCGACCTTTGCTGCCAGCACTTACTCTAGCGCTGCGAGGGATTTCACGAACCAGACCAGAATCTACGCCGGCTTCTCAGACCGGATCTGCCCCCAAGCTGGAGCAGGAGCCATCTGTTGACTCCAGCGCAGGCGAAAAGGCCACTGTCATCACTCACGACGAGATGTGGCCGCTGTGGGCCAAGTTCATCAAGCCCAACGATGTGCTCGTAGGGGAGATAGGCTCCGGAAGCCATGGCTTGCTTGATGTCAAAATGCCACCCGGCTGCACGATTATGTCGCAGATCCTGTACGCTTCCATCGGATTCGCCGCTGGTGCTACGCTTGGTGCAGCTATGGCTGCTAGAGAACAAGGCAGGAGAACCATTCTGTTCACTGGAGATGGAAGCATGTACGTCAGCTTGCGGACTGTCACCGGCACCGCTAGGGATGGTATCTGCGAATTCTCGCAGATGCAGGTTGCTTTTGACCGCACTCTCATAGCATGCGGTCAAAAGCAACTAGCATACTGCGATCAGTCGCAGATCTGATTGCCATCGGTGCGGTACCACGCTGTAGCTGACTCTCGGTAGATAGGCAAATGTCTGCACAAGAGATTTCTACAATGATTGCTCAAGGTGTCAAGCCAATCTTAGTGTAGGTGACATTGTACCGTATCAGACATTGCGTCTAGCATGCTAATAGCGTCGAACCCCTTTAGTGTCTTGAACAATGCAGCTTATGTAGTTGAGCGATTCGTCCATGGCCGAGACCGCAAATACAATAGCATCAAGAACTGGGACTGGCAGAGACTCTTGCACTTGTTTGATCCGCCCAGCGGATCTTTTCAAAGTTTCAAGATCCATAACAGACGAGAGTTGGAGGTCCTGCTTGAGAGCGATGCCCTCAAGAATCTCGACAAAATCACGTAGGCTATCAAGACAATGACGAAGCTGGACGTGTACCCACTGATGCAGTTTCTGGATTTTCAATTTAGTCTCATTGAGTGCATGATGGGCGATATGGACATTCCAAGAGCTTTGAGGGCTGTAAGTGGAAACTATGTAAATGCCGCTATCGACCGAGGCTGACAGGATGTGTCCGTTATAGCAAGCGGACTTGATGGGAAAAGCTAATCGGGCTTCTGGCAAGTGACCATTGCGATCTTGGCGAAACGCCCTGCAAAAGTGCAGTGGCGGGCTTTGTAGTCTTGCTGTCGGTCTGTAGCGTTGTTGCCAATCTATCGGTAACGGGTGTTCCGCCTTCAGTTTGGAGGACACACATACGCGCTGTATTGTTTTGCTACGGTAGTACCATACTCAAATGGCCAATTGCATCCTGCCTGGTCTCTCTTCTAAGCTCGTTAACGACTTCCTTGCAAAATATACAAACACGTTGCGACTACTTAAACATCTCGGCACTGTTCTAAAGTGTCATTTTATGCGACTAATCAATGAGATGTTTTCGTTTGAAGTATGAGCGTAGATAGAGTATCTGCCATATTCCCAGCGACACAAGGGTAGCTGCAGTTAGGAGTGAGAACCAATACACTCTTTCGTTTGTAGATTCGTTCGTGTCCCGCATTCTCGCTTCTCGTCTTTTGAGGTAATTCAGTTCATCTACTATTTCTTTCACTACGCCTTCTAGTTTGCGCATTTCGACTTCTAAGCCGGACAATGACTCTATTGCCCACGCGAACGATGTACGTGTCAGTGAAAGAATGATGATGACGTTCTGGAGGTGCCTAGACGCTTACCAGCTTTTGCAATGGCGTTGTAATCTACAGCATCGGCTCCAATGTCAACATCCAGATCAACAGCACGCGCAAACTGCTCATTATCGTTACTCAAGCCTGAATACAAGTAACCAAAGCTCAGCAAAAACATATCGCATCTCCAATCATCATGATGCTCACCTCTATCAAGCGTATTCGTGAAGCAGACACCAAGGTCGGCATCCGCATGTGTCGTGATCGCCATGCGCGTCTCTCCTTGAATGTTACGCTTGCTTTGATATATATTGCGATGATTACTTCCATCTATGATCTCCATATCTACCTTTTGGTTTGGTCCTTTTGCAATGTTCGCTCTTTTATACCAGTAATGTCAGCTCTCTATCCGGCGGTCTTTCGCTGGCTGCCACACCCAAACAAAGCGTATCGCTTGTGCGGCCCTCGACTCACGTTATGACCACCAGCGTATCTGACATTGCATAGTTCCACACACATCTCTGGCGAGGATTCTGGCTAGCTATCAGGTCGAACTTGACTGCTTGCACGGGTTGCAACGCCGAGAGCGCCAGCAGCGTCGCGAGGACAAGGGACAGGAACCGGCTCATTGAGACCAGCGAGGAAGTTGAGGAAGTCGTCGTTGGGGCTGTAGAAGCTGTGTTATGTCGCTGACGTCGCGTGTGCTGCGGTATGCGACTCATGATGTACTGACCAAGAAGTGCAATTCGGTGAAAGTGCAAGAGTCCACCTCGAAAGGCGATCGCGACTCTGTCTAAGCGTGAAGACGTGTCAAAGTGGAAGAGTAGGATTGGAACGAGGCAGATATCAGCTAGACCCCTTCAATATTTCAACTCATCACGGGATCTGTGTTTTCATTACATACTGAGCCTTCTTGAAGCCACTCTGTTCAAAAGCTTTCTCCTTGCCACATCGTCAAACACGCGAACAACCACTCGGCTAACTGGGTCAAACGCAACACAACACTGATCCGATATTGGTAAGATGAGACGTATGCTGGAACGATAATAGCCTCCTAATCATAGTCATTAAGGCTTCCTTGAAAGGCACACGGGTTTGACTTTGAAATGCAAGCGGGTACAGCTGTCTATTGGCACTGAAACGAAGAAAAAGCAAGCTAGCTAAGGCAGAACTAAATCCATACATAGGATAATGACAGAAGAAACCCTCCGACAACCACGCGCAAGTCCCAGAAGAGGTGATTCTCTCACTCGGAACTTGAAAAGCGAACTGCCTGATAACGAAACCCCTGATTTGCACTGAATGACGGACAATGATCTAGTGAACGAATACTGAAGAAGGGACAGGGTGCAAGCTAGCCATGCAGTTAGTCTTGTCGCTGAAGTGACTTGCACAGCTTCCAGGACGAGAGAAACGATGGGCCTAGTGTGGTCTAAAGGTTGCGTAAAGATGAGTGGATGTGGTTTGCTTGCGTGCGCGTTTTATGTACGTTGAGCGATTGATGCGATGCGTTCACATTGACATGTAGCCATTAAACAAAGCTTCAAGGTCTTTAGTTGACAGCTTCACCTCGTCCGATGCACTTGACCTTGAAGCCGATGTCTTCCAACTTCTTCTGATCGAGGATGAGACGACCGTCAAAGACAAAGGCAGGCTTGTTCATTGAGTCGTAGATCTTCTGCCAGTCGAGGTCCTTGAACTCGTCCCATTCAGTAGCGACGACGATACCCTCTGCACCGATGCATGCCTCCATTGCTGATTGGCAGATGGAGATCTGCTTTTGAGCTGCAGGGTTGAACAACGATGTCTCATCAGTATATGGCCAGTCTTACCGTAGCATGCGATAGGGTTGTGCAACTCACCGACATCCTTATCGCCAGCGACAAGAGGGTCAGAAACATCAGACCAGATCTGAGCCTCTGGTACCTTAGGATCGTAGATTGAGATCTTTGCATTTTCAGATCGGAAAGACTTGACGAGTGAGATGGCAGGAGATGCACGGGTATCACCAGTGTTCTTCTTGAATGCGAATCCGAGGACGGCAATTCTCTTGTTTGTGATGGTGTTGAAGAGCTGTTATCATCAACAACGAATATAGACGGCGTCAGTCGACTCGCTTCTCCATTTGCAAGATACCCTATATAGATTATGGTGCTACTCACACTGCTGACGACGTTCTTTGCGAATCGTTGCATCTGGTAGTCGTTCATCTGGGTGATTTGGCGCCTGTGCAAGTGAAAGATTCGCGTCAGTACTCCGTGCCTTCCCTTACTCGATGGTAAACAAGGTTAAAAGGTCATTACTCACCAGTACGCAGCGACTTCAGGCAAGTGCAGACTCTCGCAAAGGTATACCAAGTTCAAGATATCCTTCTGGAAGCAAGAACCACCGAAGCCAACGGAGGCCTTCAAGAATTTAGGTCCAATTCTGGAATCTAATCCGCATGCATAGGCGACTTCGTCGACGTCGGCTCCTGTGACTTCGCAGATGGCAGAGAGGGCATTGATGGATGAGATACGTTGAGCGAGCATTGCGTTGGCAGCCTGTCAGTGTATGATGGTGAAATTAGTATCGATTGTGAATGATGCTCCGGTCTTAAGGCCGAGCAGGAAGTAAAGCAGGCGAGACTTACCAACTTAGTCAACTCAGAAGACCATAGACCAGTAGTAATGCATCTTTCTCTGGGAACCCAGTTTGCGTAGACATCAACAAGAGCCTGTTGAGCAGCGTATCCCTCAGGAGTCTTCAAAGATCCGATGAGGACGCGATCAGGCTTCATCAGATCGCTAATAGCAGTTCCTTCAGCTAAGAATTCGGGGTTTGACAAGATGTCGAATCTGCAACCTGGTCTTGAGTTTGCTTCTAAGATTGTTCGCATGGATTGAGCGGTTCGGCATGGTACGGTTGACTTCTCGACGACAATCTTGGAGGAAGTTGCGACTGTTGCGATTCGGCGCGTGCATGATTCGACGTAGCTGTTATTTCACAAGGGAAGGTAGACAATTGGGGAATGTGCAGGTTATTAATGTTGAAGAAGGTAGAAAGAGAGAAAAGACGCGTCAATATACGCGTTTGGCTAGCAGCGATCACGCAGGAGATACAGAAAAAGTCGACTCACGTCAAATCGGCAGCGAAACCAGCACCGACACCGGAGCTCTTTGTAGGAGTATTGACAGATACGAAGATAAGGTCCGCCTCGATGATAGCCTTGTCTACTTCAGTGGAGAAGAACAAGTTTTTACCACGTTGAGCCTTGACAATCTCTTCTAGACCAGGCTCGTAGATGGGCAGAGTATCGGAGTTCCATGCTGCAATTCGGTGTGGGTTGACATCAACAATTGTTACGATGCTGTATGAACAAATTGACGGAAAAGAAAATGTAGTGATGGCAAAGGTGGAAGTTCGAGGAACGTGTTTTCAGGGGTTTTCAGATAAGAGAGAGAGAGGTGAGGAGCGAAAGAGAGCGACGAAGTAGATATGTGCAACGATGGCAGTAAGTCAGAGTGTACATGACTAGAAAGACGCGTCGATACTGCAATTCCACTCACATATCCGGGCACATCTTTGAGATAACGGAGCATGTTGGGCCACCGACGTCTAGTGAGAGAGGGAGAGATGGATGTCAGGACAGGAGAAATGAAGAGAGAGACAGAGAACAGACTCACAACCAGCACCAATGCAAGCAATCTTCTTGACTGTAATGTGTATATGAGCAGTTGTCAGTCTTATTTGTCCCGATTCATCCACTAATTGAATCTTCGCGCGTCTTCCTGAATTTGGACAGGTCGACGCGTCCAAAGAGAGATGAATAACCAAATAGAACGACACAACCCACCTTTGATGGGTTCGATGTGCGTGCCATTGACGCCGTTTGATGAAACCATGGTGTATTGATTGATAGAGTATTAAGTATATGAGAGAGTGTGTAGTGTTGTAGTAGAGAGGAAGAGAAAGAGAAAGAAGAAGCTTGATATCGCAGGGATAATCTCTGATCTCGAATTGATTATCTTTTCCTGAGCCCTGTCGTTCCCCAGGAATGCAGACTAGCTAAACGATATACTCCGACTCTCCAGTGACAGCCTCGACTCGCTTGCTCATTGGTAGCACTGCAAGCTACAATAATGTAAATGCTGTATTCCACCCGAATCATCTCATCTCTCATCTTACTACTACCATGTCCACCCCCCGCCTACTTTCCTTTTCCGCCCATTCAATGAACTTTGAATTCTTTCAGCGGCCCTCGTTGCCACGGACTCGCTGACTGCGTGTCGGATGGAGCGAACTGAATTTACTGCTAATTTGATTCAGACTGAATGACTTGACATATGCCGAGAGTCCTTCTCATGATCATACACATCTCCGAAGCTCCTCCGTGTGTGGTTCCTGCACTCGACTTGCGGAAAATATTCAGTATGCATGGTCGCCACTTTGTACCATATACGCGTCTCACTTCAAAGGCAGGCTCGTACCCTTCTTCCTTGCAGCAAACAAAGTATCATACATCGTACAATAGACGGCTACTCGTTGCTCATACATAGTCAAAACGCTATCGTCGTGCCAACTTGCTTCGCTTGGGCCGAATGCTGTGGCTTTCGCCACTGAACAGGCTCGCACAACCCAAGGCCAGACAGCCTGCAGCCACCAGGATATCAATACCTGATTCTTCTTCCAACTACAATTGCCTCACAGTACTGTTGATCTCGTGGAGACGCTTCCATGCATGTTCAATCACTTGCACCTGCACTTGCGATTTCCCGATCACCCTCTCTTCATCAGACAGGCTGTAAGGCTGACCTCGACTCGACTGTAGCATGGAATACCCTCCTACCATCTTATTCACCCAAGGTCATCTCTCCCTACTCTCCATCTACAAGCGTGAGCAATGTCCGCGCTCACGGGCTACATTGACAGTGCGTACATATCCACCCTGTACTTTCGCGAATCCGAAACTGACTCTTTGTGAACTTGCATAAATTCCACATTAGAACAAGTCCTCGTAGTCACTCAGGACGGACGTGTGATAGTTGTGAGTGTCACACTATAGAGTACCTATAGCAGTAAACCGCTGACAACGTGTATTTATCACCCTGCTGCTGCCTTGTAATGACCTACAGGGCGAACTCAAAGGCTTCGACCAAACTACGAATGTCATTCTATCAGGCTCAACAGAGCGTGTATTCAGTCAAGATGAACCCGTTGAAGAAGTTCCCTTAGGTTTATACCTGATAAGAGGTGATAACATGTAGGTGTGGCCCGTTCTGCTATTCTACGAGCGATTGACTGAATGTGTTTCGATCATCCCATTTCCATTTCACTCTTTCCCTGTGCGACATATGTTGCTTGCACACTCTCGCGCCCGTTCTTTAACAATTGTTATGACACTCGAATTATACGTACTTAGTTCCCTCGTCGGCGAAATGGACACCGTCAAAGACAAAGCAACCGATCTATCAAGTTTACGAGCGGATCCCATTGCAGAAGTACACCATTGATAGCCAGCTTTACGGAGTCTTAGACGCTTGATGAATGGGACACAGCCGGCTGTTCATGTGCACATCGCGACAATCAAAATAGGATTCAGATGTGAGAGAACACCGCGAAAGTCTCTCCGAAGCGAGCACAGGTCTCGACATATTCCATCAACCCACCTTCATTCCTCTTTCCGTACGGACAGACGTCACAAAATAGAAGGATCCCCTTCAAGTCCACATTCGACTCAACACATATACCCAAAAAGCCAAAGAGAGATGTCAACTCTAGTCCGATATCTCCTCTTGGCGCATGGACCAAATTTTAGATAGATTGCACAGGAAACAAGGCAAGCAAGCAAGCAATGATTGGAAGTTTTCAGTGCTCGAAGTTGAATAAATGTACAAATAAGATGGAGCTTTTCATGTCTTTTCTTGATAAGAAAGAATGCAAGGACAAGTGCAAAAGAAAAACGGTGTTGTAGCATAGCTTTTTGACGCTTAAGCGACGACAGTCGCAGGCAAGGAAGATAGGATGAGCTATAAAGTCTTCGCACGACCCAGCCTAGTCATGAGACTAAGTCAGTATGATTGCTCATTGCAAAAGTGTCCTTTGACCCCTCTGCTTTGCCGGAGAGGAGGAAGAAGAAATATGCGAAGCTATACTAATTTTCAAAAGATGATCTGTTCTACTCTACGTAAAGCAGACCAAAGCCTCTCTTCCTTTTCTATCAATTCTTAGTATTCTCTTAGCAACGAGACCGTAAATAGCTTTATGGCCTAAGTCCTCATTCAGTCCCTTTTCTTTCGCTTTTCCACCTAGGTAGATTTTTAGGTTGTTCATGTTCAAGAAAGCTTCCGGTGGTGCTGCTGAGTTGTCACCTGCACTCGAAGCTGACGCTGAAGTCGGTGTTCCTGTACTACTTGCTCCTGCTGGAATTGGTCGACGAAGTATCAGACTGAGCTTATCTTTGCTACCTGTTGAAGAGGACGGGTTGTCTTCTAGCTCTAGAGAAAGCAATAAGCTAAGGAAGGTATGTAGTAGATGGAATTCAATTATGTTAACAGGCGTCAAAGTGGAAGAAGTAGGAGAGGCATTGATGGCTGATGAGGCTGATATGCTGGAAGTAGGTGATATGGTACCTGCTTCCGCCTTTGATATCACGCTTGAAAGCGCAGATCTGTTTCGCATATGCGTAGGTGATGCACATATCAGCGTGACGTGTCGACCGGCTTTCGGAATGTTTATGACTCACAATGTAGACTCTGCATCTTTGTTCGTCGCTTTCTTCACGCTGCCAGGAAGAGCAGAGAAGATCTTTGCCTGTGAACGAAAATATGCGGTGTGGTTCCTTAGGTCAGCTGATGTCTGGAAAGCTGCTCATGTCTAGCTTCCAACCTACCAGAACCTTGTCAAGCTGTTCGACTGGGAGTCGGGGCTGCAATTTTCGCTTTGGCGGCGGAGTCGAGGCTGTTGCTTCTTCGTGAGTTTGCGTATCTTCAGTGATACTTGCCAAGTCCTCGCCCTTCCGGCCACCCAGCACGACAGTCTGATCTTCATCTTCATCATTGGCCATTGAAGTATTAGAAGGAGATTGTACATTGACAGCAGGCACGCTTGCATTTAGACTCGACTTCGAGACTGTCACGGCGGGAGGCGGACTTGATGTCTTGCTAGTCCTACTTGAAGCAGCAGCTGCTGCTGCTGCCTTCTGTTCCGCCATCCGCCTTGCTACAATTTCGGGCACGCGTCTCCCGCCTATAGTCGTCGCACTTGTCGTGGTTGACATGGGTGCTTTGGCGGGCGGAGGTCTGCTTGGATTACTGCTGGCAGTCGACGTCTTAACGGAGGATGGTGCAGTTTTCGCAGGTGCTGTTCGAGCAGGTGGGGCCCGGCTCTGCGTTGAAGATCCACTCCGCATTCTCGAAGCATCGACTTGTCTTGCTTCCTTGTTCAATTCTCTACGCGCCTCTTTCAAGGCTAAGATCTCGAGCTCTTCACGTCGTATTTCAGCTTCAAGAGTTGCAAGATCTTCCTCTGCTGAAGCTTCGATAGTCATTGCGCTTGTGGAAGCTTTCGGCTGTGGCTGAAAGAGAGCAAAATCAGACATTAGTGAAGAGTTGTCTTGGAAGTGATTGTGATGGCTGTGCGTACCTGATTCAGCATCTCTTCGAGATCTGCAATCGCATCCATCAAGCCCTCATATTGCGAGTACAGAAGTTCCACGTGCTCGCTTGCACGCTGCATGGGACTGGATGTGCAGAACTCATCATCAGTATCCAGCTGACAGCGGAGATTCGCGTCATAAGCATTCAACGAATTACTAAGTCTGTAAAAGCTTCCTTGCGGCCAATAGGTATGCTTCGGGTTCGACAACACTCTTGTTTTGAGCAGGTTGAGCGCGTCTCTTCTTGAGTGGAGTTGCTTTATCAGGAGCACCTATCCTTGCTGGACCTCTTGATTTTGGGAAGTGCCATGCATTTGAGGCACTTCCAACATTGTTGCCTATATGCTGAATTCTCGAGGTCGTGCTTCCACTTGTGCTTCTTCCTAACAGTGATCTTCTATGTCGCGCGCGGTCGTCTCTGTCATGAACGGAGTGATGGTCTACAAGACCATTCCCGGCATTTGAAGCATGTATTCCATCGTTATATGAGCTATCTTCAGTGCTGAACAGGCCAAGCTCATGCTCGTGTGCATCGCGTATGTATTGACCTTCGAACACTTCGGCTGGAGCGAGAGCTTGATCTGCTATCCGGCCTTTTGTCTCTTGAAACGGCAGAGTGTCCAGGAAGGATGCAGATGCGAATAGAGCTGTTATACTGTCTTCCACTGAAGGCAGCATTGTGCTCAACAGATGATATTGCCAGCAAGCTGCACACGCCACTGCAAGCTCCACTCTTTGCATGAACCAGCTTCAAGGCGATCGTGCTTTTCTCTTGCTTTATTGGCGATATCATCAATACAATAGCAGCAGTCTATTGGGCCGTGCCGAACACTGTCTCCTACGACTAGTAGCCCTCTTCTAAGATATCCTGCTTCAATGGCTTGCGGACCTGGATGCGGCCACTCTCCTGATGACCCAGAGCACGTTCTCCCCGGCGAAGGTGTGAACGACCTGCTCAGAGGCAAGAGTAAGTGATAAACAGCATGAAAGTAGGAGTGAACAGTAGTCTCATCTTGTCATGTGCCATTTTAAAACAGTCGACATCGACAACGTCGTTGCGCTCAATGCAGAAGATGAAAGTCAAGCGAAAGATATTCTGAAACCATGGGACGAACGACTGGATGAAGAGAAGTATATTCGCAGTGACGCAGAGTGAGTATGACGTGGCTCCCGATACAACTCATTATAAGCGGCAGCTATTGACGTCTGTCTTTCAATCAGTGAACAGCTCATTAGTATGTGGCGACACCAGTCAGCTGTCTCTCCGCATTCATGTCTCACGCTACCTTGCACAATGCAGTCCGCATACCATTCACAGGGTCAGTCAAGCTACGTTCTATCATTGTGAAAGGTGCAAGAGGGGAGTCGTGCCCCACGCAAATGAAAGTAGTGAGTCCGCTCTTACTGATCATCTTCATGTCTGGCTTAGCTGACAAAGGCAATATTATGACAATCAGTACGTCAATATTCCAGATGTAGATTTTGACACAGCAGAATCAGAAAAGCCGACGCAAGTGATTGATTTGGTGGACTCCAAAGATCCAGTCGAGTACCCTGTTCCGTGAGTACGGCCCGAAGTTCCACAGGAAAGTCTTTAGCTGATTCGAACGTCTTACGAATATCGATACAGGGCCACGCGTTATCCTGCTGTTACGCTCCTCACGCTCTTCTTCAATCAGAATGCAGGCGGAGAAACAAGTCAGATCTACTTCCTAGGCTTCAAAGGCGAATTCACGAAAAGGTCAGAAAGACCCGGTGCGTTCATATACGAAGCGCAAGCCAATCCTGCCGACCATGCGAAGTTGCCGGGCATGGAAACGGGAATGCATAGTCAAATTGGATAGCGCATGTGTCGCCGCTCTGGTGGAGGTCTTTGTCCACAGATTTGGAACGTCTATCTATCTATGCCACATTCATCCGTGATAGCCACTCTGCACAAATCAGCGTCGGCGAGGCATTCAGGCGAAGGCGCTCTTGTGCGCTTCTTTTGCTTGTGGCGTCGACCAGTAGCTTCCGTTCGGGAACTCGTATACCTTGATAGCCTCCTCGTGCATCTAAAGAAGGAAGCAATCCGCAAGCAAATGCAGATGTCAATCGAGAGCGCTCAGCAACAGCTAGTCGTTAAGTCTATATCGCGACCTACGCGGATGCTGTATCCTTCCTCGTTGTTGAGTGGGACATTGTATCTTCCTTGGCTATTTATGGAGACGGGATATACGAAATGCTCATGAAGATGGTCGACGTATTCAAGCACGTTTCTCTCCATGGTTCCAGACCTGGCGAGCACAATGTATCAGAAGAGCCGAAGATCCCACTTTGGTGGACTTGTCTCAAGCGACTTACACCGCAATGTAGTCAATCAGTGACAGATGAATGACGAGTTCGCATAACCCAACACCTCCTGCATGCGGGCATACTGGAACGTTGAATCTGACCGACGTAACCAATGAGCGCTGTCTTCGCACCACGGGCCTTCAAAGACACACTTGGCGGCCATTAGAAGCACGGCGAGAATCTCGCTTATGCTTGACATTCGACACTAGGTTTAGTGATGTCAGTGTTCCGTACATACCAAGAACCCTGCCGACTTACACTGTCGATCTGGCAAACGTCGATGGCCTCAGCTTGAAGCAGCTGCTTGAAAGTCATTCTGCAACACGAGATCAGTTAAGGGCTCAAAAGGCGCGTCATGAGATGGTAGCTTGCCGATTATGTGCGTGCTCGCCGGTAGCCACACCCATGATTCCCTTGAGACCAGCTCGAATCTTGGCATGACCCAATACGTCATCTGGCGCCGTGGGCTCTTCGATGAACCAGAGGTTGAATTTGGCCAGCTTCTTACACCATTCTATGGCTTGGTCAACATCCCAGACTGTCGAGAACGGTGGAGATCAGCTTTCAGCCTCCGAAAGCTTCACCTTGAACGAGAAAGCCAAAAGCTTACCTTGATTGGCGTCCATCATGAGCACACAGCCTGTCGGACCAGCATTCTTTCCCTGCAGACTTTCTGGCGTAGGTGTGACTTTGCGATCTTTGAAGTTGGCTGGGTCATCGATAACACTTCTAACAAGAGCAAGTCTACGAGCGTCATCCTCCGGTGAAATGCCGACTTTCACCTTGAAATGGTTGAATCCTTGATCAATAGCTTCTTTCGTCAAGCGGACGACTTTCTCGTCATCATAACCTGCCCCTGTTGGCGTCATGCGATCAGAGCGGTCTATAAGACGTGTTAAAGCACAGCCTCAACACTTACAACCCACTGACGTGGTATAAGCTGGGTACCCCTGCTGAAGCACCTTCTCTGTGCGTTCCTGCTTGGTGGCCTCTCTGCTCTTCAACAACGTCAAAGCCTCTTCTTTCGTGATGGCGTCCGAGATATATCTGAAAGCTGTACTTTTTACGAACTCCTCCGGCGTGAAGTCGCAAACTGTGCATCGTGTCAAGACACCTCTGCGCGTAACTTTTTCCGAAAATAGCTTACTGAGCTTCCATAGCGGTTTCCCTCTGGCACGTGCGAACATATCCCACAGAGCATTGCTGACACTACCTGTTGCGAGAGCGATAACACCCTTTTCTGGACCAATCCTACGAACAATGAAACTGTCAGGCTTTGTCCACTGCATCTTGCGGCGAGACTTACCATCGTAGCTGAGGGTCAGCAGTGAGCCAAGACCAAGTCTGTCCCATATCGGCAAACAAAGCTTCTGTGTCTTTACCGACTAGCTTTTTGGCAACTTGCTTGATGGCCTATGTATGGAATAGACGTAAGATTCATTTCTTTACTGTCAATGTTTTCTCCGAACAGGCTTACCTCGCATACAAGGTCGTTGCCTCGACCAATAGTGAAGGTCATGCCATATCTACCAGTATCATTAGTCCTTGACAGCATCATGGGCAGAGACGCGGTTGCGTACCCCTTTAAGTCAGAAGACGTTTTCAGGATGATGTAGGCTGCCGAATAGTCCTGTGGCGCGTGTTGGAGTAAGTAAATGGGCGTAAAGGTAGCAGTAGCGGACGAACTTACACATTCAGTGTTCATGGCGTCTGTGCCATCTCCAGATAGACTAGCATGCTCATGACAACGTCAATACAAGCTTGCGGGTTTCGAACTTGTATCGCGACTCACGATGTAGGGAACCGACTGTAATCAAGGTGAAACAATCATTAGCCAGTCTTATACAATAATACTGTCCGGACATTGTACGGAGCTTCGACAAGGAGTGAAGGCAGGTCAAGAAGTGTCTAGTGTCTTGCTTGCCGGTCCTGCGGCTTTCTGTTCGGTGGGGACGACTAGCCAAGACACGACTATGCTAGCGAATAAGCATGCCTTCTAGTGTAAACGTCCATCGCACGAAGTACAGTGCCGGGGGGTGACGTTGTATGAAGGCTTCTTGGAGGAATGGCTCGATGGCTATTCCTGGATTCTGGAACCTGATAACCGACGTCGAGAGTGCCATCACTTACAGGTCATGTATGTCAAATCCGGTGATGGTAACCATTGTCTAGGCTTGATGATAATGTAGAAGGGAAACTGTAGAACCGGCTGAATTACTCAAAGCAACGGAATGTCTGTAGGAACGAGGAAAGGCCATCCTGCAGACAAGCCGAACAAGAAGCCGAAGCTACCTTCCTCGATCAGCAGGTTGATCGCGATGATAACCGGCCGACGACGAACAAGACATACGGTAGAGGCATAGCTTTCTTCTTTCAAGCATTCCAGCATTCTATTGTACTCGCAGTCTGTTAGACCTCCTGGGAAGCCGCTAGTATCAACAATCTAGGCTCCAAGCTTCGGAGTGGAGCTCAGCGCTCACTTCCAACATTGAATCACAGAATCGGACAGCATTCCATCTTCGCAAGCACTACGTCCCAAGACAGGGCTGGCGGCAGAGTGTACCGTAGTGGGCCTCGCAGGTTATCGCTTCATGTGCATGTCGTAGCATCGCATCGCATACCCTATGACGTTCGAGAACACAACCTGCGATAGCAGGCAATCGACAAAATCTGAAGCTGGAAGGCGATGCGATGCGCACACCGCTTGCCAAGCGAGCAGCATGGCCTTTCGAGGGGATGCACTACATCATCAAGGCTATGCAAGGTCATCCCCCTCACGACTTACGTCCAAGCTCATCTGCTTGGGTTGATGCTGTCAAGCTCATTCTAACTCTGCTAGTATACCAGACTGCTTACAAAACGACAATCACGACGCTCACAATGAAGCTCGCCTTCGCAACTCCGTCAACAGCCCTGGTGGCATTGACCTGCATGTTACACTCGAGCGCGGCTCTTCCAGCCTCATCCTCCGTCCTTCAACGCCGGGAGGCCACGGGGACCGTTACACCGATGTGTTACACGGTCGACAAGGAGCAAGATGGCGTGAAGTCCGTGGAGTACAAGCTTTCGGTAGCTTGGCCAACATTGGTTGAACCAAAAGCTCCATCGACTGTTCGTAAGTCGAGTGCAACTTGTTTTAGGGCACCTCTTCAACAAATGGTAGCCCAGATACGCTCCAAACAAAGGTCTGACACTGCCGTTTGATAAAATTTTTGATAGGTGTGGCAATGCTCGATACATCAGGTCAGCCCAAGGTTCTATACGAAGTACCAGGGGATAAGCGACTGGCAGCAGGACTTGACATGTTCATGGTGACCCTACAATACGTGGATAGCAAGATAACAGGCTCAGGCATTTCTTGGGCAAGTTATGATGATATCATGAAGAATGGAGCTGCCGCTACGGTTGTGGCTGGGACCGAGCCACTTGATCTTACAGGTCTTCCTGGAAAGATTGAGTTCACCGTCGCGTCTAGCGAGGATCCTTCTACCGCCCAGCGCCAAATTGCTAGCATCGGTGAGTGATGCATAGCTGCGAGCCTCACAGAACGGATGACTTATTGACATATTTACATTGCTGTCGCGCTCAATGGTACGCTTTCCAGATATCTTGAAAGACTGCAAGCCACAGTAAACACGCTTTATTCAAGGTCCTGACCGAAGCGTGGCCCGGGCCGCAACACTGTTCCGTCACAGCGCTCGTATCTATATGTGCATTATAGCATGTTTATTTAATATACACATTATGACCTATCTGAATGTCCGTCTATTCACTCCAGCAGCTGCTTATGCTATATATAATCCTCTTCCGCTGGTCGGAGCCTCGTCCGCAACCAACACCACTGTAATGTACGAAGCATCTTCATCTTCTACGCAAGCCTGCAATGATACGTCTCGTGTATAAGGACTTGGCTCCTCAGCCAGTTTTGCCCTGTAATAGACCTTTCGGGCTACTTCCATCCAACCCTGCCTCAAAGGGAGGCGATCCAACGCGAGCAGTGCAGGCCCTCGATTTTATTATATCATGCCCCGTCACTCGTGCTCGAGCTCTCTCCCTTACAATAGGTTCCTTCTACAGATCTCACATCAATATTGATTCAATGTCTCCACGACGACGACGATGAGATCCAACCGTACAGCAACATTGCTCACTCTCCTTCAAGCACAACTTCTGCTGATCTCGCTCTGCAGCGCGAGCAAGTACACAGCAGCTACCGACTATGGATTTGGACCATTGTTTATAGGATTGGATATGGAAGGCGACAAGCTCACTAGATGTGATAACTTGAACATCGCTCTGGGAGGTGGATTTGGTCCTTATCGCTTAGGTACGCTAGCTTTCCAGCTCTCTGGCACCCCGAGGACTGATTTGAGTTCGAATGCGCTGGTCTGCCTTGTCCTGCAGTATCGGTGAACGCTGCTGATAAGAGTACGCCTATACCGCTCAAGACCAACAAGACTGCAACGTGGGAGGTAGCAGTAAGCGAGGGCTCGCATGTGGCGTTCAATGTAACGTAAGTTCTGCCCCAGTTTAGCTTCAAGCGCTATCTACGCAGGAGACCAATGTTTGTAGCACAAACATAAGCTGATTATCAGACTATCGACCCTATCAGTGACAGAGCAGGAGCGACATTTCAAACTCCCCTACTGGATGTCAAAGCCGCGCCAGCAGGTGTAAAGTGCGGAAGCAGTAAGGAATATACCAAGAACCCAGAGGAGGAGGAGGAGCAAATCTCAGGTGGAGCTTCCATACATTTCCGACCAGATGGAGCAAGGGCGTTGCCTTTCTTGTTGTCAATCATAGGAGCTATTCTTGCGCCTGCCTTGTGGACCGTCCTGTAATTAGTTTATCAGTTCTGTAATTAGTTTATTATCTTCAGTCCACCCCGTGTCAAACTTGATATCCGGTACCTGGCGCTGAACAGTGACTGGGAACCGACGTCTCCTAAAGACTAATCACGGATGGATAAGCACGATAGATTGCCTTTTACGAGTGCATAATTCAAGACGTCCTTGATTACCAGATGGACATTGTAGAAGCTAGCTGAGTTGAAACCTCCTCTATCGCCACAGACCATAGTTGAAGGAATTTGTTCCGAGATAGCGCACGAAGAGAGCTCGACGCGACTGAGAAAATGTGAGTCTTTAGGAGATACCTTGGAAAGAGTTAGTGTATAGCATTGAGTATAGCATCGAGGACATTGTTGGCCAGTACATGGGGAATGTTCAACGCCTGCCCAGTAACAGGGCACCGTCGACCAGTAATTCGTAAGCTTGGCGATGCGTGCATTGTTGTGGTGTGCTTTGAGCTGGTCAAGCAGCACTTGCCAAAGCAGCAAGAACACCGCACAAAGCGATGACCATCATCTTGCCAGCTCCAAACTGCTTGCTAGCTGAACCGGTAGGGCTGGCGCCAGGAGTGGAGGATTGGGCAGCACTTGACGAGGTTCGATTTGTTATATTGGTAGATCGACCTGTGCCAGTGACTGTACCGGAGACAGCTGTATTGGTAGGTACAGCAGTGAGTGTTGCTGATCCAGTATTGGCAGGGACTACAGCGATGAACAGTCAGCAAAGAGTATTCTTGCTCAAGAAAGGACCTCCGTGTTCGTGAAAGAGAGAAGGACGCTGATACTTACTTGCCAATACAGGAGGAGGAGGAGTTTCACCCCGCTCGAGAGCTGAATTGTAAGCTTCCTGAGCTAGAGCAAAGCTAGAAATGAGCGATATGATATCGGCGTTTGCAGAATGTAGCGAAGGATTGGCAGAGACTGCATTGCCAACGAAAGAACGTGGAATGTCAGCAGAGGAAAGTCTCGAGGAAAAGAGGGAGAACAAGTGACTCACGATAGGCTGAGAGTAGGGTCGAGACTGCACCTGCATTGTCTACCTCGCTGGAAACGGGTGCGGTGGTAGGGGCAGCGGCTGGAGCATCCTGTTGTCTCTTGATGTCTGTACATCAGGAATCAGGATCTTATCAGTACTGGAGTATGCAGTCTAGAGTACAGGATCTCAACCAACTCACATTCCCTCGCAGCCATTGCCTCTACTCCAACGAGGTTCCTGGCAGCTATTCCCTGCTGAAGGTGAGCGATGGCGGCCATTGTAGATGAATGAATGAACGAGCGTGAGTAAGTATGTGGAACGAAGAGTGAGGTTCGATGAGCAGCCAGTCAGTAGAAAGACAAGTCATCTCATAATCTCATCCAGCCAGTTCCCATTCTTCGTCCATGGTCACCTGTACCTCCTCCTTCTTGGCTGGCCAGCGTTGAAGGGGAAAAATGAACAGGAACCTGCCTGGAGAATGCCCGACATTCTTCGTTCTCACTTGAGTCTCTTCACAAGAGGGCGAACTCATTATCCTGGAACAGCTTGTGTGCTATGCTCGTACACCGCAGTGCTGCTCCCAGAATCACTGTATCGTACTTGCCTTTTGAGCGAGAACGACACATGCCTGTGCGAACTGCATAGACTGGACGGAAGGGGGAGAGTATTGTCACTACCGACACTGTGAGACTCTCTGTGTATGCTACGTGTGTAATCCGGACTCTCTGTATAGTAGCTTGTAGGATGGTACCATAGAGAAAAGAAGAGCTTGCTTGTGATTTTGGTTCGTCGTAGCGCGATCACCCTGATCTTTCTCCCATGAATCCAGCTTACTTCTTGCTCTGCTTCTGACGCCCAGGGAGAGACTCATAGTCCAGGCAGTCTCCTTCGCTACAGCACCACCTCAGCATGTCCTCGTCACCTCGCCTGCTGCTGTCCAAGTGCAGCTGCACCTGCGGAGCAAGATCATCCTCACTACTATCATCCGCTCAAGCAGGTCCATCGAGGAAGTCCATGAGCACTACAGCATCGCGGGCAGCATCTACATCAACCACATCAACTCATAGAATACAGCCTCGTCAGAGATGGTTGATGCCCAACTTCCAAGCTCGCAAGAGAGGTATTGACTTGCCTCCTCCGAAAGCTCAGAAATTTGAGAATAAGGTGGGTGCAATGCAGCTGTCGCGATGTATATCTCAGTCTAGCCATGTTACTGTTTCAAAGCTGACTATGTATTGACCATTTCATTTTTCAGCTTAATCTACCCGATGGAACAGTCTCAAGCATATACACTACTTCACCCCGACCCAAAATCGCAATCACGAAAGATACGACAAATCACCCTCTGTGGGCATTCACATCGGCCGGTCGTGATGTAGGCGGTGTGCAACAGGAGGATGAAGGTGGTAGAATGGGTAGATTCGCAAGGAAGTTCGGTGCTGCTCAATCTAGCAACGCCAGTTCTGAAGCCGACAAGAAGCCTGATCAAGGAAGTGCTTCTAAGACTACTGCCCAAGCACAAGCTTCCACCGACAAGACATCAAGCAAGGATAAGGTAGTTAATAAGAAGGAGGCTGATGCAGCAAAACCTGTCGAGGCTGCTAAACAAGAACAGGCCAACGACGATATGGACTTCTTCGATCTAGCTTTGGAAGGTGAAGAAGTCGAAGTGACAGGTCATAAAGTAGTAGAGGAGACAGGCGGTAAGAAAGGAAAGAAGGGTACCGGAAAGAAAAAGTAAACAAGTTCTAGAAAGATCAATTCTGCAGCTGCAATGAAAGATATTAACTCAATGTGAAAGCTTCCGCAACTGAGTGCTCAAAGCGAGTTCCGAAGATGTTGTTGTTGCAGCAATTGGTTTTCATCTCCATCATATGAAGCGTTACTTCTCGCATGCATAAGATACGCAATGCCGAGATGCGCTGCGATAGCCCAACACAGACTTTGCATATTCATTCAGCAATGAAATGGGAAATATGTCACATCTCTAATATTCAATTTCCCATCTAGAAGACAATAACACCTCTAAATCTAGTCTTTCCCTCGTGCATTCTCTCGACAGCACTTGATACCTCATCAAGTTTACATTTCTCAACCATGCATTTGACGCCTTGATTCTGAGCGAAAGCAATGGCTTCTTCGCTGTCTAGCGCATGTCCAGATGGCCATCCATGTACGCTGATTCCTTTCATGATCATAGGTACGGTAGGTACAGGTACATCACCGACGGCTATGAGCAAGTGAAATAAAGACACAAAAAAAGATTCAGCATTGGGTGCTCGAATGAACAGCATTGATAGCATGTTGGGGAAGCCAACTTCACACTCACGAGCCAAAATGAGGACCTTTCCAAGAGTACCACAAGCATTCACCATTTTACCCATTATATCAGGATTAGGGGCAGTAATGACTACCAAACTAGCACCACCTAATTTCTGAAGAGCTTCTGCAGCGTCTTCTTTAGAAGTATCAATATAATGATTAGCACCTAATTTAGTTGCGAATTCTTTCTTAGCATCAGAAGATGAGATTGCAACTGTATTATAACCCATTTTTCTTGAGTATTGTAAGGCTAGATGTCCTAATCCTCCTAAGCCTTGAATTGCGACGATGTCACCTGGTATTATGTTCATGTTTCGAATACCGTTGAATACTGTCACGCCGGCACAGAGTAAAGGAGCGGCTTCGGCTGCGTCGATCTCCTCGGGGATCTTGACTGCAGCATTGGACCACAAGGTAGCGTATTCGCCGACTGCATGCATTTAATATCGATACCGAGTGGAATCAGGTCAGTATCACAAAACCGGCATGATAGGGTGACATCTGATGAGACACTCACAACCACCATCTTTGGAGACTCCGTTGACCTGAGCATTCTCGCACATCTGGAAGTATCCCCGTCGGCAAGCTTTGCAGGTTTCATCCTGGTATCCGTGCCAAGCTCTGCGTCGTCATCGTCGTCAATTGATGACAGGTCCAAAAATAGAACAAAGACATGGATAATCAGCTTGATGAACTTACAAACTGTATACACATCTTCTTTCGTCTACTTCTATACGCTCCCATTGAATGAACGTGTATAGAAGTAGACGAAAAAAGAACAAAATGCGGAGATGTCAAAAAGATACTCACCCTCCAACTCTATCGCCAACCTTCCAATGTTTTTCACCAGGCCCAACAGCAACTACGCGGCCCAGGACCTCGTGGCCAGGAATAAGAGGGAACTTAGCCATAGGTCCCATATGACCCTGCTGAGTTATGTAGTCCGAATGACAAATGCCACAAGCTTCAGTCTTGATCACGACCTGGCCAGCTTCGGGTTTCTTGAGTTCGACCTCTTTGACTTCCCATGGTGCATTGGGCTTCTCGATGACGATGGCTCTGAAGGTCTTGGGTAGGTCTGACATTGTGCTACTTTTTATATGTTTTTATGGTAAAGTCAGGTGGAGAAAGGTAAGAAGGGAGGCGATTAATAAGCTGGGCTGAACGGAGTGGAATGACCACCTTCAGAGAGCTGCTCTACTCACCAATTATGTAGTATCTCTAAAGTATGCCTGGAGTGAATGGGAAAGAAGAAGAGAAGAGAGAGAAGAGAGGAAATAATCAATTAGAGCAGCTTAGTGATGATGATGATGATGTTTCCACAGACTGTCCCTCGGATCAAGAGAGGGTGATCGAAGGGATATCGGCGATATCCAAATATCACTCTGTCGGTGTCTTGCTTGCTTGCTTTGCATTGCCCTAGCTACCATGACGAGGACGTTGTAATCTGTATTTGCGACATGGTATACTCAAGAAGTGACTGAGTGTAGGTGGCTTCTACACTCAGTCCCTTCTTTGAATATACCATGTTATTGTATCGGCAAAGGGCAGGGGTGTGCTACGGTAGTATACTATAGTCAGAAGCGAGGGAAAGTGAATAGTGCAACAACAGTGGAAGAGAACCAGGCAAACGAAGAAGACTAGGAAAGCGCCATGAGGTATCGCGTTTGTAGATTTGGAAAAACTACCATGATGATGGGGGATAAAGACAAGATCTAGCTGACTTCAATTTCAGAGATTCAACGTAGAAGAAGACCTCGATGAAATGAGCCTAACTAAGCTCGCGGGTATAGTCATGTAATGGTTTAAATTGATAATGGAAATAGTAGAATAGTGAGTAGATAGTGAAATAGTCTAGGGTGGGTGAATAGCTATATGAGCAAGCATTGAAGCCGACCAGGGGGATGAGCAGGATAGGACTAGCTAATCCAGCCATACCAACGAAGGAAACTGTCCAACACAGCAGAATGCATGAAGGATCGATCCTTTGATAAGCTTCGACTTAAGCCTTCTTGGCGACTTCGTTCATGCGGGCTTTTTGACCAGTTCGCTTGACGGCCCTCATGGCTTTCATGGAGTCAGACATGTCTCGCTCTTGGACTTGAGGATTGGCAGGCAAGGTGGATCGCTTGCGGGGTGCGACACCTAGGAAACCAGCGGGAGGGCAGAGGCCTATACAACGATGGGAGAGAAAGAGAGAGAAAGAGAAGGGAGTCAGTGTTGTTGTTGTTGCTTATGTATGATGTTGTTGAAGAGAGGGAAGACAGAGAGTGTTGTTGACGGAATGAGAGAGGCAGTGTGAAGGAGGAAGAGTGATGGTATTACAGTGAGAGAGTGACAGGATGTAGGAAGAGGAAGGTAGAAAGAAGAGAACAAGCAACTCACCAACATTCTTATCCTCAGCCAGGGAACCCTTCTTTTGGTCATACAAGCAGTAATAAGCAAAAGGATCTTGACCGACTTCAGCAGGGTAAGAGCAGAAGAATCTATTGGCAGAGTAGGAGTAGTTGACTACTCCGATTTCATAGCCTGAGTTGTCCTTGACGGGGCATAGGAATCGGATGACTGGAGTGCCTCTGTGTGTGTTGGTAACGGTATAGATATTGATATAGATATTGAGTCAGTACATGTGTTACCCTTGACAACATAGAGGCAAGGGAGAGAGTGAGAAGAAGGATGTGGAAAAAGAACAACTCACGAAATGGAAGCAGGAGCAACATCCTGTGCTTTAGCTCCAGTGACAGCTACGAGAGCAGCGACGGCGACGACAGCGAGTTTAGCGAACATCTTTGCTTTGTGGTGATGTGTTGATGAGGGTGGTTGTAGTGATAGAGTGAAAGGGTGCAGGTAGCTTTAGGAGCGGGTGCTGAGTGCTTTAAAGAGAGTGTAAAGAATGTGGGTGGTAGGTAGTGCTTGAAAGTACGCTGTGTATTCCGATGAGAAGGAAAGAGAGAAGAGAAGGAGAACGCAAGAAGAGTTCAGAGTTTTATCCTCGTCGACTCCACCTCCCTGAGCGTCTGTCAAATTTGTTCAGCCAATGGAGATAGCGCGATGAGAGGGTGAAGGGGGTGCATGAGAACGAAGAGGTAAGCGAGCACACTACTGTGGAGTAAAATGTTGGACAGCCAAAGAAATGACTGAAAATGCAAGCAATGGCAAGAATGGGTCTGAGCATAAAGGTCGCCGTTGTGGGTCGCCGATAAGGCGTCCCTGTGCGTATCTACCGTAGGTACTGCTGGGCCTTCTTGCTTTGCTTGCTTCTTTACGCGCTGTAAGTTGTTGGACGATGTACGAGTACGACGCCGCACTGCCTTTGATTAGAGGCGTACGAGAAATCACGATATGATAGCAAAGTCAGAAGTCGGACACGTATGTTCATGCTTGTACCCGCTTATCAGCTTGCTCGCGAGCATGGGCGCGCCTCTTCCGAATGATACGCTTGGGCCTTTCATCGTCTTTGGACAGGCAGTTGTGTGGCCGAACCTGAAAATCTCGAGAAGAAGAGGAGGGGAACGCGTCTGTGGATATACGCGTCTATTCAGATCAACGCGTCGAACGAAGTGGTTCTTCAGCTTCTTCTGTCGACATTGTAACACTATGCGATATACTTGGGAGTCGGCTGGGTACGGTAGAAGCAGAGTAAAGAGAACGCTCTCTTCAACGACCTCCATCAGAGATACCGATCATCGGCACGTGTTCTTCTCTAGACGATTGACCATGAACTGCTATGATCGTAGGGTGACTGTGAGAGCCCTGATATCACTGCTGGTGTACCGTAGTCTTTCATCATACGCCCGCACACCTTCGACTTTCTGTCTCCCCGTATACGGTACTTGGAAAGGGTGATCGGATCTTCAGTACGGTATTCTTGATGAAGCTTGACGGCGTTTAAGAAAGATGAACGGCGCACTATGTGCGTGAGGCAATCTAAGCTGATACTCGCCTAACCATCCATGTACTCCTGCACCTGACAGCCTTGCAGGGACGGCTTATATGAACAATGGCTCGATCACCTTTTTGCAAAAGTGCCGGAGGGCACGCCTTCAACCCAGCTTTCATAGCCTACCTAACCTTACAATAGCTACAATATCCTACTCTCTCTTATCCGTGAAGACATCATGCCAGGCGACCATTCATTAGTGAAGAGCGATGATCCTCAACATCCTGCGAATCTGATACCCGAGTCCGTCTATCATATACGCTTCGAGATGAACTGGATCTTCCCTTCGAATACTGATCCTTTGACTTTTGAGATAGACTGTGTCGGTTGTTCTACACCCTCGGATGGGTCACTGGTACGGGTGGAGGTATCTCAATTAGAGATGGGTGAGCTATGAAGAACCCTTCAAGTATCAGAAAGAGCTTCAAGTTCATAGCTGACTTTGTCACGTTTTGCAAAGTGATCACGTTTTCATTGCTCCGTCAGGTGAGTAGTGGCGGTCGTTTCCTCCACGAACAAGGCGGGTAGTCTGCATAAGGTCATGACAGTACATCAAGACTTAACCTATCTCCTCATTCCATTCGGCAGGCGTGCAAAAAGAGCGAATCCAACCAGAAGACATCTTCGTCCTACTCCGCAGTACACGGGAGCATCTACGTTCACCTGAAAAGCCATTGAAACAATCAGCATGTACACCTTTGTTCTTTAACGCATACGATCATAGAGATGCAGGCGCTTGTATACATACGCATTCTCAACATGCTGTAATGGTCACCCTACTTTGGCCCGGTAAAGAATTTAAGATTAGCCATCAGGAAATGATTAAAGGGATGAAAATTGGTGGTATTGGTAAAGCTTTAAGCTGTGAGTGTGAATCTACCAGCGTCTTCAGGAAGTGGGTAGGCTTTACTGTCTGGAATCGCTGACTTTTGCTTTTAACAATACTGCCATGTATCGACACAGACCTGGACACCTTAGTGATTCCCATCATCGAGAATACACCAGATGAGGAAGATCTCCGGTTCGACATGGA
Source organism: Cystobasidium slooffiae (assembly GCA_019775285.1). Classification (NCBI taxonomy): domain Eukaryota; kingdom Fungi; phylum Basidiomycota; class Cystobasidiomycetes; order Cystobasidiales; family Cystobasidiaceae; genus Cystobasidium; species Cystobasidium slooffiae. The sequence continues at coordinate 257,834 of JACWFZ010000007.1, read as the reverse complement.
GAAAGCCTTAATCGAATATCCAGATGCGTGAGTGCCTTTCGTTCAAAAGCAAAGCACATCAAACCAAGCAATTTGTCCTCTCACATCCAATTTACTGACAAAAATCCCTACATGAATATGTATCTCGGTTGAACAGACCCGCCGTACTCGTCAGAAGACATGGAACATACTCATGGGGCAAAGATACTTTCACTGCTAAAGGACAAGCTGAGTGTCTGGATTATTTACTTGAAATAGCTGTCAAGATGCGCCTGGCGGGAATGAAGACTGAAGGATTAGAGACGTCGCCGTAGAATCTGAAGGAGAGCACTTCCTGATCCGACTTATTCGGGTTCTACCTGTTGTAAATCTAAATATGAACATTGTATTAGGATAGCTCGAATGAAAGCTGCAACAATAGCTAGGTATGATACCATGATTGTTCTCCCATACTATTAGCAGTCCGGAGACTTGTTCATGTGGAGTACCAGTTCTACAATATGGAAGCCAAGCGGACAAAGGCTATCATACACGACGGAGCAGGATATACCAGCGGAAGACGTAGAGAGCCTTGCACTTGAGCGAATACCGCCATCTGTCGTCTTGAAGTCACTCAAAAGCAGGAGCGTCTCTGCAGACGTATGTCTCCAGAATTGGTGATCGGGGCTTCATGACTCTCACACGTGCTTGATGAGACTTTTTCATATCAGAGCCTTGATAGCGTGTGTGTCGCATCCTGTCCTTTCTTGCCTTTGTACCAAGCGTAATCTTGAACACCTTGTGACCATCACTCAAGATCTAGTCACACGCCTCCAGTAGTGCAGAGGGCTTTTGTCAGACCTGTCTTCAGCTCGCTTGTTCCACAGCGAGGCGACAGATAAGGATGGCATCGTCTTACAAGACTACAGCCTCGAGGGACTCATCAGCTCTCAGTTCTCCAGAATTGTCAAGAGAGAACAGCTATGCTCTTGAAGATGGCAAAGACGGCATAACGCTGCCTGCTCGTGGGGGCTCAGGCGGTCAATCCAAGGGCGATACTGCTGATAATGCTACGGCTGCGGGTGCATCATCATCAAGTCGACTAGCATCTGGCAATAATACTAGCCATCATCATAACAGCAACGCTCACAGACACGACTGGCTATCACCGCCTTCAACACCTAATCCTGATACTTCTCCATTCTTTGACGAGTCTGAGGCGAAGAGGTTGCATATGGTGAGTCGTTGCCGTCATTGTCTGCAGAGCTGTCAGGTGATATGTAGGCTGATCGTCCATAATAAATCTATTTATGCAAATCTTCCATATTCAAATCTGTTGAAAGGCCGACTCTAAGTACTATGCTACTCATCCTGAGCAAGAGCACAAGAACCTACCTCATAGTCAGTCAAGTACTCTCATGCCAAATTTGGAAGCTCTCCTAGTCACGAGCCCTTCAGCTGGAGCATCGCATACCAACGAAAGTATGAGCGGTACTTTACCCACTGTACCTCCTCCTCAACAACAACCGCAACTACCAAATCCCTCTGTATCATTCGCCCCTCCTACAATATCGACTCACGAGTCTCGCTCACCTACTAAATCTCGTAATCCAAGCATTGCAAGAACAGCGAGCGATATCAACGGTACAAAGTCAGGAAGTACATCTGGAAGACCTAGTCCTAGTAGATCACCTTCGAGAGTCGCAATGCCTGAAGGCGTACCAAACTTCAAGTATAGAGATGATTACTCCCCTCAATTACCTCCCTTGAACAGATCAAACTTGAACCCAGCTGAAGATGAAGAAATCGAATTGGGTTTGCATGCTGCTGATGACGAGGAGATATCAGCTGAACTACGCGAGCTGTACAATTCTTTCCAGGTGAGGTTGCTCAGGATACCGAAAGTTTGCTGCTTATATGCTGATCCTTGCGTTTGTTGTCCATTAGACATGCATCGACTTGAGAGAAAAGTATATCGCCCTATCGTGTCAGCGACTAGAAGACAACCCTATGAATTACGATGGCCAGTTCTCACCACGTCAAGGATCAACCTCCACTTCTGCCTCTCGACCTGCATCTCCCGATCTAGCCCGCAAAGGAACACCATCAAACAGCCGCCCTACATCAGTCAAGTCACCTCGTACATCATTAGATACGCCTCTGCCCGACATTGATGGTGATGGAGGCAAAAAGACGGCATATGAACCATGGAAGATATACCCGCCTCCTCCGAAACCACATTGGGAGCATCGAGATCCATTCACTGCGAAAGCGAACGTGGACGGTGATGCAGCTCACAACGGCCAGCCGGAGTTCAACATCAAGGACTGTGAAATACCAGGTGAACACCCGTTCGCGTACGAGATTGACTCGATGGGAGTTTATCAAGTCTATAAGACCGAAGACACGCGTGAGTAACTCAATACCTGCTCATTTGGAAGCTTCTCGTCTGACTCGATGAGTATCATTAGCCCGTACACCCGAAAATGTTGCTTATAAAGTGCCCAACCTGAAGGAGTACTTTATGGATTTAGAATACATCCTAGGAGTCATCTCAGATGGCCCCGCGAAATCTTTTGCATACAGACGGATCCAATACCTTGAGAGCAGATGGAACCTATACTGCTTGCTGAATGAGTATCAGGAACTAGCGGAGATGAAGGTAAGCTGTCGATCTTGACTTGCGTGAAGTACGGTGGTCAGGATAATGACGGTGCTTTGCTTTTATACCCACAGAGAGTGCCTCATCGGTAAGCTCAGACCATTACACTATACACGCCGCGCACATTCTCAAACTCACACTGCCTCTCGAACCCAGTGACTTCTATAATGTCCGTAAAGTAGACACGCACGTCCATCATTCAGCATGTATGAATCAGAAGCATCTTTTACGTTTCATCAAGTCCAAGATGAAGAAGAGTGCGGACGTGAGGATCATATCTATCATTCTGACTCTTTAATCCCAGGCTAATTGTCTCAATATTCAGGACGTCGTCACTTTCCGTGACGGTCGTTATCTCACTCTTCGCCAAGTCTTCGAGTCGCTGAACTTGACAGCTTACGACTTGTCGATCGATACATTGGATATGCATGCGCATAGAGATGCTTTCCATCGCTTTGATCGCTTCAATGCGAAGTACAGTAAGTACTGTGCTGGCCATGCTGACCTCATACTTGTGTTGACGTGGTTGTTGGCGCAGACCCCATTGGCGAGAGTAGATTGCGAGAGATCTTCCTCAAGACGGATAACCATGTTCAAGGCAAATACTTGGCAGAAGTGACACAAGGTGCGACACAGCGCGTCGAAAGAATAGCGGTAGTCGAGCTGACATTAAAGCGTCACAGAGGTATTCGATGACTTGCGAGCAACGAAGTATCAGATGGCGGAGTACAGAATATCTATCTACGGAAGGTTAGTCAGCATGTCACTCTCACCAGCACTGGAAAGCAGACTGACTGACGTGTAATTCTGCAGATCTCGTGGAGAATGGGATAAACTCGCTAAATGGGTCGTCAACAATAAGCTCTTCTCAGACAATGTGCGATGGCTTATCCAGATCCCTCGATTGTACGAGGTTTTCAAGGCGAGCAAGACAGTGGAAAGCTTCGGAGACGTTGTGCAGAGTATGTCACGAGTCCGGCACAAGACCGCGTTCTCACTCGCTGACGTGTTGAACCCGCAGACATCTTTCAGCCCCTCTTCGAAGTGACAAAAGATCCAAGAACGCACCCAGAGTTGCACGTCTTCCTCCAGCGCGTGATTGGCTTCGATAGCGTAGACGACGAGTCGAAATCTGAACGACGGTTGTATCGAAGTGAGTTACTGCCGTCTGCTAAGACTATGTGCGGCAGCTGACTGTCTTAAATCACAGAGTACCCTTTCCCGAAAGACTGGGATACGCGGCAAAATCCTCCTTACAACTACTGGCTATTGTGGGTTGCTGTAAACCATGCAGAGCAGTCCTGCCGCAGCTGAACATTGACGGCTCTTCTCCAGCTACTTGTTCGCCAATATGGCTACTCTGAACAATTGGAGACGAGAACGAGGCTTCAGTAAGTCTCATGCTCCCGGTGCAAATGCCATATGCTTGCTTACGCTCATTCTACAGATACTCTCGTGTTACGGCCACATGCTGGAGAAGCTGGTGACACCGACCATCTCACTTCCGCATTTTTAACATCTCACTCAATCTCGCACGGTATCCTGCTGCGCAAGGTTCCAGCACTTTGCTACCTCTACTACCTCGAGCAGATTGGAGTTGCCATGTCACCGCTTTCTAACAATGCCCTCTTCTTGACATATGAGCGTAACCCTTTCCCTCAATACTTCAGACTTGGAATGAATGTCTCCTTGTCTACCGATGATCCGCTTCAATTGCATTATACGAAAGAGCCGCTTATGGAGGAGTATAGCGTAGCAGCTCAGGTACATTCGCCATGTCATGAATCTGGTGATAGGTCCCAGCTGATATGTCGCTTGTTTTACAGATCTACAAGCTCTCACCAGCGGATATGTGCGAGCTTGCGAGAAATAGTTGCATCCAAAGTGGATTCGAGATGGAGATTAAACGGCACTGGCTCGGTCATGACTGGTATCTACCAGGTGCAGAGGGCAACATAGTAGACAAGACGAACGTGCCCAATGTGCGAGTGGCCTTCAGATACAATACTCTGATGGAGGAAAGGACAATGGTCAGTCCTGCTCTCGAACACGATAAAGGACAACTGGCTGACTGCGACGCTGTGACTCGAAACCCACCAGATCCGTCGATATAGCGATAGGCATCAAGATACACCTGAACCTGCTCTGCAGACCAAGCAGACTCGTCCTGATCTTTTCCCTTCTGCCAACAAGAATGATGCCATGCAAGGTGGTGGAGAGTCAAATGTTGCTGCACTGGCGATGGACTCGAGCAAGATGCCAAGTTTGGCTAGCTTGAACCCAGGTCAATAAGCATCGCATTGTTTGGAGGAAGGTGCCGAGTCTAGATAGATTAGGACGTGGAGTCAGCCCAGCTGTCCATTGTAGCACTTCTTCCTATGCTGGACCCTGTCCTGAGGTACTTGTGCATTGCAAGTAACCAGGCTGAATGGCGTCAATACTCTCTCTCCAGAACGGGCTTACGGCTCAAAGTCATGTGACCTAGATAAAAGCTGTCGGTCCTCGAAAGTCCGAGGCCTATCGCTGTTTGGAGCAAAAGCGGATGCCGCATCTGACCAGCGATGACAACACACCACCGGCCATTCCGAATCGCTCGACCAATCTGCGTGGTGCGAGATTGCTGTGCTGCCTTTTGTATCAGTCTCCTTGCGGGCTTGTCATTTTCTTCTTCGGAACCGGAAGCCGATGCGGACTTTGTAGCGCGTCGGGATTTGCCACCGCGAACCGCACGAGATAGTGTGCCTACACGGAGAATCGCACTCAAAGGGCTTATACAGAGCTGGGTATAAAAGCACACACAGTTGCAATACTCCTTATCTCTTCTCTCTCCTCATCACAACCAACAAGCACACAAAGCCTCACTAGCCCTCATTAGCTCTACAAACTTTCAAACACCAAACCTCACCTCTAAAGCCATCATGCTATCAAGAACAGCATTCTCCACTGCCAGAACTGCTCTCCGAGCCAGATCCACAATGGCAAGAAACGCCTCCACTGCCGTTCCTAAGCCAGTAAGCCTCTTTGATCTCCAATCTTCCCCAAGCAATCATGTACTGACGGATTCTTGTTGTGACCATTACAGCATGGCGGCCCAAAGAGCATGCTCAGTCTAGAACCCGAAGTCTACCCTCTTCTAGCCATCGTCGGTCTAGCATGCAGCGTCGGCACCTATGTCGGATTCCACAAGCTCAGCTCAGACGCCAACTTACGCCTGTACAAGAACGATTACTCCAAACCTACACATCAGCCATTATCGTTCCAGGAACGCAAGTTCGGTCAACAAGCCGGTGGTCATACATACAAGGACAGCCAAGGTAAGCTATACCTCTTTCGCGGCTCTTCAAATCTTGTATTGACTTTTGCTGACTTTTCGACATTGACAGGCTGGACAATGGTAGCCACAGGAACAAAGGCCCACCCAGTAGAAAGAGCATCCTTGATGACGCCTGCTACTCCAGAACAGCGCATATAGAAGCCATACTTCTTCCTCCTGCACTACACACATCGTTCCATCCGCATGCATCGTCTTCAGCAGTAATAGTTTGTCTTCTCCATGTATCGGTATCGCAAGTCTGCTAGAAGTACTTAGCCAGCAGTAGTCTTAATCACTGTACATCAGTCAGGAGTAATGCAGAATCCCAAATTGGCCAATCTTCGAAGTTGCAGCCTTGCAGCCCTGAAGCGGACTGGCATTTTGGGCTGGCTAAATTTCCTGACACGAAAGCCTGCGGGATGAGGTTGACCGTAGCGGCTTTCGCAGGTTCTTCTCGGTCATATCATTCAATTATAGACGTCGTCGTGAATAGCGTGGCTTTGCTGCTGCTGTACTCCATATTTGCAAGCAGTCGGAGCTGATCAGAGCATGAAGCAGCGGGTCGATCTGCTTTTTACTGTGCAATAATCCTGGTCTTCTACATGCCCAAGCTGTTCAAGATTTCTAATTCGCATACTCCAAGATGCTTTCACTACTCTCACGGTACTGTCAACCGTCTACATCACGCAGTGTGATTGCGCCTCTATTCGATGCAGCTTCTCCGAGTAAGTATCGAGACACAGTTGTGCCAGTATGGACTACGAGTCCCAAAAGGCCGAATGAGAAGGTGAAGCTGACAAGAACACCCATACATAGGCACAACGCAGATACGTACTGCTACCAAACGAGGAGGTGGATCCACCAAGAACAATCGCTCTTCTGCAGGTCGAAGACTGGGTGTGAAGCGATTCGGAGGACAATATGTGCAAGCTGGCGAGATCTTACTTCGACAGAGAGGGACGAGTTGGTGGCCGGGCCAGCATGTGAGTGAAGACACTTAACACAAGTCTACAGAAGTAGAAGCAAGCTTTGGTCTTCCTGTGCTGACACCCTTCGCAGGTCGGCATGGGACGTGATCACACTCTTTTTGCACTTGAACCAGGCTTTGTGAGAATGTACAAGGAGCCACGGACACCGAAGCACAAGGCAGGAAGCAACAATATCCTACAAGCACCGTCATTCCGTAATATGCTGTCGCACAATCCAGCGACGGGTCAGACTATTGCCCTCTCGCCGCAGACGAGCGCTGCTTCGAGCAGTACCACGTCTTTCTCTACAACAACTTCCGATGCAGCACAGGCGGGTGAAACGATAGAAGCGAGTGTAGGCACGAGAGACCTCATCAAGAGGAAGGAGAGAAGGTATATTGGGATAGTGCTTGACAGAAATGAGCAGCTTCCGCGAGACTTGCATGAGCAAGGCAGAAGCCGTCGGCTAGGCGTAGTGCAGTTGAAGCAGTGAATCAGCTGTGAGACAAAATGCTTCCTAGCATGTTATTTGTAATGCGATATCATACAAATTCAATGCATGCTTGATAGAGCTCTCTTGTATACTTTGTGCCGATCTTCTCGCCTGCCCTTATGCCGTGCCGCCTTGTCTTCGCCGTGAATTTCGCAAGTTGCAAGTTCCACATCATCAATTCAATTGACTAACTCTTCTTCTTGCGCACTTCGGTCGCATTTCAGCTTGACCGACACAAGACAGTAGACAGGACTGTCCATCTTGAGTGAAGGCCCCCACTCGCTGTTCGTCCACCATGTCAGCTCCAACACCCTGGTCTGTCTGTGAGTTGAAGCTTTCTGTTCTGGGTGGTGCACTTTCTCGTTATGCGCTCATCGCACCCGGCGTCTATGAATGCTGTGTCACCGTATCTGACTATTGATTGCGGATGTGACAGTGAACGTAGAGGGTGACAACGACCTCTCAGATGAAGAACTAGGTTCAGCCCAGGATGAAGACGACTCGCCAGATGCTTCGTCCATCCTAAGCCCCGCCTCGAAGCGAGCAAAGAAGCGTCAAGCTGCAGCGAGGAATAAGCGAGCGAAGATGGAAGCAAAGCAACAGCAGCAGCAGCAGACATCTACCACTTCTCAACAGCCTGCTAAGAGTGTTCCTGGTCTGCTTGTCAAGCCTGCCAGCTCTAGCTCGACGCTGAAGGCTGCCGCCAGTGCCGTCAACGGGCAAACACCTTCTTCCTCAAAAACCAACGGAGCTTCTTCTTCTTCTACCTCAGGCAAGAGCTTACCTACTCCGCCCACTTTCGTTAGCGATAGTGCATCCATAAACGGCAGACTGGCTGCAGACTCAACTGCTTCCAGCTCTGCTCCGGCTTCTGGCAAAGCTCAGCTTGGAGATCCCTTCATCACGACCACACAGCAGCAAGCTTCGACATCATCATCCTCATCACTGCATCCGGCTTCTGCCTCAGCGTGTACATCACAAGCTCCTTCGTCCACAGCAGGGACAGATTATGCAGCATCAGCGACCACAGAGACTGAAGATGAGCAAGATGCGAGTATCTTGCTAGATGATGACGAGAGCAGCAGCAGCTCATCTGAAGAAGAGGAAGGCGATGCTAGTCTGATAGAGAGCGAGAAAGTAAACCTCGAGGAACCACCTACTCCTAGACCGGCTCCTCCGAAATCCGTGCTTAAAGCAGTTGACCAGGCTGCCAATTCAATGAAGAGTGGCGCTAGCTCCGCATTGAATGCAGTTGCGCAAAGTTCGGCAGTACCTTCGGCAGTGCAGGACTTAGCTACTTCTGCTAAGGATAGTGATGTACTGAAGTCTGGAGAGACTACCGCTACCGCTCAATATGGCAGCGATCATGACCCAAGCAAAAAGTGGAAAAGCATTGTTACGCGCACTGTATGGACGCTCGTTATGATAGCCGGCTTCTGCGGTGAGCGCTCGATGTTTCTCGATCAATCACTTAGCTTTCACTCAGCTGACATCTGCTCACTGCCTTGCGATAGCTCTCATGACCATGGGACACGTCTACCTCATCATGCTAGTCATGTTCTGCCAGGCTGCGGTCTTCAAGGAGATCTCAGCACTTTTCGATGTGGCTGCCAAGCCTATACATACACATCATCACCATAGTCATAGTAAGAATGGAGACAAGCCTATTTCACCAACTAGAGCTGCTAGAGATGCCCGCGCGAGAGCGGAGAGGGAACGATGGAGTAAAGTTACAAGCTGGTGAGTTTGCATTATTCATAGGTTGCAGCACCAGTAGAAGCTAATGCTTGCTGTCTGCAGGTACTTCTTCGCCGCTACAAATTACTTCTTGCATGGAGAAACTATTATTTACTACTTCAAGGTGACTTCATCTTCTTTGCCCTCGCTGGCACCCAGCTGACCTTGATCTACACCTTCCTTGCAGCACATTGTCTTCGTCGATGCATACTTCATTCCGTTCGCACGTCATCATCGCTTCATCTCTTTTATGCTCTACGTACTCGGCTTCGTAGGATTCGTTACGAACCTGAAGCGCAATCAACTACGAAGGCAATTCGGTCTTTTCTGCTGGATCCACATGAGCTTGTTGCTCATTGTCGTATCCAGCCATTTTATCGTCAACAACATTCTCGAGGTGAGTCACACACCCCTGGGGGAAGGTCGTAGGAATGTAATTGCTGATGAAGTCTATGTTTTGATAGGGTATCATCTGGTTCTGGCTACCCGCTAGTTTGGTCGTCATGAATGATATTGCTGCATACGTATGGGGAATGCTGTTCGGACGAACACAGCTTATCAAGCTCTCACCCAAGAAGACGGTTGAGGGTTTCGTCGGAGCTGCATTTACAACTGTCGTCTTCGCATACATCGTAAGCAGACTGCCAGTCATCAGCATGAGAGACCAAGACTGACTTTTGGTTTTTAACAGTGGGCTACCATCTTTATGCAATACAGCTACATGATCTGCCCAGCTACAGATCTCGGAACGACAGCCTTCTCAAGCGTCCAATGCCAGCCGAACGACGTCTTCAACTGGCGCTACTGTGTCCTTCCAAGCGAAGTCAGCCGTATCATAAGTATGGTCTACCCAGTCGAACAAATACCATGGGCACCTTTCCAGTTCCACGCTGTCGTAATGGGCATATTCGCCTCGCTGGTGGCTCCATTTGGAGGGTTCTTTGCTTCAGGCTTCAAGCGCGCTTTCAATGTCAAGGACTTCGGAGACTCCATTCCTGGCCACGGCGGAATGACAGATCGTATGGATTGCCAGTACGTCGTCCAAGATCGACTGCAGTTTAGATTATGGAAATGATGGCTGACATCTTTGACTTGCAGATTCCTCATGGGCTTGTTCGCATATGTGTACTTCTCGAGCATCATCCGAGACAATCATGTTACAGTAGGACAGGTCATGCAGACCATCGTCTCGAGCCTGAATCAACAAGAGCAAGCTGAGTTGGCAAAAGCGTTAGCTGGCTACATGGCGCAACAGGGCATCGTGTGGAAATAGCCTTGCCCTTCGGCGTGAGGTGACAGAGGAGACAAATAGCTACCTAATCCCGATGGAACCGCTGATAGAGTCCAGTCGTCAATAGAAAAATACCACCATATAACCCGAAACTTGTGTTGTACATGCGTAATGCTGTAACATCGTGAAAACTAATGTCGCGAGCGCTTGTCACCGCTATCGTAGTGAGGTGGCAGCTTGATAGCCATACTGAGTCTGGAGCAGAGTATAAGTTGGTGTCACCAACGTGTCTCTGCGAGGTGTTTGCAAACAGTGTGAGAGCACGCGAGTCCTCTGTTCGCCACTCGCTACAAAGCACGTCGACTGGTCCGGCACGCCCGAGGCTTGCACATTGACCAATTCAACTCTATAGAACAATGGCAGGCATCAGAGGCGAACCCATCAGAGGTGAGCGAGATCATATCTCCTATGTGCTCATACTGTTACTGATGTACTCTGGTCTGACCGTCCAGGCGGCGTGTGTATCTATCTACTCGGCTGGCCTGCACCATGTGAAAGCACAACTAACACTCTTCGTTTGCTACACAGACTCGAGGTGGACAAGGCTTATTCAAGTGGAGTGATGTAGCAGCAGATAGTCAGAGAGAAAATTATCTTGTGAGCTTTTTCTTTTCTCAGAAGCAGACCGTAGTCCCAAAGCTACAGCTGAAAGCTTGCACTTCCAAAGGGTCACTCGGTCTTCGCACCCGTCGGACGCTGGCAGAAGAACAAGGACATCAATTGGTATGCAAAGGATGACAAGGATGCAGAAGCTGCAGAAGCAAAGCGTGCAGAGATCAAGAAGCTCAAAGAGATGGAAGCTGATGCTTTAGCTGTGGCGTTGTGAGTGTTTGAGTGTTCGCTGCTTAGGTTTGGAAAAGGGCTAAATGGAAGTATGCAACAGGGGTTATGCACCAACACGACGACCCGCTGAAGAGCCTGAGAAGACAGAAGAGCAGCTTGAGCAAGAACGACTCGAGAAAGAACGAAGACGAATGGAGAAACATGCTGCGAAAGAGGGCAAGCGAAGAGCAAAAGAGGAGCTACGAGCTGAGAAGGAAGCTCGTAAAGCAGAGAAGCGAGCTAGAAGGAAAGAAGAAGGCCACAGTAGACATTACAGCGATGATGACGATGTCGACGGTGAAGACAGCAAGCGCAGCAGAAGGAGGCATGATGATCATGATCGTCGCAGAAGCAGGTCAAGAAGTCCAAGAAGAGACTCACGAAGCGAAAGAGGGAACTCCAAGGATAGACAAGACCATAGAGAAAGGTCGTCAAGCAGGCATGACCGGCATGAGAGGGCTGCTTCCAAATCAGAGCACGACAATAAAAGTAGAGAACGTGACCATGCTCGAAGGAGAGACGATGACCCCTCCAGAGACCGCAGGCGAGATGACTATGAGAGAGGAGAAGGTCGGCGTCGTGACTATGATGATAGGAGGTGACCGTTCACTGGTGTAGTATCCATATAGACACAATCAGTATCCCAATGTATCCATCCAAACGCCACATCTCGATTATGTGCTCCATTACCGCGTCAGCACTCGGCTTTGGCTCTTACGTTCACCATTATTGCCATCCTTCCAAGACAGTAATGCGAAGATTAGCGAGCTCAGCTCATGCATCAGTGCTGCAAGCGAGCCGTCAAGCTTGCTGCTTTTGCAATGCAGCTGTAGCAGGACCGGCGATCACAGTCATTCGAGAACAACGGAGAACATATGCATTATCTAGATATCGAGACTCGGATAGACATGGCAAAGCAGGTATATAGCATATTCAGCGACAGACTAGACCAGGTCCTGATCACCTTCACGCAGCAAATCGCTTCTCCAGAGGCAGATCTGCTGCAGAGTCGCGGCATAATCGAAATGTAGACCAGTCGACTTCCGCATCAAACAGCGTTATACCCTCGAATGAGCCACCTCCTCCGCCTGGAAACACTGGAGAGCGCAAGCCCTTTTGGTCGGCGTATGAAACGTATGTACCGCAAGGTCCTGTCATAGAAGAAACATCGTTGGAACCGCCACCGGTAGCACCTGGAGACCTTCTTACGCTAGACGATGCAGCCTCTCGCATACTCTCGGAGCCATCGCTGGTCGTGGTGAGACAGATTGAGATGATGAACGTCTTTCTTGGATTTGAGCAAGCCAATCGATACCGTTTGGTCAATGCAAGAGGGGAAGATGTCGGTTTCTTAGCGGAACAGGAAGGTGGATTCGGCACTTCCATTGGCAGACAATTGCTTCGAGGTCACAGACGTAAGCTTTTACAAGCTTTTCCCTATGAGGATCTTGCTAACCCGCTCCCTGCTTAGCTTTCAATTGCGTCGTTATGGACACGGATGGCAACGTAGTACTACGAGTGACGAGGCCTATTTCGTACATCAACTCCCGGATTACTGTCTCCAAAGGTGGAGAAGCTCCGAGTGCGGCGAACAAGATAGGTGAATGCCAGCAAATATGGAGTCCGTTTCGCCGAAAATACGCCCTCTTCCATCGTTATCGAGTTGAAGATCCGTCTACGCCCCCGGAGGCGAACAACGATACGAAAGCTCTGACTATCCAAGAGGGCACCGAACCTGAAGAGAGCTATGCCCAGTTTGCCAACGTAGATTCTCGTATGCTAGCCTGGGACTTTTACGTGCAATCAGAGAGCGGGCAGGTGCTGGCGTCTATCAATCGAAACTTCATGGGCTTTGGACGAGAAATTTTCACGGATACAGGTCAATACGTCCTCCGCTTTGACCGCAAGATGGCAGACATGGAAGTCCAGCAGCGTATTACCCAAGGAGTAGGCATCAATGACGAACTCAAGAAGGTCGCGAACGAGAATGAAGAAGCGAAAGAGCATGCTGGCGAGCAATCGAAAGCTTTTGTACAAGTGGACGAAGATAGAGGCCTGACGTTAGACCAGAGGGCGGTCCTGCTGGCAACCGCGGTGACAATCGATATTGACTACTTCAGTCGACAAAGCTCAGGGTGGGTGCTTGAAAGATAAGGAAAGAGACCCGACATGTCAGACTGAATCATTCTCTGCAGAATGCACATGCCAATGCTCTGGATGCCGATGCCGATGCCTGGAATGGGCGGCGGAGGTGCAGAAGTCCCAGTTGAAGGCGCTCCGGGAGGTCCGGGAGAGGCGGGAGATATCAATACCCAACAGGCGCCCACACCTTCATCATCGTATCCAGAAGATGCTCCATTTGCATCCCCAGAATACGGAGAGTCGCCAGGCATCTCGGACAGTTATGGAGGGCAAGATCCATACGGAGCCGTTGGATCAGGGGATGATGTGATGTCAGATCCGTGGGCTAGCAATGATCAGCCATCAGGAGACGGAGAAGGCGGAGGAGGTCTCTGGGGTTTCTTCAACGACATAAGCGACTCTTTCGGCGGAGGTGATAATTGACCGCATGCGGCAATGTACAATTATGTTCAATAGCCGAACAAAGTAGTACAGCCATGCACGATACATGTCGCAAATGTCGGACCTGTCTAGACTCCCGTACACGTTTGATATATGTAATATATGTATGCTGTGCGCAGAAGCGAGGATCCTCTGGTTCAGCCGATAAGGCCGTATGCATTGGTCACGTTACCATTCACTTGGCAAGAGGGATGTATGATGGCCTAAAGCTTTTCTCCCTTGATCCACTTGTTAACCATTGTGATAGCGACTTCTGGCTGATCGTACGGGACTGCAGAAGGTCGGGATTAGCCATTTCGCCAAAGGCTGTACATATCCTTCGCTTACCCATATGTCCTGCTTTCTCGATAGTTGCAAATGCTGCAAGTGGACAGACATCAGTAACCCGCACTCCGTTTGGCGCGTGAGCGGACTTACTGATCTTGCCGCCGCCTAGACTGTAGGCTGTCTTTGTGTCGCCGGCTTTGACATCGGAGCCATCAACCTTAGCTGACCATGGCTTCATCTCCTCAGACAAGTATGTCTTCGCGCCAGTCCAGACGAGGTTGTCTAGCCATCTCTTATTGGACATCCAGTTGCAGATCCAGTCGTACTGACGAAAGCACAGTCATTGCGACATCAGTTTGGGGCCTCCCAAGGCCATGTATAGAACTCACTTTGCCATTGTAGATCAAAACGTTGACACCACGCTCAACGAGCGCAGTAACGTAGAACTGTCAAGATCGGCGGTTCAGCAATGCTGACTTGAGCTTGAATCCAGGCACCACTTACGTAGGTACCAGTCATTGGTGTTTCGTCCATGTGTCTGTTAAATCTGCCACCGACCTGGTAGGTACGTTCGAGAAAGGTTAGCCTTAATTGATGGATCCCGACGAATAATTGTACCTACAGCACTGCTACAGCCTTCAAAGCTTGGTCTATCAGCTGGAATTCCCAGCTTCTTACGATTGACAGGATTGTCAAGCAAGTTGGCAATTCTAGAAGTCGAGCTATAGCAGAGATCTTCATGCAGAGTGGGACATGGCTTGCTGATGTCATACGGATTCCAGAGAGCTCTCATGTAAGGAGTCATGAAGACGTCGCTGCACATTTCATGCGCAGCTTCACATGCTCTTACGTCGTAGCGGTCTAAGCATGATTCTGTGAGCCATTTCTCGCAGGTTGGGATCTGAAGTTGTCACCAGTCAGTATCAGATGACGATTGGTCGTGTTGGCTTACTCACGTAAGATTGCATGTTGGCGCAAGTATGAATGTCCAAGACTGGTCCGGTTGGGGCACCGCTGACATTGGTACATGCCTGATCGTAATAAGTTGGAATGGCAGTGAGGACATCGGTAAGACCGTTTCCAATCATGACACTTTGCAAGTTGATCGGAGTCATTCCTCCAGCGACAGCCTTGGAGTTGTGGTCAAGGATAGCAGCGGCGAAAAGGGGAATGTAGCGGCCTCCGTAGCTCTGTGGGAAGCAAGCGGTCGGCACAAGGTACATTCGTGAATACAGAATCCTGACATACCTCGCCGGCGAAGTGCAGAGGTCGGCCCTTGAGGTCGGAGAAGGTTTCAAAGAAGAGCGTGACGAATGCCTGGACATCCTTGGCGGCTCTGTCGAAGCAGTACAGTCAGTTTGGCTATACCATTCAGTCACCTCTGATAAAGCTGACTAACTTTTCAGTCGATCCAACATGTTTGTGATGGTCAGCGCTGCGGAGGTACCACGTGAGTATGTGCATCAATGAGACAAGGCTCTATAGACCTACTATGAGAAGCCAACACCGACTCTGCAATTCGCGAGTCTACTCAGCTTCATATCATCAGGAATGGTAGTCCAAGCACTTACGGCTGATCCAGGAATAGCAGATTAGCGTTCTGATTCCAAGAGTGGGGATTATGTTTGGTAGACGCAGTAGTGTTCTTGGGATCACCTTCTTCAACAATCTGGCAGGGTCCTAATTCCATTAGCATGCCCATGCTGGAAGAGCAACCAGGGCCACCATTGATCCAGAGGATGACGGGGTCCTCGGAGGGCTTGCTTCTCGATTCGAAGTAGTAGAAGAAGAGGTGGGAGTCTTCAAAGTCGAGGTAGCCCTGGTTGTTATGGAGCAAGTGGTGAGCGTTGGCAGTAGCTTCCCATTGCCGATCGCTGCTGCTCATAGACGTACCGACCACGACCCAGTATTGGCGCCGTCACACCAGCCATCGTTCCGCTTGTATCTCATCTGCTTCTCAGGGTAGTCTACGTGTCTGAACAACGTGAAGCCTTCATCGTCTTGGTTGTCACGGTAGTCCTTGGTCATCATGGAGTCGCCGTTCAAAGGGACCTGCTGGCGGTCAGCATTGACGGCTACGGCTGACCCGAGCAGGCCAGCCAGCAGCAGCAAGCTTGAGCATGTCGAAGAGATGGAGCGCATCTTGTCAGCCTCCGATACGTGAGAAAGAAAAAGGTGTTGTAGCTCAAAGGGTGAGCCGTTACAGCTTCGTGAGCATGTGCTTCTGTCAAGTCTCGATCACTATCAAGCGGATATTCGGCAGACCGGCATGCCGCTACAACGTCCATTCTGGACAGTCTTTGACAATAGAAAGGACTAAGACGACAAACCAACATCCCGCCAACTTCGGGCAGAAGCGAATTGCATGCCTTCTGTCCATACAACGAAGTTTGTTGTCTCCGCTTCCGAAACCCGCACGTGCGATGTTAGGAAGGACTCTCGTCTGCCGCGTTCAAAGCGTCTCACCCTTGATCCATCTGTCCACCATTGATAAGGCAACCTCGGGTTGGTCGTAGGGCGCTGTGTAATGGATTGGGAGGTGAGTGCTCAATATGCGCTTTGTACGTCTATCTAATCCTGATACTCCTCACCCATATGTCCCGCTTTCTCGACAGTGGCGAAGGCTGCAAAGGCAGTAAATGCACAGATCAGCTCGTTGCGATTCTTTTTTATGACCTGAAGATATCCAACGTACTTATTCTACCGCCTCCCAAACTGTACGCTGTCTTTGTGTCTCCGGCTTTGACAGCAGAGCCATCCCTTTTAGTGTACCACGGCTTCATCTCTTCCGACAGGTAGCTCTTCGCGCCGGTCCAGACAAGGTTATCTAGCCATATCTGGTTGGATTTCCAGTTGCACATCCAATCGTACTGAGGCAGTAGGTATGGGTGTTGGAATGCCGCAAAAGTACGTAGAGAAGGAGTGTAGAACTCACTTTACCATTGTAAATGAGGATATCGATGCCACGCTCAACAAGGGCGGTAACGTAGTGCTGCAGAATCCCACACTTCCAGCATTTACGGCAACCTCGAGGGCGTGCGGACTTACATACATAAGTACTAATCATTGGCGTCAGGTCCATGTGTCTGTCAAAGCTATCGCTGACCTGCAGCTCACAACATGTCAGCCTTCCCGGAAGAGGAAAAGACTACCATTCTTACCTTCCAGCTAAAGTCTTCAAATTTCGGTCTATCGGCTGGAACTCCCAGCTTCTTTCGAGTGACAGGATCATGGAGATAAATAGCGATTCTTGTGCTCGCACTGTAGCACGCGTCCTCATATAATGTAGGACATGGCTTGGTGATGTCGTAGGGATTCCATTTTGCGTTCATGTAGGGATCCATGAATACCTTGGTGCATTGCTCATATGCACCTGCGCATGCTCTGACATCGTACCGGTCCAAGCATGATTTTCTGAGCCGTCTCTCACAGGTAGGAATCTGGAAATGGCTCATCTCAGCATGTAATGCATTGGAAATAAGTGGCATCACGCTTCTACTCACGTAGGCCTGCATGGACGCGCAGGTCTTGATGTCTAGCACGGGACCAGTGGGCGCCCCACTAATGTTTGTACAGGCTTGATCATACCATGTTGGAATGGTAGTGAGCATATCAGCGAGACCATTTCCGAGCATGATACTCTTTAGATTGACGGGAGTCATGCCTCCGGCCACGGCTTGTTTGTTGTGGTCGATTATTGCGCTGGCAAACAGGGGAACGTAACGTCCGCCATAGCTCTTTATATCACGTAGTAAACTGTCTTATCAGTCTGTGGAGCGCTTATGTTGTCTTGACGAAGGACCACTGCTCACCGCGCCTGCGATGTGGAAAGGCCGTCCTTTATGGTAGGAAAACGTCTCGAAGAAGAGGGCAATGAATGCTTGGACATCTTTAGCAGCTCTAGTAGGCGGGAGAAATCTTTCAGCCCAAGGACGATTGCAATGACATTCAAATACAAACTTGTCAGTGGTTCCAACATGTTTGCCGTGGTCGGCACTGTTCGTGAAGTGTATCAGAGTCCTTTTTTCACCGGTCATGCATACAATTCAGTATGACTTACTATGAGAAGCCAACACCGACTCTGCATAGGCGAAGGAGTTAGCTGCACTAGCATCTAATCGTGAACATGTACAGCACTTACGGCTGATCTACGAAGAGCAGATTGGCATTCTGGTTCCACGAGTAGGGATTGGGTCTGCTCGAAGCTGTGGAGTTTGTTGGAGAACCTTCTTCGACTATCTTGCATGGACCTATTTCCATAAGTACGGCCGAACTAGCAGAGCTTCCAGGCCCTCCAGCAATCCATAGTATGACTGGATCCTCAGAAGGCTTGCTTCTCGACTCAAAGTAGTAGAAGAAGATATGGGAATCGTCAAAGTCAAGGTAGCCCTGGTGAAGCAGAAAGACTGGCATCAGCCAAACAAGATGTTCCTGCGCAGAAAAAGGGCAGTCGGCCAGACTTGAGTAGACAGGCAGACTTACCGACCACGAGCAGGTGTCGGCACCGTCACACCAACCATCACTCCGCTTGTATCTCATCTGATGATCAGGGAAGGCACGATGCCTGAACAAGGTGAAGCCTTCACCCTCACTGGGTACAGAGTCGCCGTGGAAGGGGACCTGGAGACAGTCAGCTGTAAGGGTGAGCAGGCTGGCCGCCATCGAGAGCAACATAGCCCAAGTGAGCCGCATCTTGAAGAGTCAGGAAGGAAGTGCACTAGGAGTGGATAGGTGCGAGAACAAAGCCATATCCAGCTCCGTGAAGACGTTGCTGCCAAGAAGCCATTCATCACTTGCATTCTCGATTACTGTATCCTTTGTGCCGGCTGGCTTTGAAGCGAAACGCGGTTGTCTTCTCTCTTCTTCTTGCCCATCGACACCACCACTATGCTCTCAGAACACCAGGCGACATTGAGGAGCCGTAGACTATCACGTTGACATGCATGCATCGCTTGCTTGACTCATGTAATATGATGCGAGCTAGGTCACGGAGGAAAGAGAAAGAGCGATCATCTTCCTGCGGTCTCTTCCGCCGGCAACTTTGAAAAGAGACAGCGTACAGAAGCCATCACGCACGGCACTTCAATTCCGCATTATGGTGAAAGTTGACAACTGGCATTCTGGCTAGGATAGTCCTGGATATCGGCATCATCATTGCCATTCTACGCTCGATGGCTACAAGCTTGCTGAGCCTGCAGCAATGGGAAGAACAGCCATTATCAGTGCACGCCAGAGGCTGCGGGTGCGCTCCTCATGTAGCACAAGGCTAGCAGTCTCGCAAGCTGCAAAGGCTTCAAGCATTCTCATCATCGCAGCAGGCCTACTTCACACTGAGAACGCGATTCACGCCACAATGCGCTCGATACGACCAAACATTTGGACATGGTTGTTTGTCGACATGAGAACTTTGATCATTCACCGTACTTGAAATTGTCGCACAAATGCATCTCTGCTTTACTCGAATGATGTATTCGCCGGGCAAAGGCGTGCTGCCGGCTTGCTGTATGGTAGGTGAGTAGCCTGCGACTGATATCTTGTGCTTGATCTAGGTCCTCGCATCTGCAGAGTGACAATCACCCTTCAAATCCAGAGCGGACAGCCTGTCGCACTCGCGGAGTGCTTGAAGAATACGATCTCTTTCACCAACATGGCTCAGAACAATGGTGGTGCGGCCTGTTTGACAGCAGAGCAGACTTTCGCTCAGCTGACCCGTCGTCTATCCCTGCTTGCTCCCTCCCTCTCGCTCGTCGCTCAAACTTGCTTTCACACCGACTCCTCTAAAACGTGGAACACTGCGCCACTTACACGGGACACCATGCCGCCGATGTGGATGTCCGTAGACCTCATGCGCTCCCTCGACAATTTCACGAGGAAGGCCATGTATATTAAAGCTCAGCCTTTTGTCTATGCTGCCGACAAGGAGAAGCAACTTGAGCTCTTGAACGAGCGTATGGCTGCAGGAAAGAAGGACAGAGAAGAATGGCTTGCTGCACAAGCTGCCGAGACTGAACTCACGAAGGCAGAAAGAGAGAAAGTCAACGAGCAGCTGAAGCTTATCAAGGCAGAGCGTGAGAAAGAGAAACTGGAAAAGAAGCAGGCGCAAAAACAGGCAAAACTGGTGGAAAAAGAGAAAGCTGCAATCGAAAAGGAAGAGAAACGAGTGCAGGCTATCGAAGACCTTATGATGAAGCGAGAACAACAGAAGGAAAAGGCTATAGAGCAAGCCAAAAAGAGAGCAGAGCAACGTGCCGAGGCTGAGCTGAAGCGCGAACAGCAGGTATGCTCCTCTTCTACAAGCATGCGTCAGGGAGCATGCAACTTGTCTGACACGTATTGTGTGTGACCTAGGCACGCGAGCGCGAAGAGAAAGTCAAGAGAAGCATTCTTGAACGAGCTGAGAGGGAGAAGGCTAAGAGAGAAATTGCAGAACTTACGAAGCAGGTTTATGAAGAGGTAAGTAGACGTCTTGACCATTCGTGCCGTAATCCCGCGACTTATACTGACTTGTGATTCATACAGCGACGTAAAGAGCTAGCGCTTGAGGCTGAGGTGAAGAGAAGAGAGCACGAAGAAATTGAGGCAGCGGCACGAAGAGAAGCTGAGCTGAAAGCAGCTAAGATTCGTGCTGAGAAAGAAGCGTACGAAAAGGTATGTCTAGCGCTCAACTGACAAACATCTCCACCCGCACTATCATGGATACTGACCAAATGGTGATGATTGACAGGGTATGCGCGACTTCAGATTAGCGGCCATCAAGTAGGCTTCTTTCCCATTAGCACAGTGTTCTCTCGTCTGATGACTTGTGCTTGACATTCAGAGTGGAAGCAGAAAGAAGACTCGAGGAGATAGCGGAAAGAAGGCGTCTGCGAGAAGCAGAGTTGACAAGGGAAACTGTAACTCCCCCTCGAGTCGATCCCATCAAGGACATGGCAACCGCCGCTTGGGCCGCCTCACAAGCAGCCCACAATCCTAGGCTCGCGGCTGGCCATCCGAATGCAAATCCTTTACAGAGTGTTTACGTGGTGGATGACGACGAAGAGCCTATACAACAGGTATGTGATAGCTCCCGACCTATTTGATGGCAGTATTCAGCTCTGTTTCTTTTGCTAGAAACACTCTGGACCGCCGAAAGAACCGGCCTTGTCTCAGCAGGTCAACAACACCCTCTTACGGCTTGTGCAAGATGCAAAAGACCGCTTGGAAGTCGAGAAGAACCAAGCCAGCAAAAATGCTACTCCAGTCGACACACAGCATCCTATGCAGGGCGGGCGAGGGAGGGCACTGCCACAACAAGGGTCAGTCCGTCCCGCTTATGGTCGAGAGCAGTTCCAAGACTCGCCCTTGTTTGCTCAAGAGGACGATGTGTTCGTTGATGAGAATGACGGTGATAATAACGAGCATGCTAACTATCTACAGGAAGAACAACAACATCCCTCGACCAACTCCGATGGCGAACGATCCGAGACATCATCCATTGCTTATGTAGCTCGAAGCAAGAGGGCTACTAGATTACACGTCACCTACAAAAGGGACGCTAGTGTCGAAGATTCTCTGGCTGGTGCTAAACAACGCAAAAGCACAGCAGCTTCAGCTTCCCGTCTCTTTCCCTCACCCGCTAAACAGTTCGTAGAAATCGAAAAGGCCCTTGTTTTGAACTTGCTACGTCGATCCAAAGAGTTTGTAAAGCAAAAGAACAACACCTTCGCCATCAAGGTTCACCGCGATGGGCACGCTATGTACCTCACTCCGATGTGCGATGGTGAGCAGAACGTCACATCACTGCCATATCAGCCTGCCTGACAGTAGATTCAATAAAAAGTCCCAGGGTGCACAATCTCTCGCCTCGGTAATGCAATGAGCCTCGTCCACAACCAAAGACTGCAAGATCTGGACGGTTCCCCTGGACAAGCTGAGTTTCACACGATTTGCGGTGTTCGAGCTATCAAGGCATTAGCTCGAAAAGCGCACGATGCAGGTTACAATGCCCTTGTAAAGTTAAAAGCCTACGATCCTTCCGGTTCACCTAAACGGGAATTGGCAACTTGCTTCGCTTCAGGGATTCCTGCTGTGATCATTTCGGAGGGAAAAGACGCTATTCAAGAACCGACACATCCACCGCCAGATCATGCTAGAAAGCATGATGTTTCACCCAAGCAGAAGGCTCAGCCACCGAAAGACCAACGTCGCGATAGAAATGGACAACAAGAGCAGCCCGGTACATCGGACGAGAGACGCAGCCAGCGGCCAAAGTATCTGGAAGATGTAAGACAACAACTGTTGTGTATGTGTACAGGTGTGCAGTGGCTGACCTTCGTCTCATCAGTTTTATCATTGACGATGGCGTTGTCGTGCTGAAATTTGCAGGCCAGTCTCCAAGTTCATCCTTGCCTTGCAGTGCAGCATCGACTACCGAAAGGTCATCAGGCCTTCTGTACGGACTGCCATACAAGAATGGACTTCATCCACCCTGTCAAGACAATGTCATGTATTCTATGCACTTTTGACGTGAATCTTGTTACTGCCCCGCTTCCACATCGACTTGTACAAATGACTATAGCTACAACGACAAATATGCAACGAATAAGCTGTACTTTAAAGCATCCTGTCCTCTATCGATCCTA
The DNA here is from genome assembly GCA_019775285.1 of Cystobasidium slooffiae. NCBI lineage: Eukaryota > Fungi > Basidiomycota > Cystobasidiomycetes > Cystobasidiales > Cystobasidiaceae > Cystobasidium > Cystobasidium slooffiae. The sequence goes on along the minus strand of JACWFZ010000007.1, from coordinate 235,119 downwards.
GTAAAAGTCTACACTGAAAGGCAAACAATGGCATGGCAACGCAAGTACGCCAAGCTGCGAAATCGCAGACTCTACATGCTAAGGCCGAATCGGCGATATACAATATCATGGTGATGAGCCCTTGTCTTTAAAACATATCCAGTAGGTCTTCATTGCTGAAGACCACATTGCGGTAGGAAGTATGGGAAGTGAAGGAAGTGACGCCGATCCACGAAAGAAGAGCGCAAAGAAGTATGAAGGGAATAATTATATAGATGGAAGGCGCATGGGCCACCATAGCTGCTACAAGATTTTGATGCGATTGGGTGCTGTACTGATTGTTGTCTAATTTGTCTTGAGATGTGAAGGACGCTTCTTCGTCTAAAGCACTGTCGGCGTCGTGGAATTCCGCGTTGAAGTCATAGATGTCGGAACTGAGGGTGGAAGCAGAGAGATTGGATGTCAAGCTAGGGCGACAGGGCCTTTCATCTGGCGAGGCTGGCGTGAAGCCGTAGTCTTGACGAAGGGTGTCGGAAGGAGTGTATAGTGGCGGAGAGCTCAGAGGGGTATTGAGTGGTGAGTGCCTTTCCATCAATGGAGCGGAAAGAGTCGAGGACGAGGCTGATAAGGCTGCACTTGTATACTCGGGTAAAGGAGAGTAGTATGCTGGAGGTGGTAGATCGACAAGCTCTGAGGCTTCTTCCAGAGAGCGAGGCTCCGCTGCTCGTTCGCGGAAATACTCAAGGACGGTAGCCCATCGTGCTAATAAAGCTGGTCGAGCGAAGTCAATGACGAAGGTGTCGGAGCCGTCGTCCCCGTGGTAGCTGATGCATAGCTGGGATTCTAAACACAATTGGCCGAATGGCGAAATGTCAGCATCCTATGTACAAGCGACCGGCTCAAAGCGTCTGCCGCTTACCTCCTGTCTGCTGAACATCATAGATGTTTCGCAGGAACACACGGCCTTTCAGAGCCCAGTCCTTTCCTCGCGAATTGGGCCGCGTCCTTTTGCGGCAGCAGATGAGGATGTTTGAGAAGAGGAAGATCTGATACTGCCTTGTTATGGCTTCTTCAAGATGACTGCCGCCACTGACCGGAGTTCGAGAGACCATGACCTTCGCTTGAAGCAAAGGTTTACCAAAGGAGCACAAGCAGTGGCCTTTCCAATGTTCCACGCGTGCAATGAGCGGTTTCACAATGGCCTTCTGCTGGTCGGACAGCTTGTCGAGGTACGCGCGAGATTCGTGACAAGAGGCCATGCTTTCACGTGTGGCGTGATGTGAATAGTAGGTAGCACGCGACCGCCGTTGGCCAGAAGCAGGGTAGGAAGGTTGGGTCGGAGGCAGGAAAGAGATTGAGTAGGACATCGTCGACGAGGGCGGCTGGAAGGAGGTATAGCAAGGCACCGTCTCCTATATGACTTTTTCTTGGGCAAAGTGGAAAGGAGCTTGAAGAAATGATGGGTGATCGAGGCGGAGTTCGAGTTGAGAAAGCGAAGTGGAAGCTTGTGAAAACAAAGGATGTGAAGCTTGAAGAAGGCGATGGATGATGTGCTAGAGTGGTATGGATGGGCTGGAGTACCCAGTAAAGATGGAGGTATTGGTTTTGAAGATGCTTCGGGAAGAAATGTGGAAGAGCTTGGGAGGAAGAAAGATAAAGTAGAAGACCGCCTGCGCCTAGACAACCCCGACGACGACCGAAACAAACACGAACACCAGCTCTGGCATGCAAGAAGTCAGCTTTTCCAAATGCAGTCTGTGTATGTCTGGCTGAAGAAAGAAAGAAAGAAGTGAGAGCTTCTCTCAGCAGGAAGAATGCAATGTCTGTGCTAGCCCCGAGGGTTGCAACACCACACTTTGCTTAATATCTGGTGAAAGAGGTCTCCCCTATATACACGCTCTCACATTTCTGCGGGGGTTTTCACCTCATTAGATCAAGCATGGCTAATCGCGCGGTGGCCGCAGGTCCGGTGTCTGCAATGCCGCTCAGCATGCCTCTGAGCTGTCCTGCTCGGATGTGACAATCAACCCTGAGTTTATGACATTAAGCACATTTCAAAGTTCTCTACTCATTCGACTATCATCTAGGCGATTCCGTCGCAGCTCTCGCGTATTGTAGAGTCTCCCGGGTCAAACGAAATCTACCGCCACCAACCTTCGCCCTCGTTTCCGGTGCGGGCATGCGAAACTGTACGCGTAAATTGATGGTCAGCTCTAGGCCAGCGTATATTGCGATGGTCAAATGCTGAATAATGCAGAGGGTGTGGGCTATGGGAAATCCTCGTACTTCTATTAACACGTCGAGCACGGCCGTCATATTCCCAGTCCTCTGTTCTAGATTTCAGTAATGCTCATGAAATGGAAATCCTCCAAGAGTATTACCAATCTACCACAAGAATAAGGTGTGCTTAGGAAAGCAAGGGCAATTGCCCTGGACTGTGTCTGATCTGATCGCCCGCACATGCTCGGGTGCTGAACGCGGAGACTAGCAGTAATTGCGAGCTTCCCGCTGAGCTTCGCTTAATGAACGGTGATGTGATAACTTAGTGCAGCGATGCGCGGATACAGGACGTCAAGAAGCTAGTAAGTCTCGTATTAGTCCGCCGAATGTATTACACGAACAGCTAATCAAAGCTTCTAGTAAATGAAGCGGCACCGATCTCGGCACTGATGACTTTGCTCTCGTGCGCAGCATACGACATGAGACAGTCTACGTCCTCGCGTACAAGCATACGATGCTGCAATATAACGAGGTCTATCATAGCTGATAAGACTGCCGTCCCTGCGGACGCGCATCAGGAACTGCAGATTGCGATCGAAGTCGGACCCGCTCTTGGAGATTCACCGAACGTACGTCGGGACGAACATGCCGCTCCCTGCCATCGCGTTGTGAGATTTACGACCCGCATGGACCATTAAGGCATGATAGGCTGCAAGAATACTCAGCTGCGTACCGAGACACGGTCACGTGACTTAGTCGCTGGCTTGTGCGTGGACGACCCCGCGCACTCGTATGTCTGTCAGCGGAAGCGTATCAATACGTCCACGTTCATATCATCACGAGCCGTAGAGTGAGCCATTACAGGAACATGACCGCAGATGCGGCGTGCTCCTGGCTATCATACAAAAGCCTATTCTCCCAGATTGATAGGCTTATGCTCGCGTAACACGAAAGGCACGGAAAGTACAGGCACGATAGCGGTCTCTGTAATGACTGCTGTAATGTCTTCGGGTCTTGTTACGTCGTATAAAAAGTTAAGGACGCCTAGATTCGGGTTCTTGTCCGCTTCAATGGCCGCTGGCAAAAGTCCTGCAGTTGACGCTACAAGCGAAAGATGGAATTTGGTCAGAATAAGCACACGCAGTACGTGCTGAACGTTGTTATACGCACCGAGCTCGTTTCCTACGATACTATCCAGCATGATGCGATCACTAAACTTGTACGTCTCGCAACAGCAGACCACAGGCACACCAGCTCCTTTCGACATCATAGCCACTGTCGCGCTGCCCGCCCTTGAGAACATGGCACCATTGGACAACATGGCAGCAGCGCCAAGAAGTGTGAGCGATACGCTAGAGAGTACGGAGCCGATGGAAGAAAGGAGAACGTATGTGCACGGTATATCGGCTGCCAACAATGATCGTAGGAGATTCTTGCCTTCATGCATTGGCCGCGAGTCTACGATGATGACTGAGAATCGTCTGCCATGTTCTTTAGCCGCGAGAAGAACGCCTTCCACCAACGAGGATCTGGTACGACACGGGGCTCAGCGACACCGAGGTAGCCCTGACCTTTGCAACACGCACCTTCCGAAAGTAAGAATAACATCGTCATCCTTGATTTTGCTCAGCGCGAGATCTTCGACAACTTTGCCAGCTAAGACTATACGGTCCCGGATGAAATGGTCTATACGCTCGCAAAGAAGCTCTCGTGCCTGTTGGGAGAAGGTGGTGAGTGCCTGACGCACACATTGGGCTCGTCGCATCGCTCACATCGTCGTCTTGCATATCAGGTGGGATATGCGAGATCTCCCATTTCAAATATCTAATTGCATTGCCCATGCTGATCGCCATAGGTCTCGCTTGGACCAAGTGTGTGATTTGAGGAGATAGGTGTGCTGGTAGATGGCGAGTTAAGGATTTGCCCGGTGGAACTATGTATGAAGAAATGACCTAAGAAGAGAGAGGTATTTCAGAACAAGGTCAAACATTATGCCTCTGATTGCATACGCACATCTTTGAAGGCCTCTAGCATGGCTATACACCTTGCATTTGCACCGACGATTCTAAAGTCTGCATATTGCAACGCTAAGCGCAATATGCTGGGATGTATTTGCTCCTTGTGAATCTTCGCATTCAATGATTTCGCAGACTTTGGCGGGTCGAGGTGCAGGAACATGCTCAGAGGGGAAGGAGTTGCACCGGCAGCTGATGTTTGAGCATAATGATGTCCAGGGAGTGTTGTGTCGTTCGCACTTGTACTTGAAACGTTCTGTTGGCTAGCTTGACCGCTTTGCTGCTTTCTTGAGCCACTTGCACCTTCAGCGTTCTTGGAAGACCCAGCAGCAGGAGCATCCTTCTTCTTCGCCCCTTCCTGAGCACCCTTCTTGGCTGGCTGCTTTTCGTCACGCTCCTTCGCTTTAGCTGCACGCTGCGCTTCCTGTAGTGGTTTCGAAAGACCGAAGCAATTGTGAGTCAGTGAGCTGCGTGATCGACTGCTGCATTGCAGAAAGCCAGCAGCGTTCTGCACCAGCTAGGCAAGCCGCCATGGACATACTTGGATCGCTCTTCGTTCAGCTGTGCATTGTAGCGCGTAGACGTCAGCTCATCTTTTCAAACCTGCCAAGTGCCGGCTTCCACGCACCTTTTGTCATTTCTTTCATAGCTTTTCGAGGCCCAGCTTGACCTGCTGCAGGTGGACCAGCTGGACCGCCATTGCTCGACCCTTGCTGGGAGGTCGAAGCCTGTGGTTGCTGCTCGTCGGACGGGGCACCCATGATATCTCTGCTGGAGTAGGTGAGCCAGATACCTCGTGAGTCGCCTGCCCGGTCACGAGCCCGCCAGGTTCTCGATCACCTTGTATCATATGCGAGTGGACAGAGAAGTCGACGAACGAAGCGCTTACTTGCCCATTTCGCTAAAGCTGACAAGATGGAATCGAGCTAGCTGTCAGTTCTATAGTTGTCTGTGCGCTAGTCCACCGCACCGCACCGCACTGCCATGCCCTGTTCTGTTCTGTCCCGTCTTACAGCGATGGCATAGAGACAGGAACTACATTGGAATACTTGATGCGCCGCAACGACTTGCACTTTGCCGGGAGTGAGGAGCTCTACGCATTCGTTCAAACCTATTCCCATTCGCTATCGAATGCCTCTATCCGTTCCACATTGCGAACAATGTCTACAAGGGCCATGAGCCACAGAACCGTGTTATGTAGGTAGATGTCCGCGATAATCAGCAGTAGCGATCTGATCCGGCTCAGCCGGTTATCCTATACCAGTCATTGTTACACACACACATACGCAATGTGGTCTCTATATACGTGTCAATGCGGTGTTCATAAGCTGAATCGCGGGGGCTGTTGCGTCTAGCCCTGGCGGATGCGAAGAGACGTCGTGCACTTGCTCAGCTCTTACAATCCCGCAGATCCTTGAAGGCACAAGTGGTATCAATCAATTTTTATACCCTGCTAGCTAGTGCATCGCCCAGTCGTCAGGTTCGCTGAATCAGACATGCGTCCTGCGTACGACGGATGTGTCAAGTGCTCACAAAGAGATGATACAGCGAGCTCGGGTAGATGTCATGCCAGGATGCATAAGAATCACCTGCAGGTCCACCGACCAGTATATCAACCAACATATATGAGTATGGCATGGTGCGGCCTCGAGCCAGTCGGTACCTTCACGCAACGTTAGATTATCTGCAGTTTGCAAGCAAAGACGGATGTCATCCTTCCAAGCCGTGTAAGTGGTCGACCCATAACCATATTAGAGACCATTTCTGACTCATGAGTGAATACGTTCAGTTCTACAGCATCAAACTGCCATCTGGTTATAGACTTGCTCTGACTCAGAAGAGTCTCCACAGATTAAGATGGACCGAACGTCACGGTGGGTGGGGACGTGCGCGCCTGTACAGCACAATCATCTTGACGCGACACGGCAATTGAGGCCATAGAGACGAAAGACTAGCTTCATAAGGTGGCAGGACAATGCGTTGTGTCCACTTGCGATAGCGAAAGGCGTGCGTCCGACCCGACGCGTAAAGTGTACACGGTAATCGGCGGCCGAAGTACAACCGTCGTCTCCTCGATTGCCCTGGAAGCGTATGGCGAGGCTGAGAAAGGAGGAAAGAGAGACAGATTGGTGAGCCAGCACACTAAGCGGTGACAGCATGACTGCGCATAGCTGATTGATATCGTCTGTATAGTGTCTTTGCAGCGGAATAATCAGTCTGGCTGACTTGCCCTCCGGCGCTATTGTCATAGACGAGTCAGTCACCGCTTCAATGATTAACGTACCGATGCCTGCCAGGGCCCACCGCACCGCGAGAAATAAGCAGCAACAAAGCGGAATCACAGTCAGCGGGATCCCGCAATCGTGACTTGGCGAATGGTGAAGGGGGAAGGAGCAGACAATGGCATCGCCGACTCAATTGAAGGCAGCTTTCCTTTGCTTTCGTTTGATGCAGAAGCAAGCACACACAAGAGCACATCTTCGCGTATAGCACCTCCCTGTTTATCGGCACCGCTATCAGATTATTATTATTTATCGCAGTCGCGCGCCCTCCGCCAGTCTTAGCGCGCCCAGCCCAGCAAGCATGCGGTTCTTCAAGCGTGCACATGCGGTCCGTTTGGAAGTCCGCGTGCATGACAGCACAGTCTATCTTGGGAGCCCAGACTCTCACAGCTCGCGCAGCAACGATAGTTCATCATCATCGTCATCACTTTCCTCCTCTTCAACACCATCTGCCTCTCTCCGAGGTTTCGTCCGCTTCGAGCTCGACTCGCCGCGCACGTTTGAAAGCCTTCAGGTGCACTTTGTGGGTAACCTAAGCATCCAGTCCGGTGCCACCAGGAAACATGGCAAGGCCGCTCCAGCGCAAGAACATGAAGTCCTACGACATGAGGTAGATCTACTCTACGACCACTCGCCCTACTTTGAGGCTGGCACCCATAGGTGAGTAGAGTTTACCATGTACGGCACCTGTCGGCATTGTTCGACTGCTTGCGGGTCGGCCCGTCGGCCCCCTAATTTACCCCAGTCTCCCTCCACCAGCAGTATGGGTACAAGCAGCTGACTTCTTTCTTGTGCTCTCTTGCAGCCTGGAGTTCGCAATTCTGATACCATCAACAATCAGTCCGACCATCCAACATCCATCCGGCAAACTCCAGTATTTCCTGTCTGCCTCTGCGGAAGACAGCAATGGCGATCAATCTCGTTCCAGAAGCAAGGAAGTACAGCTAGTATCGACCGGGGCTTCCGCTGCCATTTCCACAAGCAACGAAGAAGCTCTCGTCGACATTGTTTCGTATAATCATGCAGTAGGGGTGTGTTGCCTTTCTTACCTCTGCCTATTGGCTCCGCGCAGTAGATTAGCAGACACTGATGAACATTGCGGTTTCAATTTCATCGTTTCTCAACAGCCTTTCTCTGCCAGACTTGTTAGTGATCAGCCTACAGTCGGCTCCCTTCTCTACCTCCACCTGCACCTGCCCTCTCCTCGTGAAGGCGTCGTCCTCTATCAGATCTCTGTCTCAGCTATTCAGAAGACGATCATTAGCAGCAGGCAATACGGCACGAGCGAGCAAACAACCGAGCGACATCTACTACGATTATTCAACTTGCCGCATAACAAGGGTTTCTCGGATATTCCACCTCTGTTCGAGGAAGTCCAACAAATTCAACCATGGAAAGCGGGGGATGAGGTAACACTTGAGCATATGCTACGCTTGCCATCTCATGATGTGAGTGCTGGCCTGCAGTCATCGAAAGGTGCATATCCACTGACAGCTGTATGCAATATCCAGATTTTCTCGCCAAGCACGCCTCGACATTTACGTAGGGACAAATCTGCACCGATAAACTTGACCACATCCCATTCTATTTGTCTCAAATTACGCTATGGTACACCTGAGCGAGAAGTAAAGGAATTGCAGATATCTCGCGACTTCACTCTCCTGTCTTGCAAATGTGTCGCGGATACCGTCGTCGCGCCAGCCTACTCCGTCAAGGATCCTCGCGCGACGAAACGTCAAGGTCTCATTCCGCACCTCAATTTCTCGGGCAATAATACTGGACCTAGCGTCAGTCAATACGGTCATACGCCGGCTGGTCAAGGATGCGCTTGCGTTCGAGAAGGAAATGCCGAGCAGATCACCTCATTTTGGAAAGAAAGATTCGCTGCACCGCCAGATTTGCAAGTCGACCAGAAGTTAGCACGCGCGTGAACAGCTTCCTCGGCTCAAAAAACACTTCAAGCCTCGTGGGACCAGAATAGGCTTCTGATCTTGGCCCATCAAGCAAAGGGCAGGCGCTTCTTTCTTTCATTATACGTAGCAGCTTCTTTACTATACTTTACAGAGCAGTTAGCACCTTCTAAAGATTTATCGGGTGGTACGAAGTCTTACACCAAGGGTTGGTGCAGGTGGACATGGTAGGAGACAACAGCCAACGGTTGTAGCATAATTTGGTTACAGGACAATTTGAGGAAAATGTATATCATGTTATAACACACATGCCATTCACACTGTACTCGCGAAGGTCTCGGATCCGGAAGCCTTTTCCGCCTGTGTGACTTGGTCCGTAAGCAAGCATAGTCCGGTGATCTTCACACATTTGTGATTGCCATATACGGTTTGTGGGTCCCCATTGCAGCGATCGCGTCAAGACTTCTTGGGCGACAGTCACCTCCGCAACTCTAATCTTATGGGTCGTGCAAGGACAAACGGGCGAAGTAGAGGACGATCCGCTGACCTTTTTGTGGACTTCACTTTCAGTTGCGATATCCAACTTGTCCCTATAGGCATCGATGCTCGTTGCACCGTACCGGAGTGAATTCTCGCGCACAACGGGAGACTGTATGGACAAATTTCGGCGTTCCTAACGGCACAGCTAATACAGCATCATGTTTGATGTAAGGTCCGTTAGTACTGCGGTCACGAGAGAGGAGGACCATTAGATAATTGTATCTCAATACCGGTAGTATGCCAAGCTCTTGACCACTGATACTAGCAGCCTGAGCCCCACTCCCTCACCTTGACTCCGCTCTCGCATCGACTGCGTCTGTGCACATTGGGCTATCATTACTAAGCCGGGTTCTGGGATAGACAACCGCAGAAGGTACCGGTGCCTGCTGGGATGTGAATAGTGCGCTGCCCGGCTGGAAAGGCAAAAGGTAGAAAAAAAGCTTGGAAGGGTGGGTGGCGTTGACAAACAAGGAGTTCCACAGCAACATCAAAGGAGGCCTCTGGGAATAGAGAGTGCCTCTTGCCATTGTAGCTGTATGATCTTGGAGAGCCTTATGCTTGTCCTCGTCCGAATGGATAGAGCACTATGCGCTTTCGGAAAGGATTAGTCTCGGTGGAAGTTAGCTTAGAAGACCGCGTCGTCTATCTGGCAGGTTCCAGCTACGATGGCGAAAGTGCTTCAGTTGGAGGCGGCAGCGGCTTCGACAACCTGGCAGCTCGAGGAGCCCTTCTACGTGGAAAGGTCTCCCTTCGCGTAAATTCTACATGCTCCTTTCGACATTTACGCGTCGTACTGGTCGGCACACTCCGAATGCCAGCAATCAGCATGGAAGGGCTTGACGATCAGGACCTCGCGGCTCGCAGACATGATAATCTCAGGCATGAGGTCCATGTTCTCGATGGGCGTCCCCCTCATTTGTCGGATGGCATACACATGTGAGTTACCTTCCGGTAGAATTCTGTCTACTTGCTGGAATGGCAGCGAGAGGTGCCAAGGCTCTACGAGGTCACGTGCCACTACGGTACTGAGGGTTCTTCGTCAGAATACCGTTTGCTGTCCTGCTCCCTTCGGATCTTCAACCAAGCTTCCGTTGTCCATACGGCAGACAGGAATATAGGGTATACGCTTATGCTGAAGAAGTCTCTGGGAAGGTCAAGATGTCGAAAGGTCAGTACGTCACACTCCTGTCCTCGGGAGACGTTATCGATAGTGGGAGACCCTTGCTGGACCTGGTGACCTACCACAACTTCCTTGGAGTGAGAGCTACCAGTTTTCCTTTCTCAGCCATTCTTTGCTAAATACCAATCTTACCCATAGTACATCTCCGCAACAATGCATTGCGAGATACCTTCTGTCGGCGCCCAAGCTTTCCTTCAGCTCGAATTACCTGCCTCTCAGTCAAACATCTCTATAGTTGGAATTACTGTCACCCTTGTCCAGACTGTACGCGTGTACGTCGATACTTCGGCACCAGCAGTCCGTACAGAGGAGAAGCAGCTTGCCAGGTTTATTAATGCCGCGACCTTCGGGACGATGGACTCAATCACTGGAAAGGTAGCATACGGGCCAAGGTGGCGCCCCGGCGAGCCAGTATCGTTAGCGCAAAGCATCATACTTCCTACCCACGAGGTGAGTATGAAGCAAGTCGTCCCTGCGCTTACGCGCCACTTGCTAACACGTACACGCGCTACCTGTGCAGACATTCGCTCCCAGCTCTAATGCGTCGAAAGCAATAGACGAGACGGAAGCAAAGCTGCGCATGACGGTCTCGCATCACGTGCTCATCAAAGTTCGGTATAAGACAGCCACACAAGCCTTAAAGGAGGTCGCAATCACCTCGCGGAACATATTCCTTCTGTCTTGCAAGTGTCTTCCGAATAGTCTCGTGCTTCCCCCATATTCGCCCGAAACACCTCTGGCCGAGGAAGACAAAGAAGGTAGACTAGATTGGTTTGGCATTGGCAGAAGGAGAACCACGGCAGCGAAAGAGAACGAGGAATGCAATTGCTTCATACCTAGGGAGATAACGCAGCCAAATTCGTCAGAGAAGGCATGTTCAGTGACAATGGTAGCACTCAAAAATTAGGGATTCTGGTTTGGGTCTTGGAATAGATCATACCGCGGTCTCAAAAGCGTTGCACGGGAAGTACGATGGAACGGGCTTTAGTATCAGTTGTGTTGTGGGAACAGGAGATCCTGTGGGAGTCGTGGCGGGCATAGCGTTTGTAAGGATAAGTAGCTCTATTGTTTGGATTGCAATGTGCTTCGGCGGATACAACTGGTCCTCGTGTACTTGTGATAAAAGCGGACCGGACATCCCATGAATTGTAGCTTCACAAATGTAGGGACTTTCGTTTTTGTAGTATGTGATGCGTTCACGCAGCTGCAGAGGGTATGAACGAACTTAATCGATGTCCATTTCTGGCTCAGCCTTCTTTGGCTCCTCTGCTGGCATCTCGGCATCACCATCGGCTTTAGGAGGTGCTTCGGGTACCTTTTCAGTCTTTGGCTTTGGCTTGGCTCGGTTGAAGATAGGCAGGCAAGCGTAGGTGATCTCCTCACGTCTCTTGTTGATGTCGGTTGAGGTGAAGGCAGGAGGTTGGCTCTTCATTCGCTCAGCTTGCTTGGCCTCCATATCGTCCAACCATTTTTGCGTGTTGGCGCACTTCTCAATGACTGTCTGCAAATCCTTCTCTTCGATGTGGGAGTATTTGTCGTCTCCTGATGTCGCCTTGGTCATGAAATCTGCTAGAGTCTCACGAATTGCCTTAAGCGCTCGAGGACGCTCTTCGGTCTCTCGAAACCGAAACTGAACTGGGTCTCCGATCTTCTTGAGGACATCGAGCTTGGCTACGTATGCGGATTTTGTGGCATCTTCGCCCTAATATCACGGAAAAAGTCGCGGTCAGCATGTTTGCAGAACGTGAGATGGATAATAAGTGAGCAACTTACATCTTCCGAGTATAGCCAGTCTTCAGCAGATGACAATTCTGATCTGAAGCTATCCTTGTCGGCTTCGGGCATGAAGGCCTTCCACGACGAGTCGAGCTTTTCACGAGCATAGTAGATATACTCTTCCAGAGCGTTCTTCTTGTCTTCTGTCTCGGCAACGAGCTTGTCGGAAGCGAACATCTGTCCTTCCTCCTCCTTCATGCTGTCGACAACGTTCTGGTCTAGACCAGTGTGGCTGAAGACGGCAGGAACCTCCTTCTTGGTGACCTTCTTCTTCTTTTGCACAGGAGCGGCAGCTTCAGCACCCTCGGCGGTATCCATAGGGGCAGCTTCCTCCTCAGCCTCGTGCTCTTCCAAGATGTAAGGAGAGCCAAAGGTGAAGATTCCGTGGATGTCAAGACGAGCCTTGACCTTGACGGTAGCGTGGTCGCCATCATCAGTAGGAACGATGTTCTTGACGGAGTATTTTGCGATCCATCGGTTTGTGCCAGCGGGCAAATCTGCAGAGTCGGCGTATCGGGCTTCAAGGTTGAAAGGCTCCTTGCGGCGGAGAGTGACTGTTCTGTTGGCGGGGACGTGCGATCCTTTCTCGAGAACGCGGATCGAGGTATCGGAATCGACATCGTTCTTCTCCCAGCAGATATCGATGGGGTATGTGTTGATATCGGTGACTGAGAAATCACGGACTCGGAAGACGGGTGACAAGACAGCGCAGGCAAGTGTGGCACCACGAGCGATGGCTTCATCTTGGTTGGTGGTGGTTGAAAGAGGCTTGCCGAAGAACTCGGAAATTCGGGTCTTCAAAGCTGGAATACGGGTTGATCCACCAACAATTTCGATAGAGTCAATCTCGTCCTTCGAGAGACCGGCCTCAGAAAGTGCCTGTTCTAGAGGAGCAGCTGTTCTAGCGAGTAGAGGAGCAATGAGCTCTTCAAACTTCTCTCTCTTCAAGTTACTTGAGGCATCGATGTCGTTCATCAAGCTCTCAACTGTCAAAGGAGCCTCGGCGTTTGCGGAAAGGATTTTCTTGAGCTTCTCAACAGCGGCGAGAAGACGGAAGCGAGCTTTAGGATTTGAGAAGACGTCAATCTTGTATTTTGTCTTGAACTCGTCAGCGAAGTGCTGGGCGAGTGCAAGATCAAAGTCTCGTCCACCGAAATGTCTGTCCCACGCAACGGACTTGACGACTAGCTTGCCCTTGTTCAATGCGGCAATGCAGACCTGGTAGTCGGAATATCCAATGTCGACGAAGACAACGTGCTTGGGTGCCGCTTCAGGTTCAGGCAGGTCGGTCTTAGTAATACCGTATCCCATAGCGGTAGCGGTTGTATCGTTGATGAGGCGGAGAGGATTCAAGTTGGCGATCTCAGCAGCGTCTAGGACCGCTCGTCGCTGCGTGTCCGTGTAGTAGCAAGGTACAGAAATGACAACATCGTTGATGGCAGCGCCGGACTCTTTGTGTGCGATTTCGCGTAGAGAGCCTAGGTACTGGCCGTAAAGCTGAGTTGCGGATAGTTCCTTGGTCTCGCCAAGATAGTTGACCTGCATCGCCATAGTCAGTCTCGTGATATCACTCACTGATTGCAATGCGCTAAACTCACCTTGACACCAACGGATCCAGCAACATCGCAAAGTTCAGGTAGGATAAACTTCTTCTCATATTGCTCGATTTCAGGCTCGTTGAATTGACGACCGACTAATCTCTTCAAGGAACCAATTGTGTTCTTGTAGTTGGAAGTTTCTTGCGACTTGGCAGATTCACCTGCATAACGATTTCTTGGACCGAATCCGACGAGAGATGGATTGAGTCGGTTTGAGGTCTCGTTGGCGATAATGTCGACACTGTTGTAGATTCACGAGCGCATGGAGAATACGGTGTTGCAGGCAGTAAGTTCAAAATGTCAGCTTTTCGATGTCAATGACCTTTGTCCCATGTATCTCTATCTATCCAAAGCTTCGAACGCACCCTCGGTTTCTGCAAACGAAGGAACAACAGGCCGTCAGCTGCAAGTGCAAGGCGAAAGGTGTCATTCGATGCTGCCCACCTCGCCAAACCAATCTTGGAGGTGAATGAGCCAATGTCAAGGCCGACGACGGAAGTCCTGTTGGTGTATCATTCAATGGATGGTCTGCGTCAGCATTGCATTCCACATCAGGGCTCTTGAGCAATGCAGCACTCACATCTTGGAATATCAGGTAATGTGTTGTAAGGAGTAAATGTGGTAATAAGGGAACTACCGAGTTGTATTGAATCAATCTTATGTGTGTCCTTTGGAATTGCTTTCAAAATGCAGGTTGATCAAGCTTTTTGCTTCTTTCCTCACTGTCCGTGAAATTTTCCAGAAGATTCAAGCACGGTGTGGCGTGGCTGGCTGGAAGGCGAAGGAGGAATCTAGCGGTCCTAAGGAGCAGGACATGTCTCAATACAGTGATACATGTCACAAATGTCTAGTCACACAGACGCCTGCTGTTGTTGTATTGCAGCATGGCTGTCTTGATACACGTGTCTGCATGTACGTGATCGATGTCCTCGATGGGCGACTTCTTGAAACTGCCCTGCCTCTGTCATAGAGCAGCAGTAGGCCAGACCTACTGTTCGTCAAGACTGCTGAAAGACTGCGCTTCTCGTGAGAGATGTGGTTGCCCGGTTTTGCTTGTCGTATTCTGCCACTTGCACTCCAGACCTGCCCGATCATCCTCGTGCACGAGTTGTAAATTTGCGAAGATCCACCATATCCGCACTGCTGATTGACGACCACTTCTGCACACCTCACGCCTGCCTTGCTTGCAGTACTTTCCAAGGCAAGATGGCTGACTCCAACATGAACGGCAATGCCAGCGACAGCGGCGACGAAGATGCTTTCCTGCAGAGCCTGGGACTCAAGCAGAACCTCCGTAAAGGAAAAGAAGTGGCTGCAAAAGCTGCATCTTCCTCCAAAGGCAAGGATAAGCTCACTACTGGTGGTGGTTCTTTTCAAAGCATGGGTAAGTCATCTTCTGCACCCTCGGATTAACCCTGCGTTGTTGCTGATGTCGTGTATAAATTCCTGCCACGCTCTGCTTCGGCTGCCACTGCTGATGATCGAATTGGACTGATAATATACAATTGATACTGCCTGCTTCTAGCCCTCAAGCCCGACCTGCTGAGAGCACTGCTACATAGAGGTTTCACTACTCCTACTCCAATCCAACGTGCCGCTCTACCTGCCGCTCTCACCGGCCGAGATATCGTAGGCATGGCTCGAACGGGTTCAGGCAAGACGCTAGCATACATGGTACCTCTCGTTCAACGACTTGGAGCCGTGCATTCACCCAAATACGGTGCAAGAGCCTTGGTCCTAGTTCCAACACGTGAACTAGCCCTTCAAGTACTCAAAGTCGGCAAAGATCTAGCACGAGGAGCGAGTCGACGGCCGCACCATAAATCGACCGAAGATTCACTAGGTGGAAGCGCAGGTGATAGCTCGAATGAACAGCTCCGCTGGGGTCTCATCGTAGGAGGAGACAGTCTAGAAGAACAATACAATCTAATGGCAAGCAATCCAGACGTTATCATAGCAACACCAGGTCGATTACTCCACCTCCTAGTCGAAATGAACGCAAGTTTACGAAGCGTCGAATTCTTGGTGTTCGACGAAGCAGATCGTTTATTCGAGCTGGGTTTCGAAACTTCCCTCACTGAAATTATAAGTAAACTAGCTCCTTCAAGACAAACACTACTTTTCTCTGCTACTTTACCGAAAAGTTTGGTTGAATTCGCAAAAGCTGGTCTGCAAAATCCTAAACTAGTTAGATTAGATGCTGAAAGTAAGATTTCGAACGATCTACAAATGGCTTTTATCTCCGTCAAGCCAAAAGAGAAAGAAGCTGCCTTATTGCTATTACTACGAGATGTGATAAAGACCCCTCAAGCTAGTGAACTACCTACCTTTGGAGAGCCTTTAACAGACGATGAAGACGAGGACGAAAGGCGGAGAAACAGCAGAGATACAATGCACGGACGCGATGGTCAACACCGCCGAGGTGGCTCTCGCTCTTCAGTCCGTGGCGGAGGCAAAATCGGCTACAAAGATCAATCAGAGTCATGGAAAGACTACAAGAAGAAGAAGCACGCTGCTGGAGCGGGTGTCGATCGTGATTTACTAGCGACACAAAGTATCGTCTTCGCAGCTACAAAGCATCACGTTGAATACCTGTCTTTACTCCTGGTGGACGCTGGCTACTCCGTCTCGTCAATCTATGGTTCAATGGATCAATCAGCTCGTCGCTCGCAACTTGGTCGCTTCAGATCTGGTAAAACTTCAATTATGGTAGTTACAGATCTAGCAGCTAGAGGTATCGATATTCCACTACTTCCCAATGTCGTCAATTACGACTTCCCTGCCTCAGCTCGTACTTTTGTGCATCGTGTTGGACGAACAGCTCGTGCAGGACGAAAAGGATGGGCATACTCTTTCATTATCAATAGTGAACTAGCGCATCTCTTCGATCTGCAACTCTTCTTAGGCCGTCCTCTCATCACGGCACCTACAGATGTAGACGATTACGCAAACAATCTTGTTTTGGGTACAATGCCCAGAGAAAGACTGGATCTCGACAATGATCATTTCAGGTCAAATATGCTGGAAGATTCCTCTACACTCTCTGCTTTGCTTGCAGTAGCTGAAAAGGGACAGAAAATGTATGAGAGATCACAAACCAAAGCAAGTCAAGAGAGTTACCGCAGAGCGAAGGAGTTGGTGTCTAGTGCAAAAGGTCTCGCTGGAAGCGAAAGAGAAGAAGAAGGTGTTCATCCTATCTTCGCTGAGTTGCTCGAGTCAATGTCAACGATGGGTACCCGCGCAAGTATGAAGCTTAAGTCTAATTCCTCAGCGGAAGCTTCTAGAACGGATCTGCTTGCACAAATCAATGCATTCAGACCTGCAGAGACAGTCTTTGAGATTGGACATAGAGGAAAGACAGTAGCTGCACAAATCATGCAGAAGAGGAGAGTGTCATTAGGTAAATCACAGGCTAAACAAGTAAAGAAAGAAAAAGAAGCAGAAAGTGACGAGGAGCAAGTATCGGCTGAAGCTGAGGATGAGATGCCAGTGGACGGTGCCACGGGAGAATTAGCAGATGAAGACGACTTAGTGGTAAGTTCGCACGAGACATTGAAGCTGTCTGGCGAGGGTAATCTGACCAGGGTTATGTTTGACACAGTCCGCTTTTGAAGAAGGATCATCGTCAAAGAAGCAAAAGAAAGACTATCGCGATCCATCTATATATATGGATTATGTACAAGAAGGAGCAGAAGCCGAGCGAGGTTACTCCTTGACTGGAGGAGACAATTTCGCCGCTCAAGCAGCCAGTTCAGCGTACGACATGAACGTCAATGACGAATTAGGCGCAAAGATGGCACCGCAGAAAGCAAGTATGCTGCGATGGGACCGGAAACACAAGAAGTTCGTCAAGGGTGACGGCACAGGATCAGACAACAAGAAGCTCATCAGAACAGAATCTGGAGGCAAACTACCCGCTTCGTTCAAGTCTGGCTCTTTCGACGATTGGAAGAAGAAGCAAAAGGTGTTCTTGCCTAAGATCGGAGAGGCTGAACTGAAGAATCGGCAATTACCTAGTAGAGGCGCTGGACCTGGTGGACAGCGCTATAGGCATAATGCAGTCGCTGGCGTCAGAGATCCCAATGCTAAACCTAAGCGAGATGGCAAAGGTGGATATATTAAGGATGACAACAAGAGGAAGAAGCCTGGCTTTGGAAGCAAAGATGCTGGCGACGACAATGGAGGAGGCAAGACTCGTTCGTCTACTAGTGAAAAGGTTAGACAGAGCAAGGGCTCAGGCGCCCAGCTCAAGTCAGTGGACCAGATCAGAAAGGATAGATTGCTCAAGGCTAAGAGAGTCAAGCGGTCCACGCAGCCAAGCAAGAAGGGCAAAGGAAAGAGGAAGTAGCTTGAGGAGTTGTCTTGAAGTGATACAGTACTTATCTGAGTTGTCGCTCTGCTTATTCTGTTGTTGTGTGCAGCACATGCGCCTGAAAACATATCGAAACGGTCATCGTTTACATTACAGTAATCGCATTTGTCCTCTCGCCTGCGGCGCAACCAGGCCAAAGCCGATTACGCCTTGGTGCCAGGTGACTCTCGCTCCACTTCAACATCGCATCCCGCAAAGACCCGCAGATCTTTGCTTGGGTAGTGAAGGAGCAAAGTGAATCGTCGATGTTGCGCACAACTGACAGATAGAGCCAAGACCTCAAGAAGCTAATAGTACAGTACCTAGACTGCGAACCGACCGAACGACGTAATGCAACTGATAGGATACGAGACGACTAGCGAACCAAGGGTCTCTTGCCGGCACCTTCGTCTTTGAGCGATCTGTTCATATAGCCTTGTACCTCGCGCAGGCTGTTTTCGTATATGGCAACTTGTAGTCAGCGGCAATGGTCGCAGAATGGTGCGAAAGACAGACACTCACTATTCGTCATCCAAATCACCTTTTTTGTCTTTACCATCCTTGTCCTCACCCTTTGCCTTCTTGCTTGCCGGTGCAGCAGCATCGTCTTGCGTTTTTGATGACGGATCTACAGCAGTCGCAGTTCGCTTGCCTCGTCGTTTCTGCAGAAGTCAAAGGAGAACAGACCTGGGTAATTTAGTAATCTGGATAGTCTCTCTGGGTGGTCTTATGGCCTCAGGGCAGTCGCTCAGTATTGGGCAGTGTCACCTACAAATCGGTCGTTCATGGCCTTTGCTCCTGGATACGCGGGTGTGGTCGAAAGCAGCAGTTTGCAAGACAAAGAGCAGGTCTAAAGACATCAGCATGAGTTCCCTAGTAACAAACAGTAGACACCCAGCTAGCTGGCATTCTCGCGTTCTGGCTCACTAGCAATCTTATCATCTGCAGTCTCTGGCTTCTTGGCTTCGAGTGCTGGCTTAGGTGGTGCAGCTGTGACAGTTGGGCTGGGAGCGGGTGACGCAGGCTTGGGAGCCGCAACAGTTGCACTGGTAGTCGCAGTATTGCTCTCAGGCTTGCTCGTGGATGCGACTGGTGAGGCAGACATGATGGGCAGCGCGTTGATGTGCGCAAGAGACAACAGAACTCGGTCGCTTTGAAGGCCTGATCCTCAGGCGGATGTGGCGAAGGCTCAGAGGTCCGGCTTACAGTAAGCAGGAAAGGGCAAGCGGGACTAGTATGTACCTAACACTGTCGTGTGACTTAACGATTGCATTGCCAGCTCCACAAAAACCCAGACGAAGGCGTCTCTAAGCGACTCGAACATAAGTTTCTAACTTTTGCAATACTAGTGCAGGTGAAGGCGTCATGTGGATTCCACCTGCAGAAGAGCAAAGGGTAGCCTGAAGCTAGACTATGCCTCGACACGGAGAGGCTGCTCTCCACCCTCAGCAGCAGAAGTGGCAGCGACTCCAGTGTTCGCCAGAGGCTTGTTGGCAGGGAAGAGGAGGACTTCCTTGATGTTGGCCTTGTCGGTAAGCATCATGACCAGTCTAGACACGCAAGGAATCAGCATCGAACTGATTACCGGAAGCAGCATTTGTATGCTCACCTGTCGATTCCGCAACCCCATCCACCAGTAGGAGGTAGACCGTGCTCAAGCCTGTCGAAAAGAAAGTTTACGATCAGCAAAGCAGTCTTGCAAACGTGTAGAGGACTCATACGTACGCATTGATGAAGGTCTCGTCGACGATCTGTGCCTCTTCATCACCGGCATCCTTCTGTCGTGCTTGCTCTTCAAATCGCTCGCGTTGATCGAATGGATCGTTCAACTCGGTATAGGCGTTTGCCAATTCCTTTGTAGCGCACTAGAACAGACAAGGACACAGATCAGCATAGTAATCACTTTGAATCAAGCATCAGGACTGTACTGACGAAGACTTCGAAACGCTCGCAGAGGCCTGGGTGTTCACGGTGTCTCTTTGCCAGAGGTGACATAATTTGAGGGTGTCCCATAACGAAAGACGGGTTGATGCACTGAGACTCGATGAACTCTCCGACGAGCTTGTCAATCATACGTGCAGTGGTGCGTGGCTCTGAGCAGTCGACATTGTGCTTGATGCACAGGTCGGAGAGGAACTCTCGTGTCTTGTCGGTGCCGAACTCTTCTCCAGGTGGGAATTTGACGTTGAGTTGCTTCTCGAGCTCCTCAATCATGTCGTATCGCTTCCACGGTGTCGTGAAGTCGAGCTCGTACTCTGGTGCACCTTCACCCTTTCCTTCAGGGTGGTACTTGATCTTGTAGCTACCAGTGATAGCCTTGACCATTCCGCTGAACATCTGCTCAGTCATTTCCATGAGATCGTATACATCGGCATAGGCCATGTAGAACTCGCAGATCGAGAATTCAGGGTTGTGTGTCAGATCAATACCTTCGTTTCGGAAGACACGGCCGATTTCGAAGACTCTGTCTAGACCACCGACAACAAGTTCCTTGAGGTAGAGTTCGGGTGCGATACGTAGGAAGAGGTCCAATGCGAGAGCATTATGATGTGTGACGAAAGGCTTGGCGGTTGCACCTCCAGCAATCATGTTCATCATGGGTGTCTCGACCTCGAGGAATCCCTGGCTGTCTAGGTATCGTCGGATGTAATCGACAACCTTGGCACGAGTGATGAAAGTGTTTCGGACTTCGTTGTTCATGATCAAGTCGAGGTATCGCTTGCGATGTCTCAGTTCTTGGTCCTTGAAGCCGTAGTGTTGTGTTGGCAGCTGATGCAGGTTTGGCGAGAGGAGCTTGATGGTGTGAGGAGAGATAGATAGCTCGCCCTTGTTACTTCGGGATGGGTATCCAGTGACACCGACAATATCACCTCGTCTGAAGACTGAGTGAACGTCGGAGAACTCCTCTGGGTTCTTGGCCTCTCGGGCGTTGGCTAGGACCTGGATGCGTTGTCCATCACCGTGGATATCGTAGAACCGGAGCTTGTCTCCGGAAGCACGCATGGAGTGAATGCGTCCAGCGATACTGACTTCCTCATTCTCAAGCCTGCGAAAATGAAACTTGTCAGTACATGACAATGATTAGTTGTCGCAAAATGAGTGATACGTACTTGGATCCATTCTGAATCTTGCCTTCGGCACCGTACTCTTCAATGAACTTGGGAATGGACTTAGTGACGTAGAACTTGTGTGGGTATGGTTCGGGTGTGGCAGCTGTTCTTTGTGAGTCAGGGATAGCTCGTAGCTGCTTGATGGTACGTGATCGGAGCTCGTAGTATTGCTGCAAACGGGAACAAAGCACTATAAGCGGTGCGAGGACGATAGACTGATGAAGTGAGCCTACATTTGGTGATAGCTCCTCCTCGTCCTTGGCTGCATCCTTTGCAGCGGGCTTTGCAGTCTTTTCAACCGCAGGTGCAGCAGCGACCTGCAAGCGTAGAATCACGAGTCAGCAATCATGCGACAGCAACACGGTCGTGTATGGCCAGCTCTTTACCTTTTCGGCCTTCTTTGCTTCCTTTTCTCTCTGCTTCTGGCGTCTCTTAAGCTCGCTGGTGTCGCATAAACAACTTCATCAGCTTTCGCTCCAGGCACTTGTGCGCGGACGTCTTTCTGAAATTTTGCAGCCATCACAGGCTCACCTCTTGCTGACCATTTCGCCGGTCACTTCATCCTTGTGGAGATTCTCTGATGATCCAGCTGCAGCCGCACCACCGGTATTGGCTTGTGCAGCCTCTGCAACAGAAGCCGTCGTCGTGGTCGACGCATCAGGCGCCTGCGAGGTCATCTTGCTTGATATAGGTCGAGAATGGAATACGGTCGAGTGATGGATTGGCCTGACTAGAGGACGTTGGACCCTCGAGATGTGCACAAAAGACTGTTTGATGAAGCCTCTGAGCATGCAATGGGGTAGACCTAACAAGTTGGGAGTCAAGCTACATCCTTCGACCTGCTGGCGACCTGTGTCCTTCGTGAGCGACATGGCCACAAGAAAGCACCACGAAGTGCAAGTATTAGTAGGGCGAGTTAGTGAGAAATACAGTCATATCCATCCGCTATGTGTTGACGAATGTCTAACTTTATTGTAACAGCAGACACGATTCCATTCGGACACATTCGTGACAAGCCATGATA
Organism: Cystobasidium slooffiae; assembly: GCA_019775285.1. Taxonomy (NCBI): domain Eukaryota; kingdom Fungi; phylum Basidiomycota; class Cystobasidiomycetes; order Cystobasidiales; family Cystobasidiaceae; genus Cystobasidium; species Cystobasidium slooffiae. Next base: position 213,134 of record JACWFZ010000007.1, on the reverse strand, counting down.
CCTCACCGCTGCACGACCGCATTTACTGGAACGCACTTCAACAAGGGAGATCCGTCCATACTGGTATAGGAATAGCTAGTATGTTGAACTACGACAGACCAATGACCCTCACGTTTCGCGGGTCAGGTTAGTTTCCAGTTCTACCATCCAGAGCTAAACATATAAATACTTGTGTGCATGAGTCGCACTTCCATCCTCTATATTAAGTCCTGAGTCCAGGACGACGGCCCAGTATGTGACATTGGTCCGCATTACCTATCTTCCACTGGACTGACGTCGAAGTCGACCGTCCTTGCTGTCACTTACTATTTCACCGCGGAGGCACGAAGAACATGCAGTTCTCAAATATAGACCGGCACGCCGGATCCAGCATTGAGGTCGGACAAATGTACAATGGCACAATACTGAATGCATCGCAGCTGTAGGACACCTGCACTGCGGATGCAGTTATACAGCAATCACGGCAACCACGGCAGTACCGCATTCACATGATCACAGCAGTATAGCGAACACAGTACACATAGCATACATTAACTCTGATGTGCGTTACGCAGTGGTACTCCACGACACGGTTGCTCAGAGTGGATCGGTACGAACCTGTCTATTTCCGGCATGCTCACCGACACAATGGTCGATATACCCATGGCACGAACGTACTATATCTAACGAAGTCCTGAGAGGCTCCTTTGGCTCAGTGTGCTTGCATTCTGGGTAAAGGGTACTCGCATAGCAGCGCTCTAGTCAAGCGGGTTTTAACCGGTCAGCGATGACCTTGTCGAAGCCCAATTAGCTGGAACCCATGCCAAGTCAAGGATTTCACTACTGCTACACCCATGGCCTATATACCTCCTGGCTTGGTTGATCACCTGCGGAGTAGTGGGGAATTGAGGAGCGCTTTCCAGATGGTAACACAAATGGAAGGTGCCCCAAAGTTTTTCCTTTTTTTGGCTAGACGACGGGATGATATATCTGGATAGCAAGGGTTCGAGGCCATTTGCAAGCAGACAAGTAATGGTAGCACACCTTTTTGCCTCTAGCTCTGGCAGTCTCACCCGAGAAAGGAGGAAATGCTTGTCTTCGCCACCGCTCGTTCGTACGTTCGGCTGTTCTCCGTGCGCAGGAATTCTAGGCGGTATTTCGGTTTTGGTAGTCGGCACGCCTAGACAGAGGACTTAGCAGGTAAAACGCATCTTTTCCTGATTTCAGCAACAGGTAGTGCACATGCTAACATTAGTAATCTCTCGGATCGCCGCATCGATAGATGTACGGAAGTGAGAGATGGGCCGGATGAGATGACTATTGCCGAGGTCAGTGTAAGTACGTCATAACTCGACAACTCGACAATGTAACGGCTGTCAGAGTGAGCTGTGTCCAGTGGTCGTCCGCTTCCGAATGCCGCTGAGATTGTTTCTTCTTCACTCGATAAGCCAGGGAGACTTTAAGTTGTACTTCTCTCAGTATTGAGGATTCTGACAAGCGGCACAGGCCAAGTAGCTTTGCGCCGGCTTTAAATTACTCATGTCTATTTCGAAAGCGCATGTTTCTTCTTTTTCTGTGCATTCAAGGTGGATAGACAATAATCCAGTCGCTGGAGTCTAAGCGGAGATTTGTGACCTGCTGGCGAAGTCTTGGAGACAGAGATGTCGCCAAGCAGCAGAAGAAGGAGAGAGTAAGAGCCGAGTCATACGAAACGGAATGTGAGAAGGTTAGCGCGGTGAGATCTGGAACGAGCTCGTCATAGAGCCTGTAGAGATGGACGACAGACACCTACACAGGGTGGGTCACGTGTTTGCCGACAACTGCTTTTGTCTTGCACGCGAGATTTGGCCATGGAGGGTGTGTGCGACTCGTAGCTTACCTCTTCACCTCAGCATCGTGTTCAGGGATGCACTTGTCCGACTATGAGGCGGGCATGTCTCAAGCCATATCCGCTCTTGCGCGCCATACGTTGCTGCTGCCAGTTTGTGTGGCTCTGGTAGCAGTTCTTGCAGTTGCATGGCTCACAAAGAAGAGCGAAGAAGGTGCAGTTCCCTTCAAGTGGAGGCGGCCTGTCGAAGCAGAGTGCGTACCCTTCTGCAACCTTATGGATCATACAGGACCTGATGCTGATACTTCGCTTTTACGATCCATCCTTCCCTGCGGCTTTGTTATGTCTCACCGTTGTCGCGCGCTCTGTTACTTGCATTATGTAGTCCAGCGTGGAAGGGCGAGATCCTCTCAAAGCCACATCTGCACTATCACGATGCAGCAGCAATTACTTCATATGACCCATCCAGTGGAGCTCTCATCGCAACTTTCCCATCATTGTCTCCTGCTGCCGTTGACGCTCAGATACAGCTTGCAGCCAACGCGTCAAAAAGTTGGAGCCGCACTTCTTTCGTTCAAAGGCGTCAAGTTCTACGCAGTCTCACGCAATGGATCATCAATAACAAGGAACAGATATCGCAGGTGTGCGTGAGAGACACTGGCAAAGGCATGCTCGATGCCGCCCTTGGAGAAGTCATGACCACCCTTGAGAAGCTGGACTGGATGATCAAGTATGGCGAACACTACTTGAAGCCGGAGAAGAGACCGTGAGTTGCATTACTATATGGGGAGGAGTGCGTGACACCTCAGCTCACATCCCCTTCCTCCGTTGTGCAGAACATCCTGGCTCATCGCTCACAAAATATCGCACGTGCATTATGAACCCCTTGGTGTCGTCGGTGCTATCGTGTCCTGGAACTATGTAAGTCCCACTAACATGTTATTTTTCAGCGGCAATGATCTGACGAAGTGTATTGCAGCCTTTCCATAACCTTCTTTCTCCTGTCATCGCCGCTTTGATGTCCGGTAATGCTATAGTCATCAAAACAAGCGAAAATGTAGCATGGTCAAGCTCTCATTTTGCAACAGCCATTCAGTCATGCTTGGAAGCATGCGGTTATGATCCGAATATCGTCCAAGTCCTTGTCGGATGTGAAGGAGAAGCAGCTCGTTCATTGACTCGAAGCAAGGAAATATCCCATCTTACATTTATCGGTTCAGACAAGGTCGGCAAAGAAATCGCTAAAGATGCAGCAGAGAACCTGCTGCCTGTGACCCTGGAACTCGGCGGCAAGGTGAGTAGCTGACCTCAACGGCCACCCCGACCTTGCTAGCGCGATACTCACTACTTCCCTTCACAGGACCCTTTAATTCTGCTTGAATCGGCCGACATAGACTTCTTCAAGGATGTCTTCATGAAGGCCACCTTGTCAGTGACTCTGCTGCAACACGATATTGATTGGCTGATATAGCTGATATCCTTTCGGTTGGCGCACAGTACCGGAGCTGGCCAGGGCTGCATCATCGCCGAGCGCTACATCGTACACCACAAGGCGTACGACCACTTCTTGTCTACCATGTCTCCGCTCATTGCACAATTGCGACCGGGACGCGACGTGGGAGCAATGATCAATGGTGTAAGACTGGCGGGGTTGCAGAAAATGGTTGATGATGCAGTCAAGCAAGGTGCTCGCATACTCGTTGGAGGCAAAGAGTACACCCATCCTGACCGGCCGGAAGCACATTACTTCGAACCTACTTTGTTGGCGGACGTGACTATGGACATGGAGATAGCAAAGCAGGAATGCTTCGCCCCAATAATGCTGGTGCTCAAAGCCGAGGTAGGCTATGACGAATGAAAGTACCACGATGACTGTGCTGACAACATATACCTTAGTCTATCGACGATTGCATCCGCATTGCAAACTCTTCGGTATACGTGCGCTGAGTGTACCTGTCTTCGCCGTGATGTTCACCTAACTAAAGTGAATCTGCTTCAGGGTTTGGGATCTTCTGTGTTCGGCAAGAGCAAGAAAGACTGCAAATACGTAGCATCAAGTCTGCAGTGCGGCATGGTTGCGATCAATGACTTCGGCGTATTCTATCTCAAGTGAGTATCCTGTTGACGCGCTTGTGCAAGTCGCCGTCCTGATCATGAGCCCTACAATGCGTTTCTCCTCGCAGTCAAAGCCTACCCTTCGGAGGCCGGAAAGCTTCTGGCTACGGTCGTTTTGGTGGCCCAGAAGGTCTACGGTCATTATGCAATATCAAGGCTGTCACCATCGACCGCTTCTTTGGCATCATTCAGACCCCTATACCTCCACCACTAAAATTTCCAAATACAAATCCCAGCAAAGCATGGTCATTTGTGTGCGGTCTAATCGATCTTGTATACGCTCCGTCGTGGAAAGGCAGGCTGGCCGGTATCTGGGGTCTCATCTCGGCCTAACACGAGGTGCGGCATGGAACGGAAAGTCAAGCTTGAATATTACTGCACTTGAGCATCGTTTCAAGATTCTTCCAGTGCGCCATGGCCGGGCTATATCGCGGCGCTCCGCCACTTCGCCCACTGGCTGGCATAAGGTAATTACTACGAAGACATACAAATTGCAAGGGGCATGAATCGAAGATAACGCTCGTCGTTCTCAAGATTGAGTAGACGGCTTAGAAGCCGTTGTTTTCGCAACTGAAAGCACCGCTGACTGTTCCGGCCTCATAATCTTGGATGACTAGGTGGAGCAGGAATAGGTAAGCAAGAGGTGAATCAAAGGTTTTTGCCTTTTACAGTCTGTACTCACTGGCAGAGATCGATGAATAGCAACCGCCGACCAGAATAAAGATACCAGTGACCAATATTATCACATTCGCAACAGTCTCGATCTTCCTGATTTTGGTGGTCCATCTTGCCCCGCGCTGATACAACGCAAAGAAAGCCAGTGCTTCCATGACAAAGCCAAAGTACCTAGTGACGTCCAACCGTCAGAGGCTGTCTGAAATAAGGCGTGTACCTCTACTCACCAATCGAAAAGAGAGCTCATCCTGAGGGCAAACCAGTTAAAAGGTTTCACACACTGGAAAAGACAGCAAACTCACAAAGACAGGAGCTCGTTACTGGAAGGAAAGAACAACGTGGTCAGTGTGTGTTATATCGATGCTTTTACCAGACTCTCGACCCGATACTCACAAGAATGGAATGCCGTCTCCAATAAGGAACGCGACAATCCAGCAGCCCAGCAAGATTACGACCCATACCGACCAACCTTTGACAGTCTGTGAGGAGACCGTCAGCAAAGATGCGATCCATGTGAACAAGACGAGATGGATTGCTCACATGCTCAAGTCTATGCTTGGAATCCACGGAGAAGAATTGAAGGAATACAAACCGAGCTGTGACATTGGCATAAAGCACGCCCACGATCTAAGAAACGGTGAACGAAGTCAGCCAGGATAATTGGCGAAACGACACACATGCATGCGTGCCATGCGACGAGAATAATGTCGCCTTTCAACGTGTCTCTGGCAGGCATCGGGAAGCGAGCTTACTATCAGAGTTGGCAAGGTAAATCCGGCCACCTGTTATGATAGCCATTAGCATCGATACTCTACCTCAGCTCAGGCACGAAGCCAACTTACAATTTTGGTATACGGCTGAATCAGCGAGCCATACGCAGGCGAAGTGACATATTCGGAGCCGATGTGGTAGTATCCGATAGCGCCGCCTAAGGAGAAGACCACGATTTCCAATGCGGTAACAGCGTAGAGAGCTTTAGGAAAATCTTCCGGCTGCAGAAGGAAGCTTCAATACTCAAAGGTTGTTTCACATAAGACGGGAGTACGTACCTGTTTCATGTCGTCTACGTAACTTGGGATGAGGATTTGTCCCACAAAGGTATACACAATGTTCAGAAGAGCATTGAAGCCTTGGACAAATGTGGTGCCTTCAGCAGCCCAAGCCCGCACAGTGACAGGGACATCTGGCATGTAGCCAGCAGGAGCATCCTGAACTCCGAAGACTTAAACTCATCGTCAGCAGACTGTTATCTCCACGAGACAATACAGTACATACACGCTAAGCAAAGCAAGAATGCCACACCCATGGTGATCGCGGCAAAGAACCCGAGAATGGCCACCTGGTTGAGCTCTGCGATGCAAGTGCTCAGCTGGTTCCCAGATCCTCCTGCTCAGATAGGTGGTGTCAAGACGTACCACGTGCCAGGCTGAGAATGAACATACATGCAACCATAATGCCAGCGAAAGCAACGGTACACAGTTTGTCCCCTCCTGAAACCGTGTTCAGTGCTACGCTGCCAGCAAGGACGTGCAGACCCATTATAAACCTGCAACAGGCAAGGAGTGCATTAGCTGAAGGTTTCTCAAGACACTTGCAGGTTTACCTACAGGTTGTTGAGTAGGAAGGCAACACTTGTGAAGACAAATGCGGCTTTTCGGTATTTTCGAGGGAACAACCTTGAGCTGAGATCGCAAATATCGGTGCTTTCGGGATGTGCTAGGCAATACCGCCAGAGGACGTGAGACGTATAGAGCACGCAGAGTCCGACGACGATAGTTGCTATCAAGCCGCCAGCCATGCCTAGGATAGCGTATGAGCTCGGCTATTCGGTACACCTCAGTGGCCTGGCCGAATAAGTTAATGTCAAAAAGCACTCACGAACGAGAGGATTGCCTGATCCCAAAGAAGTCAGTATACAGCACGTCAGACCTATGAAAATAAGCTCACAATGACGATGTATTCGCTGGTATAATGAACACGCTTCAGTATCGCTCCAAACTGGCACGTGCCTGTACACCTTGCCTTGAGTGGCACTAGTACTTACGTCAACATAAGCCCTGCAGCCTGAATCCATGATAGCTGTTTACTATTTGTGCGAAGTCGATATCAGCTGGAAATAAGGGTACGGCAGACTGTTCGCAAGCTACGTACACCTTAATGGAACTATCAGATACGGACTCCTTCTCATTCACAACGACCTGAGCCTCTTCGTCGTCCTTCCCTTTGGCTTGACCTTTCTCAGGTGTCACTAACGGGTTCTCCAACACCCTTCTTTGGCTGACAGCGCTCATGTTGTTCATGTCATTACCGTCGTAGGCGGTCGCATCACTGTCCCTATGCCTTTCCCCGACTGAAGCCATTCTCCGTGGAGGTTGGCGTGAAAAATTTCGAAGGGTGTGTTGACTGCTTTCGGTTGCATTAACCGCCTTGCTCTATCGTTTTGTTCTCTTGTGTACTATGTAGCCCGGCTGTCCTCGTAGAGAGTGATGTCCTCCGATTGCCAAGTTGAAGTCACGCTTTTCGGTTCCACTGGGGTATGGCGATCTATTTATGGAATTTCAGAGCTGGATGAAGGTAACGTTATGGACAAGCTGGCAAGGTATGTGAGTACCGGTAGTTGTGGTATAGAAGAGCCAGTTCCGAGTCTCCTCAAAAAGAACGTCTCTCGAACAGCAGAATTTCCACACGCTCGAAAACAGCTCGATCCCGCCAGCCAAATCAGCAATAATGAATGATGAGAGGTTTCATGTCGGTAATACAAATTTTAGGTTACGACACCTCATTTCTCGTTCACTGGCTCATTCCGGAACAACCTTGTTCATCCGAACTGGGCGCAGAGATTTTCACTTGCCGCCCGAAAGTGCTGTACAGGTGCCGTGAGCCCATTATTTTGCATGTCGTCACAAGTGACGGTCGGTCACTGCCGAATTCTGGCCTGTTGGATTTAGAATGCCGCCGGGAAGGACAGAATGGATGGTGCACATTGACGTATGAAACTTCGGCATGAGAGTATCTAGACCGCTTCGAATTGTTGCTTTGGCCTTGGTCGTGTGCTGCACAAAGGCCCTGGTGAATTGAAGGAACCGCTCGAACAGCGCTCTTCGCCACTAATTATGAGCAACATAGTATCGACAATGTCTACTCGTATTGCGTTCTGTTACTGCCATGCGGCATACATGACAACTTTATAGCCCTCTCTACACAACAACACTACGAATGGAGGATACATAGATTAGTATTTGCGAATGCGGAACGAATTGCAACATAATGCTGGTAACAGCAGCCTAGCACAAGGCTCGATGGTATCATGGAGGAGTCATGAAATTCGCTAACTCCTTCCGGACCGTCTCAGAGGAGAATGCTCATACGATACGACCGAGCTCTCCGTCTCTTCGTCGTCAGAATAGTCTATGTCTGCGGGAATCAATAAGTCAGTCGGGGTATTCAGTGCTCGAATAGTCACTGAATCTCACCAAGAGCATCGCCCATTGGCATTGTCCGCGCTGCATCCGCATTCCTCTCGTGCCCCATTCTGACATTCTCCATTAATAGTGCGCTAAGGAGTGCGGGTATCAATCCCAGCAGAGCAGTAAGATTAAGCATGCGCTGTACGTCAAAGTATGCTTTGTTGATGCCGATTCTGTCCACTGATCCAGGCTCATACGAAAGAGCTACGGTCATCGAGCCGAAAATCTTGGCTATCTCTTCAGGTGTCGCATTGGGTAAGTTTGCGGATAACTTCGATGGAAGCCATGTCGTCCAGATTATGCCCGATGCCGCGCCACCTACGGCTCCTCCTATCTGAGTAATGGTCAAGAGGATAGCCGTTGCTATCGCGACGTCGGTATGTGGTACTGTAGCTTGTACGCCCAGTTGCATGGCTAAAGTAGTAAAACCGCCTCCAAAGCCGCTTATTATCTGTAAGACACGCTGATCAGGATGCGGACAGGGAGAAGCGTCAATGTTGGGACGTACCTGACTGAGAACAATCTCCCACGTCGATGTTGTCAACGATCTAAACCTGACCATCATCACCGCTCCTATCATATGCAAGAGCACGCCGAAGATCATCCATCCTTTATAGCTTTTTGTCCATCTTATAGCGCCTCCACAGAGCAGTGCTGCAATAGTAGCAGAGAACACATAGCTTTCACTGACGTAAGAAGCATCTCTAGCGGTATAATTACGCGCGACTTGCAGGAACGAAGGAAAATAGGATTCATATGCGAATTGACAGAAGAAATGTGATGCTCCCAATAGACAGCCTGCCATTACTGTCTTTTGTTTCAACATTCGAGGCGGTAGGAGGGGATGTTGCGCGATGTAGGCTTCGTGGTAGCCTAGCAGGCCGAGGACTGCGATACCCAGTACAGCAAGCGAGGGGTATAACGCTGACCAGAATGAGGATAAATCAGCATGCGGCCCGCGATACAAGGAGAGAAGCACACTCACGATCACGCCATGCATTCGGACGATTTGCAGCAAGGCTAAGTGGTAATAACAACAGAGTACATCCGGTCATAAGGTAGAAATTACCTCTCAGATCCAGCTCATTCCTGACTTCTTGAGCGAGGTCCAATGCTTTTCTAGGTTGCCACACAAGACTTTCCGAAACAGCGACGTTTGGACTGTGATCTTTTAGTGCAGATATAGCATCTTGACTTGATTTTGATATTTTCCGCAGTCGACGGTACGCAGTCCAAAGGAGTACGATGAGTGCAAAGCAGGACAGAGGTACGATGATACCGGAAAGAAAGTAGACTGTTCTCCAACCTGATTCGCCCATGTCTTTGAACGCTTGCCCTATCGGAGGACCAATCCATGGTGCTAACAACCAAGGAGTGAACTGTGTTGCTACATAGAAGCCTCTTGCGGCTAGTGTCGTGATGTCCGCTAGGATGATCTGCTGTGCGAGATTGATACCCTGTGCGCCTGCGCTGCCAATCAATCTTGCAATCGCGAACGAGATGATACTGTTTGAACTTGAGGTGAGAATGTATCCGAGAGAGTACAGCGCAGCAGAGAGAGCTAGGCCTTCTGCTCTTCCGAAGACATCCAAGATCTTGGCCATGGGAGGCTTGAAGACAGCATAGGCAATGCTCGTCATGACGGCAATCGAGGACAGGACATTGTGACCACCGAACAGAGAGACGAGGAAAGGTTCCACAGCAGGTGTGGTAGTGCTCGATAGCGCGGTGAATGTGGAAATCAACAAGACTCCCCACCAGACCGTGATCGGCTTGAGCTGGAGAAGCTCCATCTTGCGGACGCCGTACGGGATCGCATCTTCGTCTTCCTCGTCGAGCAGGTCATCGTGTACGATGCCAACCTCTGGGTCGTCCTCATCACCGTCTACAATGAGCGCGCTAACCCGCGGTGAATAGGCGGAGATTGCCTCGAATGTTGTCGTTGGATGTCCGAGAATGAAGGTGCCGGACGGACGATGAAACCGGCGTGAGGAGGATCTCCCTGACTCTGAGGTCCTCGAGAAGCGTCTGCTCAGCGTATGCCCACCTCCTTCACTTGCTGCTCTGTGGCCGCTGGTCCGCGGTGTCCTCTCGCTGCGGCTTCTCCTGCTCCGCCGCCTCTCGTGCTCGCCGCCTGCACTTGCAGCACTGAGCAGGCCATACGAGTGATGGGCTCGTCGATGGTGCTGGCTATTGTCGGGCGTCTCGAAGGTGGCATACGACGTGGAGGGTGTCAGCGACGGCCGTGCAGGCGACCCAGCAGCATCGGGCATCAGGCATTGCGGGTAGTGGATCGAGTGGGAGGAGAGCAGGTGCTTCTTTTCTTCGTTCTGCTCGACCATGGCAACTGCTGCAGCGTTTCGACGCTGTCCAGTCCAGACGAGACGCAGGAATGCGAGCATCTCTTGAGGAGCATCTAAGGCACGATATGCTGTACGACCATGCTGCTTGTATGTTAGTTGTTGACGCTTTGGTGATGCACAGTCTGTCCTGCAGTTCAACTGCTGCCGGGCTGATCTCTATCAGATCAGATCAGTTTTGATCATCTCCTCCGACGATCCGACACGCTTATGTATTTCATTTCTTTTGTAAGTATGCTACACTTGCACTCATGTGCTTAGATACATTGATAAGTGTCTTTCAGTCATATCTGCTATCACTTCTTTGTCCAATTTTGTTGTATTCATCGTGTCTCTCTGTATATAACAGCCGGGCGATCAGTCCACTGATCTTCCTTTTAAACTATGGAAATGGTTCCCTCTGAGCACTCACAAATGCACACTGCAATCCTTTATATGCTACAGAGAAGACCTCTTTGAAGTCTTCATGTTCTCTTCCGCATGATTTAGCAACCATAGCAGCGAGCAAGACTTTGCGAATGGTCTGTACAGTAAGTATATCAGGTCAGCTCCAAAGGCCGTATGCATGATGCGTCAAGGCATGCCACTTACTCCTTTATTCCTGGTCTCCAGCGATGATGTGCCACTCTCATCCGCGATGTTCGTTGTGATATCCGTAGGCGCCAAGCTGACCTCCCGTGTCCTGTTCATACCCATCACTGGCGCTTTCACTCCGAAATCAAGTCTACCAGGGGGCATACTCATACTTCTCTTCATCAGAGAGCTCGCTCCTTTCCCTCCTGCTGCTCCCGCCTTTCTCTGCTGCATCGGCGCTTTCATATGTCCCGCTGCGGTCGTGCTCGCAAAAGAACGATTGGTAGCGATAGAAGGAGTCGGACTTCCATCTCTATCATTCCTCATTTTCTTGATTGATAGCACTTGTTCTAGCTCTTCGTTTCCTTCACTTAACATATCTATGTCATTTTCCGTTACTTCTTCCAATGCACGTAGACCACCTGCTGTTAGGCGTGGTCTCTTTGCGCCTCTTCGTCCAGGAGAGCCATGTATGAGCGGCGCTTGCATCAAAGAAGCTTTATCCGTAGGCGCGCCATTTGTCCTTGCAGATGGCAATGCTTGTGGCTTGCCGAAGAGGTTACGTGCTTTCGCAGTATGTTGCGATGTGAGCGTTGTTGCTGATAATGGGCCAGAAGAAGATAGTGAAGGCTTTCCTTTCTGAGCAGTTTTGCTTTGTGGTGCACCTTTCAGTGTCATATTCGGCTGAGAGACTGTCCTTCTCAACTTCTGAGCGAACAGGTTCTCTGGAGAGATGGGCCCAAGTCCTGATTAGCGCATGCAGCGGGGTGGTCTTCTTGATGCAATTGTACTCACCTCGAGGAGCAGGAGCATCGGGTCTTGCCGTCGTCTGACGTTTATTCCGATACTTCGCTACATGTAGATGTAGTATAGGTCTGGAAGTATGCGGTCCTGGCGCAATTTGACCATATATGACAATCTTCCTCTGAGCGTTGCCACTGCTTATTCCTAATTCATCTTCTCTCTCCAATGCCACGGCTAGACCTATACTGGTCCTTCCTGTACGTTCGTCAACGGGCTCCTTACAGAAGAAGTCATTGAAGTATTGTACGGTATCATGGCATCGCTGATCAATGTATAGTGATAAATTGCTGTCTTGTTCGAAGTCGATAAACACAACTTCAAGAGGTAATGAAGACGATGATAGTTTCTGTTTGCCTTTTCTTAGCATTTCAATGCTCTTCTTGAGTGCTTTGCGACCGTGCGGTTTAGGTAAACCAAGCTGTGCCGTTGTAGCGTCAAGATTATGATCTTCTTCGCCGTCCAAAGAGGCAATCTTGACGCGCGCGCGTCGTTCTTCAATGAACAGCGGGCTATTTCGCAGCATCTCAATATCGAGACATAGCTCTGCTGTGGTGTCAATCTTGAAAGGAGAAGAAGAGCTCGAGAATGGATCATCTGGATCATGCTGTTGTTGTTGCTGATGTGAATGCGATAACTTGAATGAGGATGCTACCATTGCCAGGCCGTGAAGCTGCTGCTGCTGATGGTGTTGACCGAAAGAGCTTGATGAAGCCTGCGGTGAGATGGCAGCAGCACCAGCAGTATGAACGTCATTGTAGTTGCTGTTGTGCAGCTGCAATGAGCCACGCCATAGCAGACGGGCCATCTATATCTCTATACTCAGTTCGCACGCCTTCAAGAGGCAGTTAATCTTGCAGCTTTCATTGCCCTTTTTGACAACCTACCAACTCTCCCCATCAACTACATACAAGATACAACAAGATAGACAAGATGGCGGACGATCCAATGAACATGTTCGCAGGCATCAAGAAGAAGAAGAAAAAGCAAGTCAACATCGCCGACTTGGACGTAGAGGGAGGAGGTGATTCAACGCCTGCGACACCACCAGCAGAGGTTACAGCAGAACAAGCAGCAGAGGATCCAGTCAGGCCATTGGAGAAGGATGCAGATCTCACAATCAAGGATGATGAGCCATTAGACTTCTCTGATTTGAAAAAGAAGAAGAAGAAAAAGGCCGTTGCATTGGATTTGGAGGATGTAGCTTCACCTGATGCAGAACCGAATAATATCGCTGCGAATGTAGACAAGCTCGGTAATGCTGTAGAGGCTGAGGCTACTGAAGCGTGAGTCCATTCTCCTTCGTCTACGCTTAGCTTCACCTGTCTCATGTCCTCGACGCCATGCTGACTCGATACATCTCCATTTCACTGTCATCGTTCTCGACGCCCTTTCTCAAATTCGCAATCGTCCACCACACGGCATGATTTGACCTGGACAATAGTGCACCGGAAACATCAGAGAACCCATTGGAGGACTTCTCAGGATTGAAGAAGAAGAAGAAGTCAAAGAAGACTGCTTTTGACCTCGAGGCGTGAGTTGGCTGTTGCCGCTGCTTTTGGGTATTGCTATAAGCTCGCGAATTGCTGGCTGATCAATGCTTGATTGAAACCTCTATTTTCACAACTTACCAAATGCAACGCTATCTGCGATCCACTCAACACTATCAATACACACAGATTCGAAAAGGAACTTGCTGCTGTTGAAGGAGGTGAACAGCCTGCTTCAGGTGACGCGAGCCCAGCACCTCGCGGCTCTGATGATGAAGGAGCCGACGTACCAGCACCAGAAGGCGAGGTGAGTTACCGCTGATAAAACTTTGTGAACGACCGCTTTACCAGCATTGCTGAATGCTCTTGTTGCACACACAGAACCCATTCGACGCTGCTGATGCTGAAGCTGGAGGCAAATCTAGGGCCGAGTTCATGGCTGAGAAGAAGCAATGGCTGAGCGAGCCTGACAGAGACTACACCTATACTGAGGTGAGTGATCCATCGTGCGAGAGTGCATCCATGAGAACGACCTCGCTGACTGTATCTCGTATTGTATATAGCTCCTCGGACGATTCTACTCCCTTCTATTCTCTTCGCACCCATCACTCTCACGAGGCGGCGGCAAGAAGCGTTACACAATTCCACCTCCCAACGTACAAAGAGAAGGTTCCAAACGTACACTCTTCGTTAATGTCGAAGATATCTGCAAGAGAATGCACAGATCTCCAGAGCATGTTATTCAATTCTTATTCTCTGAATTGGGTACTTCAGGCTCCGTCGACGGAAGCAAGAGATTGGTCATTAAAGGTCGTTTCCAACAGAAGCAAATTGAGAATGTGTTGAGACGTTACATTGGTGAGTTTGCCTCTTTGCACCATTCACAAGAGAAAGCAAAGCTAATGCATTCTTCGCTTGGAACTTACCAGTCGAATACGTTACATGCAAAACATGCAAATCACCCGACACACTCCTCACAAAAGACAACCGTATCTTCTTCGTCACATGCGAAACCTGTGGATCTAAGCAATCCGTCTCTAGTATCAAGGTCGGTTTCCAAGCTCAGACAAAGAGAAGACCCAAAGCTGGTTAGGTATAATAGTAGGTGTGTGTTGCTGGAATTAGTGTCGCAATCTATCTATCTATCTACAGAAAGAGCCAGAACTCTTAGGCTGTGATGCATGTATCGTTTCCCCACTTCTATGCAAGCAAGCAACTACTTTCGCTCCTTGGTGTCTTCTTCGTATCTACTTGCAGACCAGTCTTTTGCCGTAGTCCTTGCCGTAAGCGCGAGAAGGTGTAGCGAGAGTAGCCAATAATGAAAGTCGAGCTTTCGAGACATTTGAAAAGCTTAATGACCTTGTATAAGAGTGTAGAACATGTACATAGTAGTCTAAGTTGCATCTGAGGTGTTCCATGCCATCTAGCCCATCCACCCATTACCTTCCAATCACAGCGGGCAATCGAGGCTGCATTTTAACGAGAGGACGAGGTCGAGCTTTCTTCTTCCGGATTGCACTGCACCATCTTCACACGGGAGACAGCACATCAACAGCAGTTCACACTCTCAGCTAGCACTCATACAATGCTAAGAACAGCGGCTTCAAGTGCGCGTGTCGCAGTCAAGGGCAACAATGCCGCCGTCCGAGCCTTTTCAACGACTCCAGTGCCAGCTGCTACGCTGAGAGAGCTCGAGAGCCGTGTCAAGTCGGTCAAGAACATTGAGAAGGTGGGTAGCAGCACTTAGGTTATACGAGCAGAGACATGCCCGCTGTGCTGGTGTTGCGAGGCTGGAGTGTTCCCATGCTGACTGCGACTCCTCCCTCCTCCCGCTTAGATCACAAAATCCATGAAGATGATTGCTACAACCCGTCTCAACAAGGCTCAAGCTGGTAAGAGGATGCTCTGCGTTGGTCCCATACCTATGTTATATGCATGCTGATTGATCTTTTCTCCCTCCCTCTGTCATGGTCCACCTACCCGGTCAACTCAAACCTGCCCATCAATCTCTCTCACCACTTCAAAACGCCAATCAATCTTTCGAAACCGCTCCTCTGTATGCAACTCAATCTACAATACGTACAACAGCCATGAAGACAGCAAAGGCATACGGTGCTGCCAACGTCCAGATCTTCGACGAGGCTGAAGTCGCCAAGGAAGCTCAATCCGGCCAAAAGACACTTTGGGTCGTCGTCTCCTCCGACAGAGGTCTCTGCGGAGGTATCCACTCTTCCGTCTCAAAAGCAGCCCGCAAGGCTCTTGCCGAGGAATCAGACCCAAATGCACCCGTTGTCGTTCTCGGTGACAAGCCAAAGCAACAGCTATCACGAACAGTGCCCGAGCACTTGATCCTCTCCTTCAACCAGATCGGAAAAGCAGTACCTACCTTCCAAGATGCCTGCGCTATCGCTGATCAGATCGAAGAAGCTAAGGTTGAATACGACGTCGTCAAGATCATCTACAACAAATTCGTCTCTTCAATCTCGTACGAACCTGCTGTTATGTCCGTCTACAAGGCTGATGCCCTCAAGGCTTCACCCAAGTTTGCCGCTTATGATATCGATGATGATGCCCTTGTTGGTGATCTCGCTTCATTCGCTCTTACAAACGCTGTCTTCGCTGCTCTAGTCGAGGGTTTCGCAACAGTGCGTATTCTCAATACTGTCTCCATCTTTGTCTGCTTGAAGGATCCCCGCTGACTATGCCTCTGCCTTGTCATTTACAGGAAGTTTCCGCTCGGTACGTACCAGAGCTGCAGGTTCATAGATGCATATAGCTGACGTATCACAACTAACTTTCTTCGTTGACTATTCGTACAGACGAAATGCCATGGTGAGTTGCATTCTGCAAGCATGATCGGACAGGGCCGGGTGCTGACAATCTCGCTTTGCTACCTACAGGACAACGCTTCCAAGAACGCCGGAGAGATGATTGACAAGCTACAAATGCAGTTCAACAGTACGTTGACAACCATATGCTTGACTATTAGCTGAAATGCTGGGTGGATGTTCCGCTGACACACCTTTGTGACGTTTGCAGGACAACGACAAGCCGTCATTACCAACGAATTGGTCGATATCATTGTGCGTTCTACTAACATCGTTATGATTATAACTACACTACCGAACGGTAATACTGATATACTTCCGTATCTCGACAGACTGGTGCTTCCGCCTTGTAAACAGCTCGCCCGTAGAGTCGCCAACATACAACGAGCGTTTCAATACGCAGGGTGCCAAATATCTCATACGCTTCTCCGACATGAGACGAGCAGAGCAAGCTGGAACCTAATCGCTACTTGTACCTAGGTCAGAGTCCATGAGCAGCCGCAATATAAAGCTATTCTAGAACTTCCTGCAGAATATTGACCTGAGCGTATGCGAAACTGAATCGCATTCTGACCGTTATAGTATAGTCAGTCAAGCCTTTATTACGCAAGGCTTCTGTTCGTTCGGGCGTTGAAACACCGGTCATAATGAGCAAATGCGTCCCGACAGACTGGAATCCTGCGCAAGGTGTTCCTTCATGCAAAAACAGCAATGCAAGGCGCGTCAACTACAACTGTTGAAGTCCATGCAATTGTCGCTACACTGTCATTCATTGCGTGGGGATAATTCTCTGAATGCTGCTAAATGTCATGGATATGCTTCTATGGCACAACTTTCTTCTCTCTCTGCTTAACTTCTCTAATTCTTCAAGCATTTACTGTCGGCGATTCTATAAACTAACTTTACGCCATTTACTTTATTGTCCTTGAGCAAATGTACACCTTCATTTACTGAATCTAGACCGTTTGGCAGCAATTTTACCTTGTTAGGCTTGAATGAGCCTTCATCTAGCCATTTTCCAATTTGTCGATACCACTTCTTAGCGAAGTCGCGGTCTTCGTCCTGATGGGCTGTTCCGACCTGCAAGTATGCCAAATGTTAGTGTTCTGGGCTGAAAGAAGACGACACTACGCTAAGTGTCCTAATGAACGGCTCACCATGGTTCGTTTGACTTCAACATTTTTGACTGTCAATCCCTCAGCATTGTCGTGAGCTGGCAGGACAGTCGTGATGGTACCACCTTCAGGTTGGAGTACCTCGTAAGCTAGCATCTCAACGGTAGCCTCAGTCGATACCGCATCGTAAACTCCAACAATCTTCTTGCCGGATTTGCTGACTGCCTCTTTAACTTCTTTACCTAGATCCTGAGCGGACTTTCCTCGATAGTTCACGATGTAGTCTGCCCCTAGTTCTTCTGGGATTTGCTTTGACTGACCAGCAATAGCGACGACTGTATAGCCAGCACGTTTGGCGAGCTGAACTACGAATGCACCAACGGATGAGGCTGCTCCATTGACGACTACGACACCCTCTGCTTTGCCTTGGCCGGTCGCGGGAGGCTCTTGCAGGCCTAGACGGCGGAAAAGACCAATTGCTGCGGTCATGACTGCCAGAGGTAAGGTAGCAGCATCTTCATAGGATGTGCTATCGGCTAGGTGCCAAGCTGTATGAGCAGGTGAAACGGAGTACTCGGCGCTGTTAGTTAGCGAGGGAGGTAGATGACAACTGTCAGTTCTCGAGATAGTCTATCTTGACAATGAGGGGATTGCCTTCACTCACTATGCTCCATATTTTGTGTCCTTCATCATGACGGTGAAAGCGGCGACGCGATCGCCTTCCTTGAACTCGGTAACATCTTTGCCGACTTTGGCAACGGTACCAGCGATGTCGTTACCCTCTACAGCAGCCCAGTCGGGTACCCATTCAGGTACCTTCCAGTCTTTGGGGTTGCTGGCCACAGCGACGTTCTTGACTAGGATTTCGTCATTGCCGGGCTCTGGGATTTCTAAGTCGCGTATCTCTGTGAGATTGGGAAGCTTGGAGGAGAAGTAGACGCCTTTCATTTTGTTTGAGATAGGTGATGAATTGATGGAAGGAGGAAGAAGAAGAGGTCAAAAGGACAGCCTTACTTTGTACTGTGGATTTCACATCATGATGAACTCCGCGCAAGCTAAAATCACGAAGCTGAATCATCGCATAAAATAATCGATCATCCGGAGTGTGTCGTATAACCGAGATGAGTAAGTTCGCACAGAGGACACTGAGTTGATTATGTGCCATCTTGACCACGCTTATCACCTTTACTGGCGAAAATACCTGCCGTGTCACGTAAGATCAGTATCGTAACGTAGTGTCTAGGCAAGCCATGCCCGAAGAGAAAGGCGCCATGGCTTACCTGTCACACCTCGTATCATATGCCCTCCCGTGATACGTATCGCCGGCCAGGCTGGAGTCCATCGTTCGCATGCTGCTATAGCTACGGCTGCCATACAACCTCGACAGTGATGCACGTCTGCCAACGAGAAGGATACGGATCCCCGCAAGCAGACCAAAGACCATGGGGGCCAGGTTACGGCTGTGGTGCATAGCACTCAAATTGGACGTTTCAAGTTGTCAGGCTTATAATCCTCGTCAACACAGAACACTCTATATTCGGGCGCTCAACAGTCGCTTCTTTACTACTGTGAGACCTCGCACATTGCATAGTCTACACGCTAAGCTCTGAAAGACTCGCTTATTGAGTCAGCATGGCAATGCTGGTCACATGCGGCGTCGCGTGAACTGTGCATAAGGCGCTACGTAGCGACTTTTATCGTACTTGCAGTTCAGTCCAAACCTCCCACGCTTAATGTGAAGTTCAACCTCGCTCATGGTATGAGCTAGAGCAGTCAGGGTGAGTTCAAGGTCTCGTCGGTTGCCGGAGCCAGTAAGCAATCCAAGATTGAAGGGAATCCCTTCGACTGTCGTCAACATTGCATCATTCGCGTTCGCTCGCTGACCATCTTTGCCTTGGTAGCTCATTCTCATATCGTAGTATGTGTGCAGATCCCCCGGCGAAGATATGGCGATTGCCTCCCCTCCTCCTTCGGGCTTTATGGCTTTATGGCTTCTGCGTTGAAGATGAAGAGTGAATTTCTCTGGAACATCAAGAGGCAACAGAGTGTGTCCAGATTTAGAGGGGCCAGAACTTGAGGCGCCTGGTACTGGAAATGTGTCACTCATGTCGACTATATGTCCGAAGCGTATTTCAATGGTGGGTAATGCGAGATCTTTATATCTCGAATTAACAATAAGAAGCAGAGACAAGCCTTTATCGAGTTGAAAATCTTCCAGATCATTTGTCGCCTCCCAGCCTTACTCATGCGGTGCTCGGCCATCGATTTTTTTACTGCAGCTGACCTACCTCGGCCTCATCACATTTCGGTGTAGAGCCCGACCTGTGTTGGTTCGCGAAGCCGCAGGAGGCGTTTACGACTGACCTCTTCAGTGCAGGCCGCGTGTGCACGAGAGTCGTGCGACATGGCTCATCATGGGCCTGAGCGCAACTGATTTGTCCAGGAAAGGTTCCTTCACGTACAGCAGATACTGTGTCACTGGTTTTGTGGTTCCGCTGCAACATGCTCATGGGCAATACTGGTTAGCAAAGCATTTGATACCACATCTAACTGGGATTAAGTGATTTGCGAGCAGTCAATCTACATCTCAACATAAGCAAGACGCACAAGAAGGAGCAGAGCTAGCTCGAGACACTCAATCGTACTCAGGAGTATTAGATCGCGGGGTCAGAACTTGGAAGATTAGGTAGGTATCGCGAGAAGGAACGGGTATAGCAGCAAATCTTGCAGCAACCAGTTCGAATGCCAACATTCGAAGAGGGTCAGGTACATCGGCGCACCGCTCCATTGGTCTGGTTTGGGTCAAACGACGCCAGTGCGAGATTCCATCGTCCCTTTTCACCAGAATGGCAGGTACATGGCCCAAGATTTCGCAGGCGCCATCGGGTTTGCCTCGGTCTTTAACTGGCAGATAACGTACATACACAACGGGTTCACGCGGTGGGTGTTGCTGAGCCTTCAAGAAGGGGCTTGTCCAGTCTAGCAGTCCCTCCAAATACCACAATTCTCCTGGTTTGGCGTCTATGCGCTTGAAGTCCGCCTTGCACCATAGCTGTGCATCCTGTCGCGTTCTATTCAGCTTAAAACTGCTATCGTAAAGGGCTGGCCGTCGCAGCACTTACTGGTCTTAGTGTTGATAGGATTGCGTTTCTGTTCTGACTCACTCCGCCTTCCTGTAGCATCTTGGTGCGATATTGCTGTCGCACATCCGTTGGCGCCGGACGGTTGGAAAAGGGACGTATCCATCTTGTTGAGGGTCTTTGTCCTTGACGTCCTCGGAAGGAGGTGGCAGCGAGCTGATCTTTGGGTGACCTACCTCGAAAGAAGGCGCCAAGGGTGTACCGCAAGCGCAAGAAACTCATACGCCCTGGTTGTCTGATTGGCTATACCGCCAAATATGAAGGGTAGTTGAGGACCAGTCCAGCTGATCTTGAGGCCGTAAAGCAGTGAAAGAAGCTGTTTGCGCTTTGCGGTTGATGTCGACATTAAGTATAGACGTTTAGTATAGGTCAGAAGCAGAGCTTGAGACGGCAATCAACTCATAGCAAATCATGTCTAGTATCTCAGGAGGCGTATTTCTGTGACAGATGAGCAGGGTGCAGGACTGGAAGCGGCCCGACGCTGCCTAATCACGTGGATGCGTATAGCTAGCTAAGCGCTGCCGGCTAGATTGGTGCGTGGCGAGAGGATGTGGGCCGTCAATCTTGTCTGAGATGGACAAAAAGGAGTCAGCATGCCGATATGGCTTTCCCGGCACCTGTCGCGCCGTTTAGAAGATTGCGCAAGGTCTTACGTCCGTCGCGATGCAGCTGACGAATCAAATTTCTCAAACATGGCATTCGGGAGTAAGTCATGTGTCTCCCGACATCGTGGGAAGTCAAAAACAGCATTCATGCATTATCCAGGTGTCGAGACTTTATTGTAGTTACGCTCAATCTACCCCAGAGGTCACACAGAATTGGCTCGAATCATCTGTAGTTCAACGATATCGGGCAATGTTCCATAGCCAGATTGTCTCTTTCCAACTTTGGCACGGTATCGTACCTGTTCAAGCTGCCCAACATCGAGTTTACGAGGATCTGTGTTTTTGGGCCAATAGACCTTGTGGCCGTTCAAAGGTTGCCATTCGTAAATACTAGTTGAGCAGGCCTTGAGGGTCAGGCAGTAAGGTAGCAGTTCCTTGCTCGGTTGCCGAATGTATCTAATCAAGATCGTGGCACCTTGCGGCATATTCTTCAGAGGCACGCGCGACTGATACTGAGTATAGTTTGCCAAGTCATCCCTACTAACTTCAAAAGAGGGTGCATCCGGCTCGTTTAGGATGTACGACCGTGAGTGAGGCCAGCAGCTCATCCTGAGACGTTTGTGGGATGCGGTGGATCCTGCGGGTATAGAACTATCAGAATTTTCGTACGGGGTTCAGTTGAGTGACAACTTGCCGATGAGCTACGTCGTATCAGGCAGGCAGCTGTGTAATTGGAAGACAGTGGTAGGAAAAGAGTTCCGAGTTGGTCGAAGCGGGAAAGAGCCGTGTATCAGAAGGAGAGAGCTAGAGCATGTAATCCGACCCCAAGTCTCCCACTCTCTGCTGAAGACTTTGTGCGTATTGCAGCGTACCTACAAAGACATAGCCAAGGCTGCGTTTTCATCGCATTGCGCGCGCGCAGCATAGCACAGCCAAGATGGTGGCGGCCAGATTCATTTACTGTGTTCGGAAACGTTGCGCGTACACGAGTGGACCTGTAATCGTGACCTTTGAGTCAGACGACGTGAGAGGTGGTGGTGCGATGGTGTAGACTGATGTGCTGACTTAGACTTGGGATGTTGGCCTTTATTAAGGACAACAGCAAGACGATATTGCTTGGGAAGCACGAGGGCTGCTTTGAAGGCCTCGCCACGCACGGGGCGCTCAGTGGCAGTCGGTTTTACAGTGACGGGTCATACAGTATAAAAATCTGGCCTAAGCGGTCGCACGTGCTGGGATAGGAGTCTGAGGAGGAATCCTTTTGAGATTCGCGATGATCCTTGTATTCTTGCGAATACTTACCTGGACAGTCCCCGTGAAGCGTAGAGTTGTAAGCTGGTCGTCGGACATCTTTTTACTCTTGGAGAGGCTATACTCGTTGGAATCCGTAATTTCTGCTATTGTGTAACCTTCGAGGAACGTCCATTCGGGATCATCTTTTTGTTGCTTTCTTCCATAAAGGTGGGTGTCAACGAAACAAGAGGCCAGGAAGTAATGCTTCACTTTTCCATTTCTCCTAAAAAAACGGATTACAATTGTCTTGCCGCGCAACTTGTCCGGGTCCCAAGAGTCATCAATATCAGTGTGGTACCATTGTTTAGCCTTGAAGATATCTATGCGATTTATGTCATCAGTCTCAACCGCTATAGCTAGAGGCTGTCCAGAGGTCCTGTAGTACGTCCTACTATTGGCCTCTGACACCCCGCAGAGGCTCGCGCCCATGGCTTGAATCGGCAAATATAGGGCGGACCCTGTTGAATACAGCTGTCAGTAAGTAAGCAACTTGCCACCAGTATAACCATGGGTTTTCACTTGCCTGTCGTACTCCTTTTTTGGTTCTGATACCACTGACGCTATTTTACAGAATAAAATGGACGCCGCTAAGAGTTGGTAAAGCAGGGGCAAAAAAAGGATTGCTTAGCATGTAATGTCTTTTGAAGCGTGGGTGTATTTTTCTCTCCTTGCTGAACAATCTTTCCCGCTTCAGGCTATGTACCACAGCTCGCATAGCCAAGGCTGCGTTTTTTCATAGCATAGCGCAGCTCAACACAGCCAGTATGGTGGCTAATTTATTTGCTGTTTAAAAAACAAAAAAAGGTCACGCGTGCACGAGCGTGGCATGCGAGCGTGACCTTATGTCGAGTCAGTGTGCCAGTGATGTGCTGTCGTAAATTTGCGAAACGTAAGAATTTGTTCCGTCCGTGTGCATGACTTGACGTAGGAGAGTTTGTGCATGGATGCAGTCAAACACAGAGCGACATACGAGTACTGGCCGCCTCTTCTAGACATAGTCCATCGGCCAGGAATCCATTCGGAGCATCGCTATACGGTAGCTTATAGAGAGTTTGGACGTGTCCTTGTTTCCGTACGTAAGATGAGAAATAATGTATTCAAGCATGGCAAACGCTATGAACACTGCTGAGAGAACTACCCTGATTGGACGCGCCAATGGAAGGCGCTGACAATCAGGTAAGTTCTCTCAGTGTTCGTAGCGAGGAAGCCATCGGTGCCGTGTTGTTGAGATACGGTAGACCATGTCGTAGCGTTCGGTACCGTAGGATTCAAAGAGGTCATCCCATCTTGAAAGACTATTGCCGCCGGGCCGAGTAGCTATCGTAGCTGTCGCATCATGGCGATGTCATTCTGGAGCTGTTTCCATCGCGCGATATGGAAAGCAAGACCAGACGAGGCCAGGCCAGGCCAGAAGAGGACTGACTGCCTGAGTGCATGATGAATGCTTATGTGAGGAATGACAACAAGCCGCCATCATTACGATGAAATGCGAATGATGTAAGTATTGGAGCATGACATAATCAGATGACAAGGATTTCATGGGAATCCAATCGAGCCAATGACGTGGGAGCCTTCCTTGCTTGGGACTTCGGAAGCCAAAACAGGCACACGCGCATGCGCATCTGCGAAGGAAGGGGGCGCGGCTCAGAATAGGGGCACCACCACTATTTCCCTGCACCGCCAAAGCCTCACAGACTTGGGAAGACTGCGAAGGGACATTGAGTACATTGCTCTCTTGCTTTTACCATCTCATACAGAACATACATACATACTCTTATACTTCTCATAGTCTACGCTACACCATGGCCTGCACATTCCATCAAGGTGAGTTGGTACTCCCTCCTCTCGTTGTCTACGCGCTTCTAGCTTGCATATACTGACTTGTGTGGATGTGCAACAGGACCAGGGTACGCTACAGCTACAGCATACAGCTAACACTCATCTACTACATAATACTGACTGCTCTATCCTACTCTGCTCCACTCCACTCCTTGTCTCCCTGCTCCCTCTCTTATTCCACCCCCCATTCCTGCACCTTACACAATTCCATGACAACACCGAACACACAACAGAGTCTTCTTCCTCTTCTGCGCATTCGTCCTCCTCATCATAGTCTCGGTGTCGACACCTGTATGGTCATCCGTATAGTGAGTATCATCAATCATTCCTGTCTTCATTCCTCCTCCTACTCCTCCTCTGTCTTCTCTTCCCTTCGGCGCGTCCTTCCATTTTCTTGCTTGGGCATGACGCACTCTTGCATAATCTAAATAGGGCACGTGCACGGATGAGCCACTTGCCCAAAAGAGGCATAGGCAAGAAAGAGCAGACTGGAGGAGAACAACAGACCACCAAACACAGCTAGCATAGCACTCACAGTTCATTACTGACTGTGTCTATCCTACAGCTTCCTCAAGGTCCAAACTGCAGGAGTTGAGGCTCGTCTCGGTAGGTCCTTCTTCTATATCTCTCTCAACTTGCCTATTCGATGATAAAGCAAATGTAACTAAACCTGATTGGCTTTGATTGCAGGCAATTGGGGATACTGTCTCTACCAACAAGGTGTAAGAACCTGCTCCAACAAGCGACTTGGCTATGATGCAGGTGAGTGTGGATCAGCACAACAATCTTATGGGCGTGGAACGGGGATATCGAGGCTGACAATGTCCATACATGTTTCAACACTGTAACTTCTTTCCTTGCTCGTCTTGTTCAACTCTCACGCCTCATCTTCTTCGTAACAGACGACATCGTCGACATCTTCTCCGACGGAGGCAACATCTCAAGCTCTATCATCAGAGGTCTCACCTACGCTTTGGTACTACACCCCATTGCTGCTGCTATCACCCTGTTCGCTCTCATCATCTCCTTGACTACGAACTGGTGCCTCGATATCTGCGGTTCTCTCTTTGCGTGAGTTACTTTGGTTTTTTTTTTCCCACCGAGATCACAGGTCAATTTGGCAAGTTTGCCTGCAGATGTGCGGAAAGGATCAGACAATTGTCATAAACAATTATATGATCTTTCGTGCACATTTGTGGGCAACATTGGTGGAAAGCCTTATTAATCGCATACAAGGTGATCTTTCAAAACATGAAGAAACCAATACTAATGTATCGCCTTACGTACATGCAGATTCTTCGCTTTCCTAGTCGCCCTAGTCGCTTTCATCGTCGATTCAGTCCTCTTCGTCACCGCACGAACACGCATCAACAACGATATTGCAGGCTCACCAGCTAGTCTATCGAATGCCTACTGGATCACATTAGCTGCTGTTATTTCATTGCTACTAGCCGCATTCACAGTATGCTGTGGATCAATGACGTGAGTAACAACACCCCTACCTTCTCACATCAGAAGAATGATCAGTCCTGATGTTCAATTGTGTTGACCTTGCTGCTTGCAGTGCTAGAAGACGCAAGAATAGAGAAGCAGACAGAAGTAGCGCTCAACCTCAAATGACCGAATCTGGCGTTTATGGCGAACCTGCTCCAAGACGTAAATGGTGGCAGAGACGCCGCTATTAAGCGCGCTTTCCCCCGAGTTCTCCGGCTACTCCTTGAAGCAGGAGTCTTCAATAGTCTTCTATGATACTATCTTTCGGACTTCCAGTCTCTGCCGGTTGAAATATGCCCCATTTTCGAATATAGCATATACGCAAATACCTTCTATCACTCATATATGCCTTTCCTTAATTTAGTATTACGTAGCAGTCTGGACATTTACCTTCTCCTTGTTGTACCAATATCATACCTTCTTCAATAACAGCAACTCTGCACTGCAATTGTTCCCCGCACATTCTGGATACAGTCACAGTCAGCGCTTCTCGCAGTCGATACAGCAAAATGTACCATGTAACAGTGAGACGAAATCTAATTTCCTCGTCAAGCTTATAGAGATGATCAAGGAAGCCGTTGCCAACGAGACCAAGAATAATTGGCAATGGCAATAAGCAGAGATTTCTCTCTCATAAGTTTTTTTAGATGGACACTTTTTTCGAGGGTTCGACGAGCGTCCGTCTAATAATAATCTGTAGCGATAGTCATTTACTTCGCCTTTTTAATACTAATAATACAACAACATTAATCTATACCTTTGAGAAAAGGTTGTCTTCGCTTCTAGGGATGAATCTAGACTTTGAGTGAAAGGAATAGCTTCGTCTCTTGTTGCGATAGCTTCCAGCCTGATCCAGCGGCTAAATCTTCAGCGTCGCTAGCCTGCATCGGGATGGCAACTTGTCAGTCATCGTCGAGCAAGTGTTTCATGGCAAGTGTTAAGCTTACCGTCTCCACGCTGAGCAACATCGAGATCTGCTGTAATCTCGCAAAGCTATCCCTCAACACTGATACGCCATATGGTGTCTGATTCGAAAGGAATGAATTGACGCCTCGTAGATCCTTGTCGAATCGAAGGGCACCGAAATTCTCGCCAAGGAATTCATCATCACCTCCATTTGTAGATGTATTACCATTCGGATCACCAAAACGCATCGATTTTAATTGTGTCTCCCATAATCTTGCGAGGACATTGATTGCAAGTGTGAAAATGAATTGGTAATTATTGGGTGTTAAAGCTTCCCGATAGGGTTCGACTAGATTATCCCAATTCTTGATGAAGCGTTTTCGGAAGAGATCTTGGTATTCGGAATCATTGTAGCTTTCTTCATCGAGGAGATAGGTGATGTCTTTATAGCAGTCCGACAGCAGAGGGCGAAGTCGAGGTCGTATGAGTTGGTTGAAAAGTTGGTCTAGACCGTTCTGATCAGGTAGGAACATATATTAGCTCTAACATACACGTGGGTGAATGTTGTTACTCTAGTAAATCTGCACTAACCTTTAAGATGGCCCTGTAACGCTCTTGTAGCGACAGAATGCTTTCCAGTGCGGAACGGGCATCCTCGTATTCCGAATCTAGGAAGTAAGACTGGCCAAGGACATTTCGGTCCAGCTGTTCTTCCGTGACGCGGACTAGGTACTCGGCAGCAACATCAAGGTCGTTTGCATATACCTAAGTGTGATGCGGATTAGCATGCCGTCGCTCGGAAAAGGCGGAAGACGGCTAACCATAAACCCTTGCCGCGCTGTTGCTTCCTCCTTCTGTCGCGCACTCTGAGCTGTACTGGAGATTCCACTCCAAACAGCATCCATCCTCTTCTTGAGTATATCGCCAAAGTCCTTCTCCATTATACTCTTGATCTCGCGACACATCCTCCTATGGGTTGCAATGGAAGAAGTGGCTACCAAGCGCTGGAGTACCTTCTTCAAGATGAAGAAAGCATCATCAAGCGAAGAAGACAGGTATGGCTTGTTGTACAGGTCCGGCTCGTCCAACTGATGAGCTTTCTCGATGCTCGAGCGGAGATACCATAACTCGAGAGGTTCGTATACAGTCAGTAGCTCTCGATGTAGACTTGCACGGAAGGGTGACTGTTCTATCAAAGGTAATTCGGCCTCATTCGCTTTTGAGCTTATGGGGCCGCTTGGCATGAGCTCTGAACTGCCGGGATTCGGTGTTTGTAGATTCAGACCGGGGTCCGGCGAGCTGCCTATTTGCGGACTTGCTAGCAGTCGATGACTCGAGACTGGCTTGATGTCGTCTTCCATCTGAAGCAGAGACAAAGAGGTCAGTGATCGTTGAGTAAAGGGTGGTCTGCAATGACAGGAGACACGCACTACAAGCCTTCCGTACATAAATCTCCGGTATAGCTCCCATCTTCCGCTCATTTGCGACAGCTCAGAGAGGAGAGCATCTATCTCACGCGGATCCACACTCTCTTCGTCCACCTGTGCGGATGCATTATTTCCACCGCCTAGTGTAGCCTGTCTCGAAAGTTGCTGATACGGTCTCTTGAGCGCCGCTACACCAGCAGGTTGAGCAGGCTGAGGAGGGGCATTCAAAGTCGCCAAGAAGGGATATCTATAACGTTGTGTTTCTTGTATCTTTCGACTTGTTCGCCGCTCTTCTGCCCATTGACTTAATATCGCATTCGCTTGCTTATCACATTCTTCTTGAAGCTTGGTCGCTACGATCACCATCTTTCCTGATCCATAGTATTTCTCGACGACTGGTTGATGCTGTGATATAATGATGGCTATTTGTTCGAAAAGGGGTGTAAGGAGAGATGCGAAGAATGTTGGTGATGACGCTGAGAACGGCATAGCGGTTAGCGGATTCGTAGACAGTACGTGATGAGCGAGAAATACCTTGTTGTTGCAAAGAGCCTTTGGACCGGTTGCTGACGATGCTTGTGACGAAGGTCGCGTATGCGTCTAGACCTTCTTGTTCGGCAGCTATCATTGGGAATAGCTTGAAGTAGCTGGAAATGGGCAACATTTGTCTTAGTCATAAACGCAGTACTATTTAGAAGACATGGTCACTCACCGACTCGTGTTAGCTTCGTCACGCTCTGAGCTTGCCTTCTCAAACTCGCGTAAGAAGGTCTGTAGTAGCGAGCTTCGGAAATCGTTGATAGCTTGGACAGGTGGGAGAGGCAGTTCTCCAGTAGGCTGAAGTACATGGGAGTCAGCTATATGAGCAAATCACAAGCCGAACACTTATACTACGCACTACTACTGACTCGGCGAATGCACTGGTAGTGATGGCCTTGTCTACTGCCATGGCGCGCTGTAAATTGCGAGTAGCAGTCTCCCAGTCTCTTCGGTCTACAGAGGCTGCTAGTGTTGCGAGAGATGTCTGTTCATCACTCCAGAGCATCAGCATATGGCTCCACTGAATGCATGGATTCCTCCTGATTACCCACCTTGAGATCTTGTACCGCTTGAACCATGTCAATCGACTGCATAACGCGTGACTAGTTGGTCAGAAATGACAGCAGGAACAGCATGTATCAGCTATGTGTAGTCTATGGCTATAAATGGAGTATATCTGCTCACCTGCTCCAAGTCTAGCTGCCTGACCTTCCCACTTATCCGCTCTGCCACATCTGCGGTATCGTCTATTCTCCGTGCCAGCTCGCCAGCTTCAATTTGGACCTGCTCCACCACCGGTCTCACACTGTCTATTCTATCCAGCAAGGTCTCCAACATGTCTCTGTCTGCCATCATCGCTGACAAGTCCTCATCGATACGCGACTCCTCCGCTTCAAGCTCCCGCAATGCCGCGAGAATCGCATTTGGTGCATCAAGCGTAGATGGCTGCGGCAATGCTGAGCCCAGCTCACCATCTTGCACGGCTGGTCGGAGGACACTCATGCCGAGGTCGTGAAGACATGTATGCTGGCCATGGAGCGTGGTCTAGAATACCGCTATGTATGAAGGCAAGTCCAAAGGGCAGGATCTACCTCGCGCGATTTTTGGTGGTTCTGGCCGGAGAAGTTAACACACGTGCTAACAAGGATGACTCTGTTCTGAATACATCTTCAAGAAGAACGGGTCAATTGTCAGATGCAGCGGATTTTGCCATCTCCTTTCTTTCCCGTTACAGTCTGTCCCCTGAATGGGATGCTCACTGCCAAGTGCTGCCTGCAACCTCCGCCCGATGCCTTGGAGCAAGGAGTACATCATGCACAGACGCAGGAACAATACCTCATAATGTATTCGCTTCCGTCCAGGAGACAGTCGACGTCGCTTCGCAAGATCGTTAAGCCTCATGGTTTCGTTTATTGGTGCTGTGCTTAGGATGAAGCAGTTACGAGTGACGTACGATTGTGACGGCTACAAGGTCTGGTCTCCTCCAGCGCGCATCTGTGGACATGTCATCCTTTCTTATCATCCTTCATTTGCATTCAAAAACTGTTTCTTATGCAAGCCTGGTTCCAGGGAGCCGTCCACCGCGAAGCCTCGACAAGCTCAGGCATACGAAAAACTTTTGGTGTTGAACATAAGCGGTGCCAGTGAGCGACAGAGCCGCGAGTGTCACCGAACACCGACGAGCCGAAGGTATCCAAGTTTGTACCCTATTGAACGTTTACCGAGCGAGACAAAAATAGCTTCCCCTTTCACCAGACCGCCCGTGCAATAGGCTGTGTCATTGTTAAGTACAGTGAGCACAGAGCACAGCTCTTAATGCACGACTGAAATGGTTACCTGCGAGATCGGAAGAAAGCAGGCATCTCGCCGAGAGTATACGCAATATATAACAAGGAAGGCAACCTATCAGCTGTACGTTGCCTTTCCTTGCGAGTCCAGGCGATGCATGATAGTTGTGTACGAAAAGACGAATTTCAGGAATAGTGACAATTATTCACAATCTAAGCAGAACCGAATGGTAGAACGGCTGACGTCTGCCGGCCAAACATTGCAATGTACGGAAAAATTGATGCAGCATCTTCTTTGTGACGGTCAGATTATAGTCAATTCTGCAAGGCTGGCTTGGCGATTCAGTCGTGGGTATGAATATACGTGTCCACCTTTCTCTGGATGCACTGTGATGAGTTGACGGCCGAAATTCTTTTGCTTTAAAGATACGCAACACACCATTCTGAAAAGCATCTTCTTCGTGAGGTCGGACCGATGATTGTATACAGCTGTGTCGAGTGCCAGCAAAGCTTCAGCTAACGCTTCTCTGCAGTCGTCCGCGTCGTCGAATAGCCAATCAGACGGCAAGACTTCCCAATTATGCTTGGTCGTCACCCCTCCCTTGACCGTAGGCTGTTGTTTCCACCAGACGGGATATCCGAGTCCTTGTAGATATTTGTGGATTGGCATGGAGTCTGGGTTAGCCCGAAACATTGCCTGCGTCCTCTCATTCAGCCCAGGCCTTGAATAGATGCGTATCTCGCACTTGAACAGTAAATCCTCGTTTTTTGTGAAAGATAGAGTCGGCATCCTGGAAAGAAATCAGGAAGGTGTTGATGCGTCAGGCAGTTCTTGCTCTACTGGTGAGAAAGGCAGGCGAACTTCGCCTTGACACACAGGGTTATCGGGCGTCAGCGTTGCTACAATGTCTGGATGGGCCTTCTGGGAATCACTGAAGTCTGATGATGGAAGCAGAAGAGAAAGAGTGCCCGAAAGAAAGGTGCTTTTGCTGTCAAAGGTAGGATGAGCTCATGGTAGAGCTATGCAACGAGTCAGATGCAGTCAGCACTGCGCAAAGCTACATGAGACTGCGAAAACCTGTGTAAGACGGTGCATAATCGCTCAACGCTACAGCATTGCTTCTGGCCTCGCTTAGCACAGCAAGGTATAGCCAGTAAGATGAGCAGCTGATGAGCTCATCTTCATTGCATCGTGTCATACCAGTGTTGAAGAGGCTGGCCATACATGTGATTGCAAAGAACGACGTGGTATGGGTCTACGCATTAAGCTGGGGTGTTTAGGTCAGAGCCAGTCTGTGAGCGGCATGTTGCTGGTCTTTCACAAACAGATTTATCTCTATAGAGATCCATGCAAGGTAAAGCTTGTTGGCTGTGTTGTAGCGCATTGCAGAGCCACTGTGTTATCATATCTTGGCTGGGAGCGCGAGTGAGCTTGCGAGTCTACTTGCATGTGCATGAAGAGCCTTGCATAAGCAGTAAGCTTCACGAATTGGTATGAAAAAGGTTCTTGTCGGCGACAGAAGACTCAGTTGCGTATGTTCGCTTGGATTCGTCAACCTCTACCTTGCCGTACGACACCAACTTTCGCTGTTCTGTACGCCACGCGCTGCGGCGAGTACATGAAGTCAGAATGGAGGGATTTGATGATGAATATCGTTCTTAGTCATTAATTGTCCATAGAATGAAGCTCACGTCTGTGAGGAGCTGTTCGTGCCATGTTGATACCTTCGCGGGCTTCTTTGCGTGTCTGCAGTCCTGCAAGTATGCGAGGTCGAGACACATGGCTGTTTGATGCTGCACGCGTCTCACAAGAGGAGACGTTCTAGAAAGCATAGTCCCGCCAACGGGAGTCTCATGTCTCGCGAGGTTGTGATCGTTACGGATGATCTTCAAGTAAAGCTTGCTGATCTTGCATGGTACGCGTGCGTTCGAGGAGGACATGGATCGACACAATGCGTACGACTCCCAGCAGAGGTAGGCTGAAACTCATCCACCTCTTGCATCCCAGCCAGATGTGACTTCATTACAAGCAGCTTCTGCCAGTGCTGTGAGGATGCCATTTCGGCCAGGACCTGCTGAAAAGCTGCCAGCGGTCGATGTTACTTGCGCGATCAAACGAGCAGTGCTGTTCAGGTTGACGAGCGATGCGTGGTGGACCTGGCGGATGTCACTGGAGCACCTGAGTATATTGACGGTCCAATATGGTGTGACTGCTCTCCTGCGACAGTGTGGTATCATAGTCACTTGGCATGCACAGAAAGGACAGTGCAGGCAACGTTTCGAGCATGACCACTGATCGACCTGCCAGTGAGTTGTGTTACTACGTCAAGGTGAGCAGTCGGATCGGCCGAAGCAATGATAGCTGCCTAATCAGCAGGATGCCCTCCGCTATCCTAGGCGCCAACAGCCGCGCTCTCCACCCCAGGTGATTCGCGTCTTCCTGTACTGTCGGCCACGTGCCCCCCTCTACCGACCGCAATATTAACGTGGCTCGGGCGTGTGGATTACATCGTTCCTCGAATGAGACTCGGGCAAGCCTTTCGATTTAGGCGAGCAAGTTACATCGAGGTGTCAGGCGGGCAACTCTGATTGGCAAATGCTTCGAAAACAACAAAAGACGATGGGATTCAACAAACGGAGGGGAAGTGCTAAGGGAAGGTGCAAGCGAAATGTGAGAGAAAGAATAATGAAGAGGGTCGTTGGCCACGACAGAGAGATAAGTGCTGACTAGAAGACAAACACGGAGAAAGAGTTTCCTATGCGAATGCACTTCCTCCTGTAGCCAGTTGCGCGCACACTCTGGGGTCAGCAGCAAATGCTAATTGTTGCAGATGCTGGTCCTCAGCGAGAACTGAACAACTTGCGAGTGTAGGTCAACTTGCCATCCAGAAGCGTGTACTCGATTGTGACGGTACTGTTCTCCCTGCGCTTTCGCATTGCCGCGCAAACCCCGAGCAGCGTCTGTCGCAATTGGGCCAAATTAATTTCGTCTCCAGCAAACCCGGTGGGCTTGGCTTGACCAGCTGTGCTAGCAATTTTGTACTTGATATGTTTATGTGTACCAGCAAGAATCTCCCTGATGTCTTCGTCCTTCCCCAGATCCACACACTCGAGCGATTGGACCTTGAATTTGACTTGATATGTAAGGCCCACAGTTGCTGGATCCGTGCGAACAATATGGTAACTTCCCGGCATGATAGCGTTGTCCTGGACTTTAGAGGCTGTAACACAGAGGCAGTTTCGGCTTTTTCAGGTGAATTTGATTACCTCGTATGCTGTGGCACGATGACCGGATGAAGCGAAAGCAGGAGGTAAAGGTCAGCTAGCAGATACGCCCTTCATATCCTCTGAAGGCGATTCAAAAGGTCAAATGCTAGCTCGCTGTGTGCCTTGGCGGTGTAGCATAGCAGCACTGCAGCGGCATCGCCATATGAGGTCACGTTACATGTGCACATGAGCACACACGTGCTGGCGCCGGAAGTCTGACCAGGCTAGGTTGGAGTAGAAAGGTCACGCCGCAATTGTGAGTGCGCACGGTGAACTGAGTCTCGAGGTACAGGGCCTTGTGTCACGGGACATGTCGGCCTCTTGATGGTCCGGAGGCAGGTCATGTTGCTACGTGGAAAGTGTCAGTTATGCAATACTAAGCTGCCTTGACCAGTAGTACCCTTTATCTTGACTATTCGTGCATGGGAGTGTACGCTGACACTGGAAGAGATCTGGGCAATGTATTGCGAGATGATGGATTCCGGTGCAGCTACATCTCCTTTTCTATTGACCTCGCCACCCGCATGCCTTGCACGAGCTGTTCCGTCAAGCCGTCACTCAGCTTGATGGGTCCGTTCGAAGAGACGAGACTATGATTGAGGATATCAGAGGTAGTTCTAGAGGCCACCTCGTCGTGAGGCACATACCGATACGCATATCCTTCTTCGTAATGGCCTTCTAATAGTTGACCATCCTTGCAGAGGACACTGGCGATGATGTCTTCAGGTTCGCCAGCTCGATGTAGTGCAGGAGGATTACGCTCATCTACAAGAGATGCAATTCAGCTTCATATTTTTCACATTGCATTGATGGTCTTCTGCACTCACCGATAATATGAATGAATCCCTCTCCACGTGAGACAGCCATCGTCTGCAACCCGGGATCATTCGTGTAGACGTTCCTCAATATCTCATGTAACATTCTTCTTCCATCTGGATTCTCCTCGAATGTCCTCGGCGTCACTTCTTTGCCTTTATTCAGTCCCAGTACCGTAGGTGAACTCTCAAAGAGCGGAGGTTCAGGCAGGAAAGAGAGGGCGTATTGATCTGATGGTCCATCGAGTGGATGCAGGAATAGCGATGGCTGATCTCGTACGCGAAGTGATGTACGATTAGTCGATTGATGCCGTGCTTGCTGCTTCTGTTGCTGTTGTGATGCGCCGAAGTGTCCCCATCGTGATGTCGAGGTGAATCCAGCTTGTAGGGTGGACTGCTCGACTGAAGTGTTCTGCCGCAAGGCATTACGGGATGTGCGCATGCACATTCGACATGATGGTGCTAGAAGAGTGCTAAAGCTCATACTGGCAAAAGCGGTGAAGTTAGGATACAATTGAGAAAGCAAGCCCCATCTTTCGCTTGCGGTTCAATGGGCATCATCGAAATTGACGCCACTGTCCTGAGGCACCCGGACATTACTATATATACAAACCAGACAATACTATCAAGACAGTAATGAAGGTTATGAAGCTACGACTCCGCTCCTCTAGCAGCTCTAAACCTAGATACACGCTTAGGCTTCTCCGAAGGAGGTTCTACAGGTTTCGCAATAACTTCCGGCTTCGTATTCTTCTCCACTACGCCATCCTTGATAGATGGTCCTTCCGATTTCTTGACAGTCTCTTTTACAGACGGAGGTACGACCTGATCCATCGGCAATGGCGCACTCTTCGCATCAGCACTTCCAGCAGGTAAGATCGTCAAATCCTCCAGTTGTTCTCCCGTCTCAAGCGCTTTCACATATCTCAAGAAAGTCTCAATCTCTTCCTTGCTCATTCCTTTGAAATCATTCGTACCATGTGCACCTGCATCAACTGTCTCTTCATCTTCGAATGGCCCTAAACTGTCTCCCGGCAAGATTGTCTCGGTCACATCGACATCGCCTGGTTTAAGTTCAGGAATGACCATCTGTGCAGTTTGCAGACGTGATTTACGGAAGCGTGACGGTCTTCTTTCGCCATCTCCATCATCTTCGTAGCTTTCGACAATAGGTAGACCACCCTTGTCGTACTCGGTCAGACCGGGCTATACAGGACGATGTCAGTCGATGGTTCCCAGTGTCCGTGTAACGTGACGCACCTCATCGAACTCGTCTTCACGTCCAAAACCACCCAATGGACCAGTCCCAAGTCCAGCACCTAGAGCGTGCCTTTTAGCGTGGTATTCCATCGCTGCCTCTCTCATAGCGAGTATATCATCAATATGCGTGTTGTCTTCGTCACTGTCGATATCGTCATCGTCGTAATATCCGTCATCATCACTGTCATCCAGTTGGTCATCATACTCATCGTATCCTTCCTCTCCCGTGGCTACTGATCCAGCCTGGCTTGTTTCCCCAGCTTGCTGCGCTGGCAAATCTGTCCCGGGTTGGAAAGCTCGCGCTTTACCCTTGAATGTAGCAGCGATAGGTGTACCTCTCAATTGTCTAGGTAAATAAGCTGAGAGGTCGACTTTCTTAGGTTCCACACCATCAAATTCCGCAGCTACATCGTATTTCGACTTTGAACGTGCTGATCGTTCTGCTGCCGTTAAGACCGGCGGAGGTTTCGTTGTGTCTTTCACTACAATACTAGGCTTGATAGTAAGATCCGCAAAACTTGATGTCATTGATGCCGGTGTTGCTGCTGCTGGAGCCTCGACTTCTGTAACTTTAGAGAGCTTGCTGCTTGGAAGACCAGCTGATGCAGCTGCTTTCTCGGAAGCAATGACGGGGATGTCCTCTTCCTCTTTGGCTCCCCTCGAAGACGGCAAAGGTTCGTACTCATCTTTCGTCGCAAAGCTGACTGATTTGCGAGCTTTTGTAGGTGCAGAAGTTGGATGACTGGTTTCTTTCGCTTTTGATACGGAGGCTTTCGTCGCTGGCGAGGGATCGGACGAAATTGATGGCTGGGGAGGCTTTTCGCTTGGTAAGACAGCATTAGACGTGGACGCGATAGGTTGCGCATCATCCTCTTCAAATTCTTGGATCTCAACAAATGGAAGGCCTTCTTCGTTCAGAAGCTGTACGTGAAGTTACGTTCAGCATAGATGATACTAGAATCTCCACGAAATCAGCCTCACCTCGAAATTCTGGTTTATACTTCCTCCTGCGAAGCCCATCTCCGAGCTGAGCGCTCCTTCAGCTTGTGCTATAGCAGCATGTATTTTGTCCTTTTTAGCTTTTAGATCTGTTGGAAGGTATCGCCTCAGGGCTAGTTTCAGCAGAATAGGTTGCAACGACGTACGAGCTCTTCGTCTATCAGCCACTACTCTGGCTTGTTTAGCAGAATATTCAACCCAATAGCCTTGCTGCGTAGTATCGCCTGCGCCGCTTGAAACAGAGGTGTCTTCACCAGTAGTGCAAGAAGCATCAAAATGTACCATGACGGTATTCGTGTTGGTGACATTGCCTCGAGCATAAGCCAAGCTCGACGAAGAAGGAACAGGAATCAGAGCGTCCCATCTCGGTTCATCTGGAATCTCCTTGAGCTGCTCTTCCAGCTTTACAAGCTTCTGTATCCGTTCTTGCAGTTGATCAGCTTGAGCTCGCAGGGAGCGCAAAAGAGCCAGCTGAGGCGTATGAAGCGGCACTGAGAGAGGGACCAGCCGGCCTCGACTATCCGACTGCTTCGCCATGATGGAAATACGCAATGCGCCAATGTCTTGTAGCTGCTGGAAGCCTTCAAAGCCCAAGCTTTTCTTCAGTCCTTTGCTTTTTTGGCTGCCAGCTCAGACGTGATCGGCATCTTGCCAGTGGCGGCGAGTACATCTGGGAATGCCAGCTCTCATTGCAGCTTTGCGAGTGTCACTATGGCAGTGGTCTGTGCTTCATCCTGCTCGGTGACTTCTCCGACAGCCCATTTTCCCGATGCAGTTCAGTTCAGAAGTCTCACGTGCACCCGCATCGGCATCCAGTTCATTGCGAGCCCACAACTCCCACATCCAGCTTGTTCTCCCACTCACTACTCAACACTGGTACTTGCATGCCTACGACTGCCGTTCTCGGCGGAGGACTCTCTGGACTATGCAGTGCCTACTTCCTGTCTCGGGCTTTGCCAGCTTCACACCGCATAGTGGTCCTTGAGAAGTCAAAGCGATTCGGAGGATGGATAGAGACGATTCACAAAGAAGGAGATGACTTCACGTTCGAGACTGGTCCGAGGAGTATACGACCTGTCGGACTGGCTGGACTGCTGACGCTGCAAGTGGTAGGTAGATATCGCTACTCTGTTGTCTCTGGAGACCGCCGAAAGCTGACCTCTGGCAATGCAGATCAATGATCTCGGCTTGTCAAAGTCCCTTGTGACTGTCCCCAAATCGCATCCAGCAGCAAAGAACAGGTTCATATACTATCCAGATCGTCTCACGAAGGCACCAAGCTCCCTCCCATCGGCTATAAAAGCAGTCTTGACACCGTCATCGCCATTCTATGGTCTCTTACCACATATCCTGAAGGAGCCATTCGTTTCTCCACCGACTGTATCAGAACGAGAGAAGCTTAACAGTGGATATAACGACGAAAGCGTCGATTCGTTCGTCTCAAGAAGGTTCGGGCCACAACTCGCTTCCAACGTTCTTTCTGCATTAGTACACGGCATCTATGCAGGCGATACACGCCAACTATCGATGCGAGCAGTGTTTCCATCACTGTGGAATCTCGAGGCCAAACATGGAAGCATAATCAAAGGTATGCTTTCCAGGAAGAAAATACCTCCCACCCCAGAGGATGTACAAAAAGAAGATGTCGCGAAAAGAATACCTGAAATAGCGGAGATGATGAAGGATGTGAGTGTATACTCATTGCAGGGTGGCATAGAAGCACTACCGAAAGCTATGATAAGACATCTACAATCTTTACCAAATGTAGAGATGCGTTCGGAATGCGGTATTTCAGGACTTGACTTTTCTTCCGATGAAACAGTGGGATTCAAGGTAAGCTCCTCGCCGAAGCTTGTCCTTCCTCACGTCCGCTGGCGGTTTGCCGTACTTGCCGTGCTTGACACACATTCTTTCTTCAGGTCAAAACTTCTTCCGATAGCTTCACTGCGGAGAACGTTGTTTCAGCGCTTGGATCAAGCACACTTGCCCGTTTTATCCCGGATCTTCCTAATCTATCGTACAATCCCTCCGTAACAGTTGGAGTTGTCAACCTCGCATTCGCAGCCAACTTCTCACTACCAGTGAAAGGCTTCGGCTATCTCATACCAAGAACAGTATCACTCAAAAATAACCCGCATCAAGTGCTTGGAGTCGTATTTGACTCTGATATGTTAGGAGGTCAAACTCGTCTGACAGTCATGATGGGCGGTCATTACTGGAATGGGAAAACCATACCGAATCAAGAAGATTTACCTCGACAAGCTCTTGAGACATTAAGACTGCACGGTCTTGTACCGCACGACATCGAGCCTGTAGCATCAAGGGCACAAATACAGAAGGATTGCATCCCACAATACGCTGTGGGACATGTGCAGCGCATGACTGAATTACATGATCAGCTAAATGATAGATTTAATGGAAGACTTGGAGTCGTCGGCTCTAGCTATAGTGGAGTCGGTATCAACGACTGCGTACTGGGAAGCTGGAGGCAAGCTAAGACGTTGATGGACAAAGGAGCATCAACAGGGCTAGAGCATTATATAGTGGGCGCCCAATGACGACACCGAGAGATTGAGACATTATCTCATCCGCATGCTTAGGTACTTTGCATAAAGCAGTTTGCATTACATTGCTGATGTGAGAAGGGGTTTGTACGATGTTTGTCTTTTTTGTTGTACATAAGAAGGACAGGAGCATAATGTCGGTACGCACATACATTGTAGAACACTAGAGGCTTGATCTAAACGAATTGGAAGAAAGCTACATGATTAATACTGATAAAAAGTGCAGAAATACTCAAGCATATCGACGTGAGAGAAGAGGACTAAAGGATGGAGTAGTGGAGCGAAATACTGATACAACCATTGTACTACCAAAGATCAAAGAGTTAAGACACGCCGAGCCGTTTGGATTATGTTTTTTCCGCTCTTTTCTATTGTGAATCTCCAAAATCTTTCATGCCGTCAAAGCTTCGACTTGATGTTTCATTCCAGGTTCTTGACAATGAGAAGTTAAGACTTTAGCCAATTCACATCCATCATAATAAGTTTCAGCTTTTGCAGTTTTCATTCTTGTTAAATTTTGTGCTACTGGTGTTACTGGTGTTTCTTTTGCTCCTTCATTCGTTTGTAGCCAGGGATGTTTCAATGCTTGTGATGCGCTCGGTCGCTTTTCTGGATCCTTTTCTGTAAGACATGATACGAAGTCTTTCGCTAAATGATCGCAAGGACGGACCAAAATTTAGCTATGTATTCGCAAAAGTATGCAGATGAAATAGCGCTCACCTAGATCTGAAACGCCTTGCCAGTGTGATGGGTAGAATTTCACCTATCAACGTACACGAGACGACAATTAGTATTATGTACAGCAAAGGGCCTCACTCCCTGATCTGATAAAATGGACACTCACAGGCGACGTCATAGTCTCCAACATGAGTTGTTTCGGATCCGTAGAATTCCAAGGTGACCAACTACTTAAAACGATATACGCAAGAACACCGCATCCGAAAATATCTGATTTCTTGCCATAGCCAGTTTTTCTATAGATTTCAGGTGCTGCATAACCTGGTGTTCCTGCTATTTCATAGAATCGTTCACTTTACATGATAGAGTGAAGAAGAAGAAAAGGTGAAGAACAAAGAATCAGCTGATACTCTTCATGTTGCAAATTGCAAAATTAGTCTCTAAGCGGTTGAGCGTTGTACTCACGTATCTCCTGGACCTCGTTGCTCCAATACTACAGCTAGACCGAAATCTGCCATTCCGAAATCGAGTGGATCTTCAATATTGCGATAGAAGAAGTTTTCAGGCTAAAGATTTTCGTGGGCAAAAAAACAGGAACCCCCAAATCATTTCGTAAGCTAGGTAGCTTCTCCTCCTTGTATTTCAACAAAGGTACATACCTTTATATCTCGGTGTATCAGGCCAAAGTTCTGTACCCAATCCAGAGCAGTCTGAGATAGCATATTCAACAAAGTCAGAACACATCTCTTCTGGCATTGCTCGCTCCATGCAAGTATGCAAGTACAGCCCGGAAACATTCCATCCCGACTTACAAGTACTTTGGTCATTACACCTTTACTTTCCACTTCTGAAAAACGACCTCCATTGCTGATTCGGTCGAAGAGATCTCCTCCAGCAGCGAGCTATTCAGATGCAAGCATGCGAGTTAGTATAATCTGAGAGACAGAGCAAGTGAATAGATTACCTACCTCGAATGCGATGTAGTATCGGTCGATACTTTCAAACCTGCGGGGACAACTTAATTAGCATAGCTTCCCGCATACTTTTCCGGAGCATGTCCAGAATGCAAAGCAAAAGCGTACCACTCGTAGCACCGTACTGTAAACAGTAAAAGCAATGAAAGTCTCCATCAGCTTTCATCACTTCAAGGGGCACGATAATTGAAAGCAAGTTGCGGAAAATATACACATACTGATATTATCGCTATTCAGCTCGACATACATCTCATGCAATCTTGCGAGTAGTTTCATGTACGCCTGTCTGTTTGAAATGACTTGTTTCGGTACGATTTCTATGATGATTGAGGAAGAAGATCGGAGGGATGGAAGTACGGATGATCAGCTCGAAAGCTCTTCTTAGAGATGGGAAAAGGCAAGCAAGCATAGCATACTCATTGCTACGTATTCATTGCGCTTCAAGCTCTTGACACGCTCGACGCCTATGAACATATTCCAATGTCAGCTTCTCTTCTTCTCTCCACTTTCTTGCTTCATCCTGATGATGCGGGTCTCCTTGTTCTCTGCCCTGCCTGGTTTGAGGCGAAGCTTGCTCACGTGAGTATCCGCCAGTTCCCAGGATGTCGGTGTGATGGTCGCTGGGTGTATGACATGCATTACAATCAGTACTCTATTGCTCGCCTCTCCCACTCTGCACGTAGTCGCATCCTCACCTGAAGATGTACTCTAATAGATTATTCCCGATCACCACCCATCAGTTTCAACACTCATCAATCCTAATTGCTTCATCAACGTGATGGATGGATAGATGCAAGCTCACCTCGCTTGACTTTATGCGAAGTAGGCTGTCCCCTGATGGCATCTGTGAGATTGGAGAAAACTGTCATGATGGATCTCTTGATGTCCTTGCTACATGCACGAAGTCGCATCCAAAAAGAAAAGCAAGAAGCAAGATTGATTTGAATTCAGCATGCATGGATGGAGATCCGCCACCATCACTTCATCGGTATTTCGCAGCGACATCTACGGCATGTTTCACAGATAAGGTCACAAGATACTACTGAAAGTACCGGCTAACTTGTGTCATTTGCTTACTGCTTTCCCGTCCATCGTGTATTATCCAGTCAGCCAGTCCAGCTGCCTTCAGAGTGCTGACTTCTCCATAGCCAGCTGCCTCACTCAGCAGATTTATTATAATGCGGCTTAATCCTCGGGCCGAGCAGGGTAGCCTATCGATTAACAATCATGACGGTAATCAAATCAATACTGTACCGTAGTGATGTATCCTTTTATACTAATCAGCAGGCCTTTACTGGTTCTATCCATGGTACACCATCTCCGAGGAATAAATCTAGATTAGACTAGTCCTAATGTCTACACGTGTATGTGGATGATTTGCTTGCTAGACTTATCTCGCGAGATATTCGCAGACGGTACTATCAAAGTCTTAGGCTATGTTTCTGACCATAGTTTCATACTTGAAGAGCTATGTCATTTACCACGTCTATATATGTATACCGTGGCCGACGCACTCTCCTCTACGACGCCGGCTGATAAGCAGCCATGCTCTCATCTGAGTAGTTGACAAACTGTCCACTTAGTGACTTATCGGCTTTCACAGCTAGTGCAGCTAATACGTGTCCACTATAAGCAGGTGGGACAAGCTTCTTCTGTTCGTGAATGTCGACGAATCGTTGACTAATTCATAGAGCGTCAGTCTCCACTTCGATGGGAATGACAGCCAAGGGCAGACCTACTAGTCCTTATCCGACATTTGCCCTTTGGCTGCCAGAAAGGGACGAGAATTTAGCTTCGAAGAATCAAAGGTTCGGCTTGTAGGTATAGCTTACCATCCGCTATCAGTTCAGTCTGCATCGGTGTGTCCACTACACCAGGTCGTAGCGCAACAGCTGTAATTTCAGGTTCTTCAGCAGCCAGTGTTCGACATAGAGCATTCAAAGCGGCTCTATCATT
Source organism: Cystobasidium slooffiae (assembly GCA_019775285.1). Classification (NCBI taxonomy): domain Eukaryota; kingdom Fungi; phylum Basidiomycota; class Cystobasidiomycetes; order Cystobasidiales; family Cystobasidiaceae; genus Cystobasidium; species Cystobasidium slooffiae. The sequence goes on along the minus strand of JACWFZ010000007.1, from coordinate 170,359 downwards.
AGAAAATGGAGTATCAGTATACAATCAGTATACTATAAGAGTGGATCTTCTACTTACTTTGAACCGTTATAAGCTGCCCATGAAGTAGTGTTGCCAGTAGCTGCACCTGAAGAAGTGAATATACATGTACCGTGCGATTTACGAAGGTGGGGAATGGAGATTTGAAGCATTGAGACCAATGAGAAGAAGTTGATGTCGAAGAGTTTCTGGTGTATTGTATTGTAATTAGATCAGCTTGACATTTTGCTATAGCTATAGGTTGTGTCCCGGAGTGTACCTTCATTCGCTCCATATCCATGTTTTCGATACGTAATTGAGGAGCGGCGACACCGCTAATATAAGATTGAACATCTCAGCAGATTAACTAAAAGACAAATCATAAACGGAAGCTCACGCATTCAACACGAGTCCATCAAGACCTCCGAACGTAGTCACGGCTTTATCAAGCGCACTCTATGGAATTCCGAATGATCGCCCGCCAAAGAGCAAGGAAGAGTCCACAAGTCAGCAAGCAGCAACACGACATGCAACACAATCAATGAAACATCGCACCTTTTGATCTTCCAACTTGACAACATCACCTTGTACAACCTCAACTCTGCCATTGAAATCCTTCTTCAATGCTTGCAATTCATCCGTCATTGAACGCGATAAAGTGACGACGTTGCAGTTGAACTTCTCGAGTAGAATACGGGCACATGCTAGTCCTATACCTCTCGAGGCGCCAGTGACGAGGATTGTCTTGCTCATTTTGTAAGAAATTGGTAAGGGAAGCAACTCTGCAGACTGGTTTTACAAGGACACAAGGAACAGTGTCGCAAGATGCCGGTGGGCAGCACCTGCTGAGGATGATCGGAAGAAGAAGTGGTGGGCTATTCATTACCTAACTATGGATACACAACTATATGGACATTTTCATTCATAGCATTGATAGATACAACAACCTTATCGTTATGTACTTGCTTTCGAAATAGTGGGTGCAGACATTTCTCCTCCCTCGGAATGACTTCAACGGTTTGCGATTGCGATAGATAGCGATAGGCAGCTCAGTTCATCCTCACGTGCCAGACGAGGATGCCGTAAATGAACGCAGAAGTTCTCTAGCTGAGCTTTGCGGAGCAGAAGCTCCAGAAGCGGAAGCTTGTCTAATATGTCCATCTCCTCCAGCTTTCGCTTTGTTCCCTCTACCACTATACCGTCCAATAGTTTGAGTAGTAAATCGACGCGCTTTGTCTCCCTCCACCGAAGTTGAAACTTGAGAAGGAGGTGAAGCAGGTGATGTCCTACTTGACATATACGAAGAGACACCAGGACTAGAAGCAACAGTAGGTAATGCTTTAGAAGGAGTCAAGAAACTACTTGAACTCAGGCGATTTCGTAAGCCTGAAGAACCACCTGATCCATTTGAAGAACCGAATGACCGCGAGAAGGCCATGGATTGATGCTGATGCTTCGAGGTTGAGAGTGAAGAAGAGCGTGGAATGACTTGAGGAGACGTTGCGAGATTCGATACTACTGGTGATACTCGAGGTAAGAAAGCTGGCTCTTCATCGGCTGTACTTGGGTTGATCACTTGATTTGCATCTGCTTCGGATACTTCAGGTAGGGGAGGCACAGCAGGCGCATCATCCGGCATGAGTGGCAGATCTTTGGGACGTGAGCTGGATAATGAGGAAGTCCCTGATCTAGCTGCTACCTTGACGGGCACGGGCACGGGCGTCGTGACTTCCGTTTGTCCGGCTTTGACAGGTGTAAGAGCTGAAAAGTCCATGGTACTCGGTAAGCGATCAGCATATGTTGCTTCATCTTTGACTTCGGCAGCCGGTATTGCTGGCTCAACAATGACAGCTTCTTCCTCGTCTTGAATAAAGGCGTTTCCTGCTGCCTTTTCAGGTTCTTCAGGCGGGCTACCGCTGACGTCCGCCGCCGGATTTGCCAGGAAAGCTCCATCTGGCGAAGAACCCGCCTCTTTACCTTTAAGAGGACTCGCTTGTATGCCAGTCTGATCTGTCGAGCTAATCCTGCGATTCGCCGAGCCAAAAGCGCGCGATGAGCCGACTGGCCAATATTCCGCTTCGAGGGTGTAATATTTGCTTCCCGGTCTTAGAAGGTATGGATTATTTCCAGTAGAATCAGAAGTGTCAACGACAGCTTCCCTCATCGAAGTGATTTTACCAACTATCCAATCTTTCCTTTCCATATCTTCGATCAATCTTCCTGTAGGTTTCAAGAAATGATTAGGTTTACCATAATTGAAAGCTGCGAATGTTCGTTCGGAAATATTCTTCGTAGGTAGGAAAAGAGCAAGGTCATCGACGTGGAAAGATGTGAACGCGAGCTTCTCTTTCGCTGTTGAGACAGCTTTATCTGCTCGCTGTTTGTATCGCTTGCATTGTTTTTGCCATGTGAAAGTCTCGGAAATGCAATGCTCGCAGTGTGCGCGTACGAGATCCCACAGTTCAGATGGTTGCCGACTTTCCATGTACTCGATGGCTTGATCCAATGTTGCCATGCTTGCGGATGCCGACCCGTTCGGACGAAATGTAGTAGCTGGCCCTTTGCCACTCAGCAAGCTGGCCGTCGCATCTGTACTGCCACTCTTCACTTTCGGAATATCTTGACGTATGAACTGAGTAAGGAACTCTTCACAATGATTGTGGAACGCCTGACAGAGATGTAGCAGTGTGGCGACTTTCAGATTTGTAGCTTGTGCATCTGCCCGCATTTCTGAGATACTCCTGCCTCGTTCGTCACACATCGTTTGCAGTTCGGCATTGTCACTTTCTTGTGTTGAAGTCTTGGCTTTAAGTTTTTCAAGGTCATGTGTAAGACTTGTAGCTTGAGCTGCACTCTCCCTCTCGAGCGAATCAAGCTTCTCCTTCAATTCAGCTAGCTCTTTTTCCAATGTCGCCCTGTCCAACTCGGACTCTGTGCGATGATCCCGTAGAACTCGATCTTTTTCGTTCAAAGCCTGCAAGAGATCCTGCTTTCGCTTCTCAAGGTGATCAGAGCGAGTTTCTTCTTCCGACAGCCTTCGCCTTAGATCTTCTGTATCCTCTTGAGCGTCTTGTAGCTGCTGCCTGAGTCGACTAGTCTCACTCTGTTGCAAGGTGTTCTGACCTGCGAGGTGGGCTGCCCGTTCTGCAAGGCGGTCGATTTCCGTCTGTAAATCATCTGACTTCGCCTTGTGATCTTGAGCCAATTCCTCCTGTTCTGCCTTGTGCTGCATGACGAGCGCTGCTTTGTGTTCGAGGTGCTCTGACAGCTGTCTCTCAAGTTCGCTGTTCTTGATCTGAAGAGCAGCCACTTCAGCTTCTCTGGCTCCCCTTTCCGCCTGCAGTTCTCTTTCAAGCTGATTTCGTCTCTCCTCCAGTGCTTGCATCGCTTCATTCGCACTGTTTGAGACACTAACAGACGTTGTCGGACTTTGCTCGGGGTCTTCGAGTTCTAAGTACACGATGTTAGAGCGAGCATTCGGCGATGACACAAGGTAGAAGGGCACGTACTATTGTTCAATTGCTCAAACTTAGCTGTAAGGGTTTCAATGTTCTTCTTGAGCTTCTTGATCAAATTCAAGGCGTCCTGTACTGGATGTTGCAGACCACCACTAGGCATGTCTTCAGGTGACATGTTCTCCTTCAGATCGAGGAGGAACTGTTCAAGGGTTTCAAGATCCTCTATAGTGACCTGCGGCCCGGCAGGGTTTTGCTTCACAGATCCAAGGGAAGGGTTGGAAGATCTGACTTCAACTTCAAGGATCGCTAGACCTTCTTCAAGTCCAGGTAATTCCCAAGGTAGCTTTCCTGCCCACTCAGCTTGGTAGATACCCCGCCGGCGTCTCTCTTCATTCGAAAGGCTACTGAACAACTCCGCGTACGCTGCTGATGATGTTCCCAGGTTCTTGGTGAATAGCCGTCTTCTAATGGACTCTGCTAGGGAGGCTGCGTATGCGGGAACTAGGAGCTGCAAGCGTTCCAAGTGCTTGAATGTGTCACATTTTGTCCTACGTAACTCAGAAAATCAGCCTGTGTACTTCACAATTCGTCATCACATCTCACGCACTTCAGATCCACATTGAGTGACTGGATCATTCCGGGAGCTGACGCGATCTGACCTTGCAGCTTTGCGATTTCCTGCAAAGAGTGCAGCAGCTGTCGTGTTTCGGCGTTCTGTGACACGTGCAAATGGTCAGCTGACGGAACATTCCTAAAGTCCAAGGTAAAAGCATACTCTTCGTTCCACAAGGTAGCGTAGCCTGCCAATGCAGTCGTCGAAAAGTCCATCAAGCTCGTCTTCTTCCTCTTCGGATCTTTGACCAGGTCGACTGAACAGCTCCTTTAGTCTGCCGTGGGCTTCAGTGGCATCCTTTTCGCACTCTAAGAGATCGTCCACATTATAGTCTTGTTCAACCGCAATTTTGAGTTTCTCCGTTGTCGAAGTTACGTTCTGCAGCATTTCTTCTAATTCTCGATTCTGCCTTGTGATCTCGTTGAAAATACGCTTGCATCCATCTCGTACATTCTCCATTTTCTCCTTTGACACAAACTCGCTCAAGAGACGCTCTTTTGCTGGTGAACTCGACGAAGAAGCTTGCATCTTAGCTGAAACTCGCACTTTCTCGACCAGTGACATGCACGCTGGGTAGATGGCTAATAGATTGGCGTACTTCGTCAACAAAGGCGAAGCGAAAAGCTGGTATGCAACGATGAGATCTTGACGTCCTCCTCTATGTCTTTCGAGATTTGCAATTGCAGCTAGCAGGGCTTGGTGCTGGTGTCGTATGCATTGTATAAAGTCGATAGTCGCCTCGTATTGCTTATCGCCTAAGGCATAGAGCAACGGAGAATAGTAAGCTTAAGCCGGACGCATCACACGACGACGCGGAGAAGTGACAAGCTCACGGTCGTGGCCCACATCATCGAGAACACGGTCACTGTCCAGATCAAGAGAGTCTAGCAGTAATCTTCCTTCATCACTCTCCAGATCAACCGTTAGAGCCTCGCGGTCGAAAAGGTACACCAAGCCTTCGTCGGAGTCATCACTCTCGTCGACAAGCAAGGAGCTGACGGAGTCCCTGTCGGCTTGCCTCCCATTCGGGTGCATGACGATGAGAGCACTGAGCGGTATAGCTGCATACTCGCTCAAAGCTGTGTGCAATGCCTCGACTGTCGGCGGACTCGGCAGGTCGGCCTTCGAGATGTGGTAGACTGCACCATCCTGCGCCCGGACTGCTCGCATCTTGCCTGATCCTGATCCAGAGGTATCTTCAGGTGGCCTAGAGTGAAGAGTACAATTCTAAGAACGGCTCGCTTGCTTGTCACGCAGCTGCGCTCGCTGATTCACCGCCATTCCACGCTCTGCATGCACCACCGTGAAGTCGCCACAGGCTTGATGTGACTGAGCGGGGCTTTTCGATGGAGTACTGTGCCGCCAAAGCCAGAAGGTTGCCTCTCAATCTAGAGAGCCTTGTACGGTGATATTGAAGTCTTCACAAGCGTAACGGAGTAGTCTGGTGGAAAGCGGTCGACACAGGTCGAACCGCTCTGGGTGCTTGCTCTACGCGATCACCTCCCTGGTTCGCTTGTTCGCCCTGCACCAGCAAACAAGTCAGGACGGAAGAGCACGTACAACAGCAAGCAGTATCGACGGACGAGAAGTCACTCAAGACTGTAAAAACTGGCGCTTCTACCCTTCCTGACAACTGCTTCAAGACTTGCTTTTCAGCATCATCAAAATTCCTGCCTGAAGACACTCCGATCACCCTCTCTATATCGACATTTTGCTTTTACTGGAACGGACACAGCAGCATAAGCAATGGTGAAGAGCAATTTCGCTTTAGCGAACCTATGTGGTACCGTGTATAGAAGGGTGAGTCCGGTGCTGTCGCCTGTACCCGTCAGGCAGCCTTACAGGCATACAGGTTACATTTTGCTGGTCACGCTCTGAACGCTTCTCGTCGTCTCTGCAGGGCAATCTTCTCTTCACAAGCGATGGCGGTTCCGTTGTGTCACCTCTTGGTAACCGAGTGGGCGTGTTCGACCTCGTCAAGTAAGCTTCCATTGTTGCGCTTTTACCCGCCACTGGCTAGTTCGAGGCTGATTTTTGGCCACCGGTGTCGACTTGCAGTAATAAGAGCCGAACATTACCCTTCGAGAACAGAAAGAACATTGCTAGAATAGCATTATCGCCTGATGCTCATATTCTTGTCAGCGTAGACGAAGGTCAGTCGGCTACAGCAAATTCAAGAGTCGAGAAGAAGGCTAATGACTTCTGTCCACCATAGACGGCCGAGCTGTTCTAGTGAACTTCAAGCGAGGAACTGTGCTATCTCACTTCAACTTCAAAGCGCCAGTTCGCGATCTCAAATTCTCTCCCGACGGACGGTAAGTCATAAGCTTGAAGAAACCAAGCTAATCGTTTGCTGACAATCAAGCGACATCTTCAGCTATTTGGCAGCAACACATGGCTCGCATATTCAGGTCTGGCAGACACCTTCGCATCTCGTTCGAGAGTTTGCGCCTTTCAATCTGCACCGGGTATATACTGGACACTATGACGATGCTGTCTCCATTACTTGGAGCCCAGATTCAAGATGCTTCTTGACGACTTCAAAAGATATGACTGCCAAGCTGTACACACTACATCCACTTGAAGGATTTCGACCTAGAACATTCGCTGGTCACAAGGATCAGGTCATCAGCGCCTACTTTGCGCAGGATGGACAGACGGTAAGCAGCTTCTAGTATCGTAGTGTCGAGGTCTCGACATTTACTTGTCATCAATGCAGATTTACACGGTCAGTCGGGATGGCGCACTGTTCGTCTGGAAGACCAAAGATGACGCAGACATGGACGATGAAGAGGAAGAAGATGGCGACAGACCTCCGCGTGCTTCAACCTCAGCAGGCGACCCAGATGCCATTGCACATACACGCTGGGGTATTCAAGACCGCCACTATTTTATGCAAGCCGGCACGAAAGTCACTTCAACCGCGTTTCATCCAGGTTCCTCAATTCTAATCGTCGGCTTCTCGTCTGGTGTATTCGGCCTTTATACACTCCCGACATTTGAGAACATCCACACATTATCAATTTCGCAAGAAAGAATCACAAGCGTTACTGTGAATGCTTCAGGTGAATGGCTTGCATTCGGATGTGCCAAGATGGGTCAGCTACTCGTGTGGGAATGGCAGAGTGAATCATACGTCCTCAAGCAGCAAGGCCATTACTTCGACATGAACAGTCTCAGCTTCTCCTCGGACGGTCAGACAATTTGCACTGGCGGAGAAGATGGCAAAGTAAAAGTATGGAATACGACATCTGGCTTCTGCCATGTCACTTTCGACGATCACTCCAGTGCCATTTCAGCTATTGAAGTCAGCAAACAAGGTCAAATTCTATTTTCCGCTTCATTAGACGGAACAGTTCGAGCGTTCGATCTTATAAGATATCGCAATTTCCGAACTTTCACCACTCCTGAGCCTGTTCAATTCACTTGTCTGGCAGTCGACCCATCTGGAGAAATTGTTTGTGCAGGTGGTTCCGGAGAGTCTTTCCAGATCTACGTCTGGAACGTGCAGACTGGCAAATTGGTCGATGTCATGGCTGGTCATGAGGCACCGATAGCGTCACTTGCTTTCTCGCCCAATGGTGAGCGAGTGGCTTCAGTGTCTTGGGATGGCACAAGCAGAGTGTGGGATCTCTTTGGTCGAAGCGGGAACGTGGAGCCGTTCAATCTGGCTTCCGATGGCTTAGCAGTTGCCTACAAGCCTGATGGAACTGAAGTAGCGTGCACCACACTCAATGGCCAGATCATCGTTTGGAATATTCGTGAATCAAAACAAGTTGGACTCATCGAAGGACGAAACGACATCTCAGGAGGAAGAAAGTCATACGACAGAACAACAGCTCGCAACAATGCTGGAGGAAAGTATTTCACCTCATTGGCTTATACTGCAGACGGAAGTTGCTTGATAGCCGGAGGGAACAGCAATCACATATGTCTATACGACGTGCGTGAAGGTATCCTTCTCAAGCGATGGGAAGTCAGTCAAAATCTCTCGCTGGAAGGCACGCAAGATTTCCTCGACAGCAGGAATTTGACAGAAGCCGGACCGAAAGAAGCTTTCGACGAAACTGGAGAACAGTCTGACCTGGAAGACAGGATACAGATGAGTCTTCCGGGAGCACGGTCAGGCGATCTATCGAAACGGAAACACCGACCTGAAGTACGGACGAAATGTGTGCGATTCTCACCCACCGGTAGAAGCTGGGCCGCAGCCACGACGGAAGGTCTCCTCATCTACTCGCTTGACAACAATGTCGCTTTTGATCCATTCGACTTAGACATTGATATCACACCCGAAAGTACGCTTGAGATGCTGCAAGAGCGAGAGTACCTCACTGCTCTCGTTATGGCATTCAGGCTGAATGAGCCAGCTGTTCTCAACACCGTCTGGAAGAGCATCAAAGCAGAGGATGTGACGCTCATAGTCCGGGAAGTGCCGCAAGTATACCTCGAGAAACTAGCTCGCTTCGTAGCAAAGGTCATGATCAATACGCCGCATGTCGAGTTGGGTCTGAGATGGATCAGCACCCTCCTCATCGAGCATGGAAAGTTCTTCAAGGACAACAGTCAAGAGTGTGCCAGTGCCCTCCGGGAGGCGCAGCGATCTCTACAAGAAGCAGAGAAGCAGATATCCAAGTTGTGCGTATAGTCCCACTTTTTTTGCCGATGCCTATGACGCCTGCTAATTGTGTCCTGCCTTTCCTTTCCTTCAGGTGCGACGACAACACCTTCACATTGCGATATCTTCTTGATCAGAGGGCATTACAGGCGTGAACGACAGGAGCTAGAATGCCATGCTCATTATTATAAATCAGCGTGAATTGTTGTTGTCATTGGTGCAAGAGAGAATAGTGAATACCGAATTTCCCTACCGTAATCCGCGTCTCGCCTCCAAGTCCGATTCTCTCGAGATTTTGCGAACAGACAGTGCTTCGCTGCGTACCACAAGATGGGACGGCATGCTTACGCGAGGTACAATCATAACCACATTATCACTTCGTCTATCTTACGCTATCTTTACCACCAAGTGCAAGCTCAGAGTTAGGTTCGTCAAGATAGTGCTTCCGAAAGCGGCCTTCATTGCCTGCCAAATGCGGAAGGTGGTGCAAATGGGGCTGGACTCGCCCATTTGAAGCCAGCAAAGCAGCGTCGGCGGATAAGCTGGTCACTACAGCAGCATACGACACCACGTTGTCGTGATCAGCCATGACTGTGAACCCTGCCGTTGGTATCTTCCGCTGTCGGATCCTCTGCTGGCTGAGTGAACGGGCGAATTCGAGGTGCAGATGAGGGGACAGCAAATTAATCTGGGAGCGCGTGACAGGCGTCTTCGGAGATGGAGCAATTCTTCTCTTTCCTCTCTTTGATACTAAGATACTGAATATACTGAACACGCTGAATATCTTCGTCCTCTATTGTTCGAATGGAATCTAGCACTCGTACTGTGGTGATCGCACTTTAAGCTGTCAAACGGGTTAAAAGCCGCAGCTGTAGCTCCCAAGCAGCAGTCAGTCACTAGAAAGCGCAAAGCATTGGACGAACAATACTTCCAGTACTCGGAACTGCCATCAAAATGGCGGAAGTCGCTTCAGCGAGCATCCGTCTTGTCGGTGCACCGCGCATGCCTAACGGAAGAAAGATGTCTGGTCTCGGTATCGACTTCTGCGACACTTTCACTCCCGAATCCCCCTCACACCACTGGGAAGATGTAAGTCAAGCTCAACAGTAGAATCTCATTACCCGGGCTAGCATCTTCTTACTTGCCATTCCCTCTCTGCAGGATCTACCCCACCATCCGAGCTTCACCTACGACGGAACTGTACCTCCTCGTACCTCGCGCTGGTCAGAAAGCACGCAACAGTCAAGAGCTACGAAGGCTAGTTCCAGTCACGGTGCATCTTCTCGCGTCTCGCAGAGCAACAGCGTCGCAAGCAGGCTTTCGACACAGCAAGCTGCACCGGTCACGCAAGAAGAAGCCTACGTTTCGAACATAGTCGCAAGGAAACGACCGAGCGAGGCCGAAGTCCAAGCTTTCATGGATGGTAATCACAATCAAAGGTCTGCGCGGGGTTCGGATGTTTCGCAGAATAGCTATGGACCCATTACACCGCAAGACGAGCATGAAGACAGGCAAATCAGGCTTGCATCGTTTGCTAGTTTCGGCGAGACACCGCGCAAAGCACCTGTACCTCCGCAATTGTCCAGCGAGGTGTCGGTGGACATGGACCCTAGACTACAGAGAAGGCCATCACTTACCCAGTCCATGATGCGTACACTCGGTGGGCGCAAAAAGGAGACTCGGCCGCCTCCGCCGCTTACGGTAAGCAGACACTCAAGCCGTGCAGTAATTGTCAGTCGGTACTAACAAATCCTCTCCATGTACATGCTCAGCTCGTCCCGCCGGTGCCGAAAGTACCGATCCTGCCACCGTCTTTCGAGCTTGCTCCTATCATACATCGCCTCGAACGGCCTGTCGCGAAGCGTTCTGCCACAAGATCGAGTGATAGTGGCACTACCCGGCTTTCTCCACCACTTGCTAGCATCTCTCCTCGTCCTAAAACAAGCTCAGGTCGACGATCCTCGGGAACCGCCTTTAGCACCCTTTTCCGATCTGTACGCAAAACGATATCGAGGAAGTCTTCAAAAGCGAGCCCATTGATTGATGCGAGTGGCAAGATGTCCTCAACCAGATCTCCTGTACCATCTATCAACGGCAACGCCCCTTCTTTCGTCAGTATTCAAGTGGAAACTTCTATCGAGGTACAGTCTACACCTTCTTCACCAGGCACAGATCGTCACGCAGTTCTCCAGGTCATCAATCCTGCAAGTCAAGCTGGCAAAGCTTATTCTCGGCCTTCGACTGCTCCAGAAGGCCGCAGAGGCGACTTCATTTCCAAGCACCATATTCCACCGTATATCCAATCTGTCGCATCCTCACCCGCTAGTAACGCTTCGCCTGTAATGAGGCAAGAAGCAACGCCTGGCAGCTTTGACATTCAATATCGAGATCCTTGGAAGAAGTTGGCCGGGTTCGTACCTGCTGCTAGCTATGCCCAAGCTCAAATGATTCCTCCTTCACCGCCTTCGTGGGTCGTCTCGCATCAGCTCGCAGCGAAGCAGGCAGCTGCGCAGGGCAGCGAAGTCCAACAAGATCTGTTACAAGTGCCTGCTAGTCTTTATGCACACTCAAGTGTCGACACAGGGTGTAGCTTAGCAAGCGGGTCGCCGACCTCAGTGCCCTCGTGGACTCCAATGGTAGCTTTACCGTCGCCAGATGTCTCGATCCTCCATACACCGTCGAGAAGTTTCCTGGAATTGGAAGCTAGTCCGTCATCTGCAAAGTACGCATTTGGAACACCCTCTACCAATTCTAAAAAGGGCCAAGCCAAAGCTGGCACACGAGACAAGTCACCCTTCCTCCTTACACCTGGTCAAATATCGATGCGTGATCCTTGGGCACGAACAGACGATAAGACCGAGGATACTCGCGGAACAAAAGCAGCAGGAGGATTCAAGCTCTCACGAGACGATTCAGATGCAAGTCGGTATTCCACATCGCCGGCTGAATCTTCGAAATCACCACAATTCAATGCAAGTCCCCGCGCACGCAGGCCGTCGCGCAAAGCAGTACCGAAGGTCGACGAAGGGGAGATGCTGCGGTCAGCATCGACGGAAAAGAACGACAGAGCAAAGGAAATCTACGCGGGATGCAGGCCATTCCACCGACCTTCTGTTGACGAGCAACTGTCCGATATGGTTAGCATGAAGATGCCTTTTGTAGCTCGATCTTCGCTAGCAGACGTTACAGAAGGCCGTCAGTTAGACCATTATTTCTCCGAGATACCCAGATCCACAAGTCTCGCTGGACGAAATGCTTCGTGGAGCAGTGACAGAGGAATGGTACCTCCACCACATCTTCCAAGACCCTCATTTCCAACTTTCGAAACAACCTATACGATCAGAAGACCCAGCTATGCTAGCGATTTGTCAAATCAGAGCTTCCCCAGTAAACCGACGAGGTTTGAATTCAGAAGACCTACTCTGATCCCTCCCGAAGGTATGCGTATAAGCTTCGACGCTGGAACCGTCAATGTGTGAAATAGAAGGATACCTTGAAAATGTAAATACGGCACAGGATAGACGCAAACCATTATAATACCCCCGTTTCGAACTTCTTGGAACTCAAGGATCTGTCGCTGTAGCCTTTAGCATTCGCACATTTCTGCCGTCATGCCAGCTTGAATACCAATTGATGTAACCGCTGTCGCCTTTTCCAAATTTGGAATTCGCCTTCGCAGGCTTCGATGACAGCGGAGCTTTCTCAGCAGCTTTGTCACGCTCTTCACTACTTCTGCATGCTCGCGAGAAGAAGTGTACCTTTGCTTTCTGTTCATTCAAAGACGATATCCAGAGCATCGAGACCTTTCTCGACCGTCTGTCAAAGCTCCGTCACCTCACCTTTCGCTTGTACACGCACACCTTCAAGGCCCTTCTCCGTATCCTCCACAATGTCCGATTCACAGGTAGGAGGAATAGCAATGACACTGCAGCGACAGAATAGTATAGTTCTGACGCAGTATTCCTCATCATATACAGAAGAACATCACATCCTGGTCTGACAAGAGCAAAGATGGTGAGTTGCCCTGCAGTTCTCCACTTCTGCACCTTGTTCAGGCTGCATGATCAGCGGAGAGCAGGCCGTCAACGAAGTAGCTGACCATGGCATTGCATACTTGACAACAGGCGGTCAATTCAAGCGTCAAGTCAGCTCATTCAGAGATACAATCGACAAGAATGGCAAGTTCCCTCCTGAAGCTGGTCGATATCACCTTGTCGTCTCGCTTGCTTGCCCATGGGCACATCGAGCCTTGATTGTCAGGAAGCTTAAAGGGCTTGACAAGCTCATTGGTGAGCATGAATGCTTGGATTGTGTTAAGTTCATGCTGACTTGTGGCTCCACTCTGCAGATGTCTCTACTGTCCACCCTCACATGGGAAGCCAAGGATGGACATTCTCAGGTGAGCACCAGCCTGCCACGCATACTCAGCGAAGCCTACACTAAGCTATTCGAACGGACAGGCGAAGGCTACGAAGGACAAGGCAAGCCAGCAAACGACTTCAACTACACCAAACCTTCCGAAGCGCCCTACAACTTCGAGAAGCTGCGTCAGCTTTACTTCAAAGCCGATGAAAACTACAATGCCCGCTTCACCGTTCCTGTAATCTGGGACAAGAAGACAGAGACAATCGTCAACAATGAAAGTAGTGAAATCATCAGGATGTTCAATCATGCTTTTGATGATCTCATCGATGAGAAACATAAGGGTGTCAGCTACTATCCCGACAATCTGAAGAAGGAGATTGATGAGCTAAACGAATGGTGAGTCTATCCAGCTTCAGCCGCTTGAACGAAACTGATATTTTGATTTGCGATAGGGTATACGATACCGTCAACAATGGTGTCTACAAATGGTGAGCAACGTTGCCTTCAAACTCACTCCTTGCGAGCACACAGCTGACAATCTGTTATCCAGCGGCTTTGCTTCCACTCAAGAAGCATACGAATCCAACTATCACCCACTCCACAAGTCTCTCCGTCGACTGGATGATCTTCTCAAGGGCAAAGACTATCTCATCGGTGATACGCTCACAGAAGCAGACGTCCGTTTGTACACCACCATTGTCCGCTATGACCCGGTTTACACCGGTCATTTCAAGTGCACTGGAACTATCAGACATGACTATCCTGAGCTGAACAGATGGATGAAAAACTTGTACTGGAAAGAACCTGCTTTCAAGGATACAACAGACTTTGACCATATCAAGGTGAGTTTTGGGCAGCCTGATCTCATGCTCAAGGAATGTGCAAAGCTGACCAGCAACTACTGCTTCAGGTACACTACTACTCAAGTCATCCACAGATCAATCCGACCAGAATCGTTCCTGTAGGTCACTCCTTCTATGACGTCCTGATGAACAACGACTAACATAATTTGGTCGCAGGCTGGACCAGAGGAGCCTATCGAGAAGCTATGAGGTGATAAGTCGTGAGCTTTGTTTCTTTGGGAAGCATGAAGAAAGCGGTAGTCTGAACGTTCTTCTTCCATCTATGCTTTCGTTCCAGTTCAAGAATTCCAGGTAATGAAAGGTATCGCATACAATGTAGCAGTGGAGCATATGTATCTCTATCTTCTCCTTTACACATCGTCAATCAATAAAAAGCGTGTCATTTGCGAGGTCTGGAAGAGGAGGGCAAAGAAAAGACGCTGTCAGATAGCAGTCGCGTAAATAGTGCCGGGTGCTTTTGCCACCAGCTATATGGTGGTGATCGAGAACTTCAACACCTGTACACATACAAGTCGAAGCTGTCGAGTCTCTCGCTTTGTGCCTTTCACTGCGATGTTGGCGTGAAGCGAGGATGACCAATCACGTCGTGTTGGATAGCTGATTGCTCGCCGACCTGCACCTGTGCTTGCTGAGCTACTCCTCTCCACCATATTCACAGTCTCTCCTTCCTGTTTCCAAGGACCCATCACTATTCACGAAGGAAGGAACAGGTTCAAGAAACAGCTTACAATGCAGATCCGCATCAGACCTCCGTTGAGGCTGGCCAATGAAGACATAGACCTTGGTACACTCGAGTTCCCGAAGCAATGGCTGCGTGCTCCAGGCTCGAATGGCAAGACACCTTCGGAACACGTCTGTGCGCAACTGGGTAGAAAGTGGTGTGGCGTGAATGGAATAGATGCCCGTTCAGACTGTCAGTATAGATTCGACAGGTGCGTCGTTACATCTGAGCCTTTGGTAAAGGTGTCCTTCACTGACTTACGCTATCCTTGTTTCCCGCAGAGCGGTCTGGACCGTCACCATCATCGATACTCTGCTCTTCGACTGCCAGACTGGCAGGATAGCCATCAGCTTCATAAAGGAATCAGGTGATGACGAATACGCTATCATCGACATGAGCGTCAAGCTACTCTTGGAGTGAGTCTTGCCTATCAGTAGTCTTTTTCTTTCCATTAAGCGATCCTCCTTCTTTCCGTTTCCCTTCCTCCTGGCAGCTTGAACACCCTCGTCAATCAGTATGTCCAAATTCCGGAAGAGCCAGACACCATTCGAGCACTCCATCAAGCTATGCTGTCCTTCTGTGTCGACGTCTACTCATCCTATGTCCTACATGAACTCAAGCGTCTGAACTTTCTCCCGGCCAACTATTTCATCTGGATAGCGCAGATGAAAAGGAAGCAACTTGCTCAAGATGCATGTCTGGCAGCCAAAGAGATTGCTGAATTAATCTATAACCTTTCTGGGGAGCAATTGGATCCAGAGGTAAGTCCTTGACGACTTGAGCTACTGTCTTGAGAATAAGCGCTGATACCAGCCTTCATGCTATCCTTTTCTTGTTTATTCTCGACAGCTTTCCGACTGGGTAGAAAAGTGTATTGAGGAGCCGCCATCCGATGTTCTGGATTTCCTGCTCGCCCATAACAGTCGCCAAGCAGAGCCGACCTCCTCACCCGATACAAGCTTTGAAATGGCCCGTGAAGATCGCCCCAAGACACCTGACAACTTAAGCAGTGACAACGACACCTTAAGCGATGATTCTCCAACACCTGCCGGGGATATCAATGTCTGGGATCAATACCGCGATGACTTTCGTCTCACCGCTGATCTTTTACGACATGTTGATGGAAGTCGGATGGCCAGACTCCTCCCGCCAAGACTATCGAAAAGAGGCTTTGTTGTTGACTTGAATACTAAATTGATGCTATGTGGACTGGAGGCAAGGGTTACTGACCGGATGAACAAAGTTAGGTAAGCATTTGTCCATGCCACTCTCCAGTCCTACTTCATCCGACATTCATGAAGAACTGACAAGCGGCTCCAATGTGATCAGAGAATTCGAAAAGCTTATTGAAGATGAGGAGAAGAAAGAGAAGGAGCTCATTGAAGGCTACATACCTGATCGAGGGACGTCCGATTCAACCGATGAAAGCTCAGACGATGAAGTCTCTGAGAAATCATACAACCTCAGAGCTAGGTCATCGACACCCTGTATTGATACCTACGGCAAGAAGAGTGCAAAAAAGAAACAGAAGAAAGTCAATGTAAAGCTTCCGTCACGTTCCACTGGCAACAAAGTTGGCAAAAAGAAGAAGAAATTGACTAAGACTCCTGAATTCTACGAGGAAGAATGGAAGAGACGTGAAGATTCACCTTATCCACGACGTCATTCGGAAATGATAGTTGGAAAATCCGCAAGTGAGATGATGCGTTTCATCCTTCCTGCTAGAAAGAAGAATTTTGGTTTCCCTGGCTCGAAGACGAAGCGGATTAGTCCAAGCAAGAAAGGTAGCAGTAATAAGAGGAAGTTGGATGCTATTCAGGAGAACGAAGATCTGTCGATCCACAAGAAGTTGAAAACGATCATTAAGATACCTAGTCGAGAACAGCGTGCTGCCTACAAGGGAAAAAGGAATGGCTCGGCTGAATCTTCATCGTCATCGTCCGAAGAAGAGGATGAGCTGGCTGAAGACGTCCTTTACGAACCCGGAGAAGACGAGCTCGGGTCTGATAAGGTCAAGAAGAAGAAACGGAGTCGCGGAGGAAAAGATTTGGGGCATCGTCGACAAGAAGCAGACGCTACTATTCCACCTTCTACGGCAAATTATTTAAATTCCCTTCGAGCTCCACCTTTAGGACGATATGCGAGCAGCGGCACCATCAGCGAGAAAGAGCTCGCCGTCCTCACCGCGATGGCTTCTGCGACTGCAAGCTCTTCCCACCTTGGCTCTCCATCCGCGTACCCTTCCAATGCTCTATCGTCTTCATCATCTTCTATGCAAGTCGATTCAAAGGAGGATGCCGAGCCCGGATGGGAGATCAAAGCTCGCACACCGTTCTCATCAAGATCCCTATCTCACGCCTCTTCGAGATCTAACACTCCTCCACTGGCATCTCGACGCCCAGCAAGTGATAGACCTCCACTGAGAAGAGAAAACAGCGGTATCCACCCAAATGCCTTCATCGTTGGATTGCCTGCGAACTTTAGCCTTCCGACTCCGGAGTCTGCTATGGAGCTAGACACGTCTATATTGCCTGTGTCTTGTGATGAGACCACTGAGGAGGTCAAACCTCAAGTTATGGCACAGTCCTCTCCCAGCTCGGAAGAAGATGAACTAGATACAGATGAAGACGAGCTAGAATTGGGCATAATCAGCCCTGAGAAACCGAGGATCTCGACATTGACAGATATGGATGAGAATGAAGGTTCACTGCTGGAAGAGACGTGGCCTGAAATTGAGAAGATGCCTTGTAGTCCGGAAGATATAGCTGTGCCTCCCCAAAAGACAGTCACGGAGCAACCTTATGGCCTAGAGTCTCTGCAGGCCGGATCGATCAAGGGCATGGAAGACGATCCTTCAAATTCGACACCATTACCGTCTCCTACACGACCGCTTGTGATTTCCTGTGACCCGCTAGATGACGCAGGTGAAGAAGCGGAAGCTGCACAGAATGAAGCTGCAATACGAAGATTGCGTGAATCGCTCCAGAGGGATCTAGTCACTGGAGAGGTGCCTGAACCAGATATTAACTTTGTCCGTCAGCTATTCGAACAGTGTGAAATGGTTGTACATCAGCCTACACCAATAGGCGAATCACCCCCGCCTGCTAAAAAGCCGAAGAAGTCTGCAAAAAGTGGCGGCCTCACGACCGTTCCTTCTTCGCCTAAATCTGGGTAAGTTATCTACTTCGATGAGACAGAACATATTAGACTTGTAGGCTGACATCCTTTGAAAATAGACCTTTCAAGACTAAAGCCATAACGGGGCAGCTCCCAAATTTTTCAGTCGAGCTCGCGCGATCACCAAACATTGACTACATCAAGTCGCCCAGATTATCAAACCGAACTCTCCAACCTGACACAGAAGTGACATCGTCTTCGGAGGTACCGACTATGAAGCCAGCTTCGTCAAGCACGCCAACTACACCTCGTCGAGTGACCGTCGTCTATCCTAGCAAAAGAAACAAGGCAGCACAACACGACAAATCCGCACCTAAGCTGCAGAAAAGATCTAGCCTTTCAGGTTTACCCAGGCCGAGCTCGCCTTATCGAAAGTCTATTGAAGCGAGTGTAGAACAAATCAGTGTCAGTCACTTTTTGGACAACTTGCTTGATAGTGACGTTGAAGAT
The DNA here is from genome assembly GCA_019775285.1 of Cystobasidium slooffiae. NCBI lineage: Eukaryota > Fungi > Basidiomycota > Cystobasidiomycetes > Cystobasidiales > Cystobasidiaceae > Cystobasidium > Cystobasidium slooffiae. The sequence goes on along the minus strand of JACWFZ010000007.1, from coordinate 152,097 downwards.
GAAATAGAGGAGGAAAAGGCCAGCGTATGGAGGGGGGCTCTAAAAGGCCGTCCTGAGGTCACATCGCGAGAGGGAGGTCCTACAGCTGATCCGGATGCCACGAGACCCTTCGTCACCTCCACTAGTACCAGTACTGCCACACAAGCCTACAAAATACCCCTCACGCCTTCGAAATTGGTCAAGCAGAAGCGATATCCCGGGATGCTCGTGTCTCCCGAGCCACCTGAGAAGATCAGAAAGTCACAAGAGATTGGCGCTGGCAGTGGGCAGATAGGCCCAGCCGGTGACACCGCACAGGAAACCAGCCAATGTGCGTATGAAAAGCTTTTGCCATCGGACTCGATTCCTTGTCAGGCAGTGGCTGTGGCCGCTCTGGCGATACAGCCAGAAGTCCCCCCTGAGGAGAATGCCGAAGTGAGCAAGTGCAACGGTGCAGCTTAGCTTGCGGTATCCCGACTCGGCTCATCAGTATAGCAGGGACCGGCTGTTCGAGAAGATGCCTGCCTCAAAGTAGAGTAATTGAGGTTCATAGAAGCTGGACCAATTTAGAGCACGTGCATGATTAGACGCCTTTCAGGCACGAACAACGCAATGAAATAGCAAGCATGCAATACCGTAGAACCATACCGGGAGTAGCATGGAAGGCAGGATGTCTCAATAGCCATGTAGTGCATAGATTTACTTTGTGCCAGTTCCATTCTAGTCTGCAGTGTCGGGTACATGCTGCTGAAAGCAATTTAATGCAGAATGATTCAGGAAAGTCCTGCTTTGAATTTGGACTGACAGCAGGCTGCAAAGCTCCCAAGTCAAGAAGGTGGCAGATCACAACACTAACGTCGATGTTATCGGATACCACATGATAGACAGATCTGCATAGAATGCCTGTGATATGCGATAAGATCCGCCATATCTACTGCGCATACCCATACCACCGTCTTCCGCCTTTCCTTCGCCTGCATATCGCTGCGGTGTGTCATCGACGTCACCCTCTCCGGAATGACGGGGTAGTACGTAACCTATTTTCAGAAGGGTTGTTTTCAGCAGGCAGTGATCGAGATGATCGGATGGGCGACGATGGAGAGCTGCGAAAGCGAACCGAGGAAATTCTTGCAATAAATGAAATACAAGCTTGTTCTTCCTTCTCTGATCATCGACACTTGCATCAACAGCGGAAAAGAGTGCTAGCTCACCATGAGCACCAACACTACAGATGCGGGAGAGTCTTCCAACAAGTCTACTCAGGTCAGTCAATCAATACCGCCCTAGCCCTGATTGTTTGGGCACAATTCAAGTAATGATGAACGAACCGATATCATACTGACGACCGACACACTGTCAACAGACATTCATTACTGCACTCGTACTCAATGCTGCCATCGGTGGAGCCGAGTTCGCTGCTTTCCTCATCATCCGCAAGTACTTCCCCAAGATTTACTCGTCGAGAAGCGAGCTCGTGCCCAAGGAGGAGACAGACTTGAGAGCAAGACCTCTTCCAAGCAATAGTCTGTTCGATGTGATACCAGCTATTATACATGCAGATGATAGAGCAATCATTACGTGGGTATTTTCTTCTTCTCTTTCCTTGTCAACCCAGAATCTGCCCTGACCACCGATATTCCTTTTCGCCTGCAGCTACAATGGTCTCGATGCCTACCTTTATGTGCGCTTCATCAAGCTCATGATGTGGATATTCGCTCCCATTGCATTCATCACATGGGCAGTTGTGCGTCTCTCTTCACACTTTGAAACTGCTTCTTATTGTATGTTTTGCTAATAATTGTGTCTTTCATTCGTCACTATTTTCCTTCACACCCCCACCCTATTTGCACCATGACGTATCCGGCTTGGCTGCAATCTCGGTTTCTTTTTTTTTCACTCTCAAACTATAGCTACTACCTGTGTATGGCACTGGCAGCACTGGAAACACGCAACTCAATCAATTTACCTTCGGAAATAGTGAGTGTTGCCCATTTTAATTCAGACGGATCAGGCTCTTGGTCCTCTGCGGTCACGTTTCAGCTGTCTCACTGACCACGTGACTTGTAATGTACAGTCGGAAGAGACCAAAAGGCACGATATGCTGCACCTCTCATCTTGTGTTACCTATCAACCTGTAGGTCATTTAAGTTTGACAGTGACTTGTCTGTATTCCGTGGCTGAAATCAGGCTCTGCACACAGTCTGGATTCTATTCATAATTCACCGCGAATGGAAGAGCTACGTTCAATTACGACGAGAATTCCTGACTTCAAAGAGATGGCGCGCTACACCTCAAGCCAACACCGTTCTCATTTCTGGAATTCCTTCCGACTCGCTCAACCTGGAGGCCCTACATTCGTATGCCGATCCATACCCAGGCGGCGTAGCGAACATTTGGCTCGCTCGTGATCCTGACCATCTGACCGATGCTTATGACCGTCGTCAAAAAGCGGGCAAGAAGCTTGAAAAAGCTGCCAATAAAGTGATCAAGGCCGCCGTCAAGCTCGTCAAGAAGAAAAAGGTCCCAGCTGAGGGCAATGGCGATCAAGAAAAGAATGGCTCAAAGCTATCCCGATACTTGCCAGACAAGAAGCGTCCTACACATAAACTTGGTAAAATCCCATGCACAGGTCAAAAAGTTGATACTCTATCATATTCAGCTGAGGAAATTGAAGAGACAAACAAGATACTCCAAGAAGGACGTGATAAAGGACAAGATGCTTATGAACCTAAAGCCGCTGCTTTCATTATGTTCAACGATCAAGTCTCAGCTCATGAATTTGCTCAGAATCTGAATGGCAATCTACCCCTCAAGATGAAGATGACAACTCGAGTTATCAACGCTGCCCCTGATGATGTAATTTGGAATAACTTGAACGTCAAGGCTGCTGATCAGAAGATCAGATCTATCATTTCTTGGGCTATCACCATCGTTACTATCATCTTCTGGTGGGTTGCTCCTGCACACCTTTCGATATGCTTGCAAAGACTACGGCTAACACTCACTTTTCTGCCTCATAGGGCTATTCCAGTCGCATTCGTCTCTGCTATTTCGAACGTTTCAAGACTCTGCTCGACCGTCTCGTGGCTCGCTTGGCTATGCACACTTCCTACTCCTGTCAACGTGAGTGGAGACTCTTTTCCGATTAGAAAGTGTATCAGAGTCTAATCTTATCTCTTCTTCAGGGTATAATTCAAGGTGCTCTGCCTCCTATTGCCTTCGCTGTGCTCTTCATGCTGCTCCCTATCTTCCTGAGAAGTATGTCACTATAATCAGTTTGATAGTAAAGCATAATTGCTGAAACTCTATACGCAGAACTTTCGCAATTCGAGGGCACACCGTTGCACTCTATGGTCGAGCGATCTCTCCAGAAGCGATAGTAAGTAATTCTTGACCTAGCGATCGCGTGAGTCGAAGGCTGACAGAGCGCCTTCCCTAGCTTCGCTTTCCTATTCATTCATGGTTTCATCATCTCAACCCTCGCAGCCGGTATCATGGCTGGTATTTCGCAGATCACAGACGATCCAAGCTCTGCAGTCTCTTTACTCGCCACCAACCTGCCAAGCTCTTCCGTCTTCTTCCTTACTCTTATCGTTACGAACGGTCTAGCTGGTGCAGCCGGTGGTATCTTGCAGATTGCTAGATTGGCTATCTATTACATCAAGGCTTTCTTACTTGGTGGATCTCCTCGTGCCCTGTATAAGGTCCAATACACTATGCCAGCCGTCAAGTTTGGTCAGCTATATCCTGCCCAGATGCTCATCGTTGGTAAGTCGAAGACCTTCAATTGTAAGAAGTGCCAATCTAACAGCTATCTTGTTCTCAGTCATCGCCCTTGCATACTCTACCATCGCACCCCTAGTGTGCGGTTTCGCACTTGTCACTTTCACACTCTGGTGGTTCTGCTACAAGTACCTCTTCATCTGGGTCCACGATCAACCTGCCTACATGGAAACTGGCGGTCTCTTCTTCAAGACTGCTCTCAATCAAATGTTTGCTGGTCTATATATCGAACATCTCTGCCTGATTGGATTGTTCTTCCTTGCAAGGGATGAGGGAGACGGATTCGCTGCTATTCCTGAAGCTGCTTTGATGATCGTCTTGCTTATTTCGTGCATCGCTGCTCAGATCTGGTTGAACTGTGAGTCATGTTTCTACGGCCTGTCCTGTAACGGGAGTAGAAGTGCTGACCCCGCACACGTTGGACAGGGACCACAAAGAAGGACAATGTCTACCTTCCTGCTTCGATGCGAGCCGAGCTCGGCAGCCAGCAGATCGGCAACAAGGACTATAAGGGTGCCACTGCTCAACAGAACAGCGATGGAAACTCTGAACAACGCCCCTTCGGTGCTCCCGGTGCTCCTTTGGACTCGACTGTATCCAACAATACTACGGTCGTGAATGACGGCAGACCTTCTGGTGAAGGAGGCCTGATGCGTCCTGTCGACCACGAGAGCGGCAGTGGTAACAACCACTCTGGCATGTTCAACAAGCTAGCACACACTGTTCAAGGAGGTGACAAGAAAGGTCTCAAGGGTAGCAATTTCGATCATGAGCCTAGAAGCGGAAGCCGAAGCCAGGATGGTGAACATAGTGGCAACCCACTCCTCGACCGAACGCTGGAAGATGGAACGTCGATGAGACACGCCTATCTCAACCCTGCCTTCTACAGAGATCAACCTACACTCTGGCTACCTAGAGATCAGCTCGGTCTATCAGCTGAGCAGGTCAGCAAGGCTCGTTCGCACGGTGTCGATATCACCGATGAAGACGCTACCGTTAACGAAAAGGGCAAGATTGAAATTCAACGCGATACTCTGCCTGGACAAGACTTCGACCCTTGATTTTCCATCCGATGATCTTGGATGAGAGAGTATACTCTGCTTTTTTGGTGCTTGTTCCTCTATATGTAACTATACGACCCGGCCTTCAACGAACTGCAACATTTCTTCACGTATCGACAAGGACAACCTTCGCTTGATACCCCTATACTGCTATCATAACCTTAATAATAAAGATTTACTGGATCAAGGAATCGAGCATCATGTACCTAGCAAGACCCGTCCGTTCGCATGTTTCATACACGAATCCATTCTCTATGAACCCACTGTGTTCTGCAATGGCTTTCTGCAATGGCTTTGAACGCAAATCTGTCGAGGAACGTCATATACCTAGAACAGGCACTTATTGTCCGACGGTTTCGTTATCCTGCTTCATGCTGTGCTAGCATAACATACAAGCGAATCGCTTAAACTGATACCGGAACCTTGAGGACGCATCTGGCTTGCTGTGGTCAGCACGCTGTTCATGGTACAGATGGCTTTCTATTCAAAGGGCAATGTAAAGCTTAAAGCTCGTCAAATGCCCTGCGTTTACGCTATAACTGGCCACCGCCCTTCGATACGCAACGAGGCAGTGCTGTTTTCTCTCCTCTTCCCTTATCGGACTGACCTTGTTCAGTACAGATCCAAGCAAGAACACAGCATTTGTTGCTTGGTAGCTCGCTATCAAAGGTCGAAGCAAGGCTAACAAAGCATCTCACCACCGCCCTCTAACATTCCTGCATCGCCTTGCGGCCTACAGGAGTCTTCTACATGAGGTCACGTGGTCCTCCCTTTGGATGGACATGGCAGCGCACGGACACACGGAGTGTTTGGATTCGCGACCAATGCGGTCGTTCCAGGGTGGCACCCTTTTCTTGTCGAACGTAACTCTGACGTTAGGCTGTTGTTCCTGAAAAGTGGACTTCGAAGATCGCCATGATGGTTCGTCTGACATTCTGACGCTCAATCTCTCTTTCCTTTTTTACACACGGCAACCACGATGTCGACGATTAGTCCAGAAGATGAGACTTCAAACAAGTCTACTCAGGTGTGTAAACCCGACTGCAGGGGCTAGCGAAGAAAAGCTGATGTCATTGGTCGTTCTTGCAAATTTTGCGCCATTCTGGGCTCTACCAGACTTTCGTGACGGCACTCGTCCTCAATGCAGCCATCGCAGCTGCCGAGTTGACGGCTTTCGTTATACTACGACACTTCTTCCCAAAGATCTACTCTTCCAGAAGCGAGCTCATTCCTAAAGCTCACACGGAGCTTAGAGCGGATCCCCTGCCAAGTCATGGGGTGTTCAGGCTGTTCCGGGCGATTATACGCGCTGATGAGAGAGTCATCATAACGTGAGTGAGGACTAGTGTCGGCGTACTGCTTCTCTGTTCGTGGTAATTGACTCTCTGCTACGCTCGGCCCTCCTTCACACAGCTACAATGGTCTCGACGCATACCTCTTTGTACGGTTCATCAAGCTCATGCTGTGGATCTTTGCTCCTATTGCCATCATTACCTGGGCCGTTGTGAGTGCTACCTTCTCACAATCTTGTAGTTCTTCAAGTGCTTACTTCGCCCTCTTGCGCTTTTCTTCCTCACCGCACTCGCCCTTTCCCGTTGTTCACGTGCACTCGGACCCTCTGTCGTATCGCCCGCTTCTCGCCCGTGTAACCGATAAACAACAATCATTCAGCTCCTACCTGTATACGCTACCAGCTCCAAGGGTCTCAGCCAACTCGACCGCTTCACTTTTGGTAACAGTAAGTTGCAAGACTGCTTTGCTCAGTTTCTTCAACAGCTGCGCTAATCACGTGACTCTGCGCTCAGTTGGCGCTGATCAAAAGATACGATTTGTTGCACCTCTCATCCTTGCATGGCTGTCAACTCGTAAGTCAAGAGCCTCGACCCTGTCTTCCTCATCCTAACGGACATCTCTCACTCTCCGCTAGTGTGGATTCTCTACATCATCTATCGAGAATGGAAGAACTACATTCAACTCCGAAGAGAATTCCTCACTTCCGATCGATGGCGTGCAACTCCCCAGTCTAATACTGTGCTAGTGACAGGCATACCATCTGAAGCTCTCAACCTAGAGTCCTTGCATGCATATGCAGATCCCTACCCAGGAGGCGTCGCGAAGATCTGGCTAGCTAGAGATCCTGGTCATGCTCTCGAAGATGCCTACAAGCAGCGTCAAAAAGCAGGAAAGAAACTCGAAAAGTCCGCCATCAAGGTCATCAAGACTGCTCTCAAGCTAGTCAGGAAGAAAAAGGTACCTGCTGGGGGTAATGTCGATGCTGAACAGAACACATCAATCACATCTCGCTATATCAATGAAAAGCAACGACCCAAGCAGAGACTAGGCAAAATACCTTGCACAGGCATGAAAGTCGATTCTATCAATCATTCAGCTGAAGTCATCGAAGCTTCTAACAAAGCTCTTGACGAAGGTCGTGCAAGAGGGGAGACCGCATACGAAGCTAAAGCCTCCGCCTTCATAATGTTCAATGATCAACTGTCAGCTCATGAATTCGCTCAGAACCTGAATGAAAATCTACCTCTCAAGATGAAATTGACAGGAAGATTCGTCAATGCTGCTCCTGATGATGTGATTTGGAGCAATCTGAATGTCAAACCTGCTAGCAACAAGATCAGAAAGCTCATCTCTTGGGCTATAACCATTCTCACTATTGTCTTCTGGTGAGTCAGAAGATGATATTGCTTGACTTGCTATGATAATGACTCTAAGGACACTTGACCTATAACAGGGCTATCCCAGTCACCTTCGTTTCAGCTATCTCCAATGTCTCCAAGCTTTGCTCTACAGTTTCCTGGTTGTCATGGTTGTGCGATCTCGGCACACCTTTGAATGTAGGGCCCTGTCCTATGCGAGGGACCATTCCTTTAGCACTCAGCTTACAATCTCCTCGGTTCAGGGTATCATTCAAGGCGCTTTACCTCCCATCGCATTCGCCATCCTGTTCATGCTCCTGCCGATTTTCTTGAGAAGTAAGTGCTGCTGCCGCACTGGATATGAGTGCGAACCAAGACTGACTTAATGTCGTACTGCACAGAACTCTCGCAATTCGAAGGAACACCTCTGCGATCTTTAGTGGAAAGATCGCTTCAGAAACGCTAGTAAGCTTCGAGTCACCTCTTTGGAAACTAGGGTACTCACTGACCATCTTCATCCCTCTTTTTCTTTCGACAGCTTTGCTTTCCTTTTCATCCATGGTTTCATCATATCTACCCTTGCTGCCGGTATTGTCGGCGCGATTCAACAGATCAGAGATGACCCCGGTTCAACAGTCACGCTTCTAGCTACACAGCTTCCAACCGCATCTGTGTTCTTCCTCACTCTCGTCGTTACAAACTGACTATCCGGTGCAGCTGGTGGTTTGCTTCAAATCGGTCGCTTGGTCGTCTACTACGTCAAAGCCTTCTTACTGGGTGGATCACCTCGTGCTTTGCACAAGGTTAGATACACCATGCCCTCTGTCAAGTTCGGTCAACTCTATCCTGGTCAGCTGCTGGTAGTTGGTAAGTCGAGACACTTCCTCCTCAATATGCAGTAGACACACGACTGATACGTCGTATCAGTCATCGCCCTCGCCTATTCCACCATTGCCCCTTTGGTGTGTGGCTTCGCGGTCCTCACCTTTGCCCTCTGGTGGTTCTGCTACAAGTACCTGTTCATTTGGGTCTATAACCAACCTGCATCGATGGAGACTGGTGGTCTCTTCTTCAAGACCGCCCTCAACCAGATGTTTGCTGGCTTATACATTGAGCATCTCTGCCTTATTGGGTTGTTCCTGCTGGCAAGAGACGAAGAAGATGACTTCGCCGCTATACCGGAAGCAATTTGCATGGGTGTCCTCTTGATCCTTACAATCCTGACTCAGATCTGGTTGAACTGTAAGTACGATGCGCCCGGAGACCCGTGAAGTCTCGCAGGTAACTGACGTTCTACAAACCGTTTCAGTCAAGACAAGAAAGCAGAACGTGTATCTATCCAGAGATGACACTAGCGTTGGAGGCCAGCCTGCAAAGAAGGGCTTCTTCAAGTCGCTCACCTCCGCATTCAAGCCACTTCATCGTGGCGATGACAAGTCAGCTGCGGCAGGTACTGCTCTAAGCCCACTTGGCCGAACATTGGAAGATGGTACACCAATGGACAAGGCATACCTCAATCCAGTCTTCTATCGTGATCAGCCTAAGCTCTGGCTGCCCCGAGACGAACTTGGTATATCTGCTGAACAAGTGCTCAAGCCTAGAGCGCACGGTGTGGATATCACGGATGAAGATGCTACTGTTACTCCTACAGGCAAGATCGAGATTCAGAGGGATACCCTGCCTGGTCAATCTTTCGATCCATAGACATCTTCTCCTCCGGAATCGTGCTCATTATCCATTCACAGATTGAAATGCTAGTGCCTAAAAGAACCTCGTACAGGATCAGTCTAAATCTACGACTGGTACACTTCTAAGTCTAAAACGAAGGCACCTATTGGGCTAGCCCGGCAGAGAGAAGCTGCACACTGACACGATGCCCCCGTCTTATCGCGCGCGCCAGAGCCAGTTCTGAACTTGTATGTACCACAAAGATTTGGAAAGGCTCAATTGTCCTTGCCTAGAGGCAGCAGCATGCTGTGTCATCTTCCCCGTCACTGTCTAATATTTTCTTTGTACTCATATCTGCTCGCACAGCGTCACGAATGCATTCCAAGCATTGGCAACAATTCTTGGACCCCCTCCCTTTGAGCTTGCTCTGGCAGACATCTCCTACCGAGAAGTGATTGATTGGGTCTCCTAGACTGCCCTCGGATGCCTTACCGCAGTTGCTGCATGCACAGTCATCTTCGTGCAAGGAGGCGTCGATTTGTACGTGGATGCGACCGTACACATCCCAAAATTCAGATTGTCCGGTCATGCTGTCCCATAAGTCAGGATCTACTGAGATTGGACCATCTTTGAAGTCTTGCGGCTGGAGTCGTGAAGATGGACAGATTGGCATACTAAACGTGATCGTTGTGTGTGGCAGATTCTCAAGCCACGGCTGTAAAGCGCGCCAGAGATAGCTGCGTGCGTTCTGGTTACGCACAAATATAGCATGCCCGTAAGCTGTGGGCCTGCCACGCCGAGTCACTGACAACTGTATTGTGCGGACCAATGCTCACCTTCAGTCTCGTAAAACGTTGTCCGAGATACGTAAACTTGTTCCCATGTCGGTCCCAAATGACATACGTGGCAAGTTTCGTATCGATAAACTCCTTGTCGATGAAGTCGACGGTTACTCGATGCGAAGCAGATTGTGGGATGCGCAAGCCTACAGCATCTGACCCTCCCACGATAGATGTATTGAGTTTCTTCGGTTTAGGCTGAGGCTCCTTAGGCTGAAGCTCGGTAAGGGATGCTGTGCTTCTGGTGCGTTTCATGGTGCAGGCTAATAACTAATCAATAGACTTGGCTGAGGAAGTTGAATAATGGAGGGGTGGAGTCGGAATTCCCCAGACTGTAGTAGGTGAAGAAGAATGGTATAAGGTGTGAATGCGTGGGTTGCAGATGTAGATGGAGGTGATACGCGAGAGATGGATGGTTTAGAAGGGTAGAATGGGTCCCGAATCTATGATATATGTCCGGAAGCAAAGAAGAGAGGATAAACGTGGACCTTTTATGGAAGACCTTGAGCCATTCTCAGTTCACACATCATGCCATTCCTAAGGGCAGAGAAGCAGATATGAATGATCCGACACAGCATTCTCAGTCCTGGCCTGTCGAGGAATTCGCCACCGTGAAGAGCGTGTTTGCGCCAGCTGGATCAACAGCGACAGAGCCTGGTTGCTGGCAGGGATAGGAGGCGGACTGGGTTCTACATATGACCGAGGGATCATCAAAAGTGCTCACAAGAGGAGCAGAAACAGTCAAGTGTTGGTAAGGTCTTGAAGGGCATCCACTCAGGCTCCTGGGAAAAACCTGCTTCAAATTTCGTCACGTGATCTACCCACAAGCGCTTTTGTTTGTGCCCTCTCTGGCGAGAAAGCTAATCGACGTCAGCCCTACTTGCGAAAATAGGAGTAATCAGATCATACCAGCAATTCAGGTGTTCATGATGAGATGCGGCAGAGTATTTCTTCCATCTTGCCGTTTGTTATTATACAAGTTTGGATATCAGCAATACCATCGTGAAGCCAGAGTAGTACTTGGACCTTGTCTATTCCGGCACTCTCATTCTTGCTGCGGTGGAACTGGGTAGAAAGCACTGGGGTTTAGCCTGGCGGCCGTGCAGCAGCATCAGGAGAACGGCATACTGAGGGGCCATGTAGGTCGGAGACACAACCATTTAACGGCAGACTGCACAATGAGCTTACTGTGATCTATCTACCCCATTGTCTGGCACGGCACACTGCTCAAACGACACCTTTGAAAACCACCTCGAACCATTTGGATCTGCATGATTGTCCACTTTACGCCTACTTTTGCATGGGACCATGACTCTGTTTCAACAATGAAGGTCCGACAATGTCGTCGATCCAGACGATGTCACGTCCAAGTCTACGCAGACCTTCCTCTCTGCCTTGTTCTTGAACTTGGCCATCGCAGGTGGTGAATTCGCAGGTGAGAGAGTTTCCAGGTCTTTCCGATTGCCTTAGCGACCTAAGGAATGGGGCAAGAGGGTCTTTGTGACGAAATGTATGCTGAGATACTGTTTTGATGTGGTGCAGCCTTCCTCATCATAAGATACAGATTCAAGCGGATATATCAGCCCAGAGTTGACCTTCCTCCGCCTGGGAAGCGCATGAAACCTCTGCCCCATGGCATTCTTAGTATAATACCCGCGATTATATGGGCAGATGATGAGCAGATCATTGGGTGAGCACATCCATTCAGGCTGCTTATCGTAACCACCGTATTGGATTCTGATGTAGTGCTATGTTTCTAGCTTCAATGGTCTCGATGCCTACCTCTTCGTGCGCTTCTTGAAGCTCATGCAATGGATATTCGGTCCTATCGCCGTCTTCACTTGGATTATTGTAAGACAACGTATCTATTCTCATCGTGTTCTCCGTACTGATCAGCATCATCGTCTCTGTGCAGCTCTTGCCAGTATATGGTACATCGACAGGGTAGGCACAATTATCAGCATAACGTACATTCGAATGCTTACACTAGCTATTACATCTACCCAGTCGCAATGAAGGACTCAACATGTTTACATTTGGTAATGTTGGCCCTGACCAACAAGCCAGGTTGGCCGCACCGCTCATCATGGTATGGATTTCCACATGTGAGCGTCAAGCATTCCTGACAATAACAAAGCATTGCCTGATATATTACTCGCGCAGTCTATATTCTCTACATGATTAAGCGAGAATGGAGCAACTATGTCGACCGCCGTCAAGAGTTCTTAACTTCGCGTTATTGGGCTACAAAAGCGCAATCTCGCACGGTCCTAGTGACGGGAATACCAGATGACTACATCAACAAAGAAGCTCTAATGTCAATGACAGATTTCCTACCTGGAGGAGTACGCAAGATATGGCTAGCAAGAGATCCGAAAGAGCTAGCAGACATTTACGATCGTAACATCAAAGCAGTCAAAAAGCTGGAATCTGCCAATTTATCGAATATCAAACTTGCCAATAAACTTGTTAGAAAGAAGAAAGTAGACCCTAATGGAAATGATGACTATCTACAGCAGAATAGGGATAGACTAGCTGCTGCTTCTGGACAAAAGGAAGAAGTAGTCGAAGTGACTTTTGCTCGTGCAGCGAGATATATACCGCCTAAGAAGACGCCTACGCATAGACTCGGTCCCATTCCTTTCTTTGGCAAGAAAGTCGATAGTATACCGTGGGCATTAGACGAAGTAGAGACGACAAACAAGCTACTAGACGAGAAAAGGCAAGACATCACGAAGTACCCACCGAAAAGTGCTGCTTTCATCCTTTTCAACGATCAAATTGGTGCACATATATTCGCACAATGTCTAGCACACGACTTGCCACTGCGAATGTCTCAACGATATATCAACGTATCACCTAAAGACATTATTTGGTTCACTCTCAATATCAACCCTTATTCTGCAAGAGTCAGATTCGCTATTGGATGGGCTGCGACTGCTGCCATTTGTCTATTCTGGAGTTTTCCAACTGCGTTCGTCACGAGTATCTCCAATGTCACAGCCATCTGTGATTCTGTACACTGGTTGAACTGGCTCTGCACTCTCAAAGCACCTCTAAATGTAGGTTTACATTACTGCGTTTGATGCTTGGCGTAATGCTTGGGGCATGCTGACGAATCTGATCTTCTAGGGTATCATACAAGGTATCTTGCCTCCAGTGGCACTTTCTCTGCTGTTCATGCTACTACCACCTATCTTGAGATGTAAGCTCGACTTCATGTTATCTCTTCAAGCTTTGCTTCGCTGACTTAGGACAACCTTTCATGTCACCAGGGCTCGCTATCTTCGAAGGTATACCGATGCACACCTTAGTCGAGCACTCGATGCAGCGTCGATACTTTATCTTCCTCTTCATCCAAGGTTTTATAGTCGCAACCATCGGAAGTGGTATCATGGCCTCAATCAACCAAATAGTCAACAATCCAGCATCGACAGTGCAGCTATTAGCTCAAAATCTACCTAAAGCTTCTATCTTCTTCCTTACACTTGTAGTCACGTCAGGGCTGTCAGGTGCTGCCGGTGGTATCTTACAGATTGTCAGACTGGTACTGCTTTATGTTAGGATTATCTTGCTTGGCGGATCGCCGAGAAGTATCTGGAATATCAAGTATACTATGCCTACAACTTCTTGGGGTCAAACGTATCCTGCTGTAAGTTTCTCATGCTCCACCTTACACATGTAGTCAGTGGCTGAGATCAAGACTGCCTCTGTTCAGCAATCACTTCTAGTCGGTAAGTACCATCACATCGAAAGACCTTGTTCTCGTGAAAATATCCTCTCTGACCCGCGTACCCCTTTCAGTCATTGCCTTGGCCTACTCTACCATCGCACCACTTGTGTGCGGCTTTGCATTGCTCAGTTTCAGTAAGTGAAGACACGGAGAAGTCACAGTCAGATGCCCTGACCTCTTTGCATGGATTAGCTCTCTGGTGGTTCTGCTGGAAGTATCTCTTCCTGTGGGTCTATAACCAACCAGCCGAGACTGAAACAGGTGGTCTTTTCTTCAAGACTGCGATCAATCAAATCTTCGCCGGACTCTACATCGAGCACCTCTGTCTCATTGGCCTGTTCTTCCTTGCTCGCGACTCGGATAACAAAGTTTCTGCACTACCTGAAGCCATTCTCATGATCATCCTACTGGTGGCTACTGCGTTCGTACAAATCACGCTCAACTCTGGCTTGAGTCCTCTTTCGGAATACTTGCCACTGAGTATGGCCAACGAGATGGACGCCAATGAGACTCGATATGCAAGGGAGATGGCGGAAGAGAAGCATCCGAGGAGATTCGAGCAGGGCCTCAACGAGGGTCGACAAGACCCAGACATGTCGAGTGATACAGCTGGTCTGACTGCCGGAGCTAATGACATGGCTCGACAAGAAAGTGACGCTACGGCTATTCACGGCGACAATCACTCAGAGTATCACGATGCGCCAGGTAGGAATTTCTATGCTTTATACGCTAAGCAGCTCTTTACAACATGCTGATTCACGCGTGCTTGCAGGCTACGTGCATACACCTCGACCCATGGGAGTCAACGAGAAGCCTGCAACTTATCCGCCAACTACGAAAGAGAAGCAAGGCCGCAGTACAGACGATACACAGCGTCAGTATGACGATGTTGAAGCCGGCGATGGGAGACAAAACGAAAATGAAGGTGATGATCAGATGGACGAGCTTGAAGGTGGATTAGGTGAACATGCGTTCCATCATCCAGCTCTGTATGCTCCACAGGTACGCGAATGAAGACAATGGATGGCTGCACTGGTATGACCGCTGACTTGTTTCGCGTTGTCAAAGCCAACCATCTGGCTGCCTCGCGACGAGCTAGGTATAGCTGATGAAGCAGTCAATGCTGCTCGTCAACGAGGCATCGATATCACCGACGAAGACAGCGTCATTAGTCCCGACAAGGGCAAGATTACAATCAGTAGGGATACCATCCCAGGCAATGATTTTGAGCATTGACAACTTTAGAAGTCTGGTCATCTTGCGAGAGACCAACGCAGCAGTTTTATCGATTCGTGCTATGCTTCACTTTAGAACGATAGATTAGTTCATTGTAATATAGAGTACCACTGTAGCTTGAATGTTGACATTACATGTGCTGAGATTGATTGAGTGAACGAAGCTGGTGGATTGCTACCTGACACAAGCACTTCTCGTGGTGGCGACCAACTGGTGAATGTATCTATGAAGTATGATATAACCGAGACCGTTGATGAGCGTCGTTGCTGGTGCACAATGAAGGTCTCTTGAAGAGAGTTCGAAGGTTGTGACTTGCTTGTGGCTTCCTGTCAGCGCCTGCTTCGCCCGTCAGCGGGCTGTCTGCTTCGACAGTGTGCTTTATCGTCGTCTCGTCGGCACGCGCTGCATGCTAGTGTAGCATACGACTCGCAGGCGCAATGACTGGTGCTGCTTCGATGCATAGGCGTCCATCGTGCATTGATCCTAATGGCTTCACATTCCCTCCCTGGCCTGGTTGTCGCATTCCGGAATGCTTGAATTGTCGTCCAGCTGAAAGGCGAAAGATCCGCTTTTCACTCTCTTTCTCTCTTTCTTTCCAGCTCACCAACTGCGAGCAGTATTGGAGTCAGTGTGCATCTTCGAATATACACTCTTCATACTCAAGCAGGGCAGTGGAACAACAGCACAACACAACAACACCGAGCAGAGGCATTCGCTTGTCTCCCTGCTCTCTGTCTTTAGTCAATCATGGCTATCGACCCAGAGATCCTCAAGCTGGTCCAGGTCACAACGAGGATGTTCTATGCACCGCGCTATGTTATTATGATGGATCAGCTGGTCCGCAAAGAGGCGTATGTATGACTCCATGTGCCGTGGAGTTCTCCCATGGTGACACTCTTTGGAATAGAATGCGCGATGAAGAGCTCGCCGCTAGGGTCGGCCTCACTACAAAGGACGTCGCCAGGATTGCAAACAAGCTCGCAGAAGATGGCTTCCTAGCCACGTAAGCGTAGTTTCCTTCTATATTCTCATACCCTCTCTTCGTTCCTTCACCCTGTTGTGTGTGCGTGTGTGGGCTGCTCGCGCAGGAGAGATCGAACTCTGCATTTCAAAGGGTGATTCCTTGCAGAGCTTCCTGATCTCCGAGCACGGTGGATAGTCGAGAGAGTGTGTGTACTCCTACTTTGTATAGGTAGCGAGATGGCACACCCTTGGACTACCCCACTCTCCTCCCCGAGACCTCTTTCACTCTTCATTAAACTTCACACAAACCCGCTTGAAAGCGTGGTGGTCTATAAACCACTCGAGTATATAAAAGTGCGAAACAAGTTTATTGATGTGATTTGAGCTCTTGGTTTGTGACATGGCCGATCTATCACTTCGTCTACTCTCATCATACGATATTACACGGACAATCAAATGGATATCCATCGTTTTCAAATGGCGCAGTCATCGTCGAAACGAACTTCGACCGGGTGCAATGAAAGCAAGTCCTAGAACTTGGTATTATATCGATTTTCAACGTACTATTGATAACATAAAATGGAAGATGTTCAAAATTCGCAAGCAGATAGATGACAAGTTGCGTAATGTGAGTTTTGGGCAGCAGGATCCGGCAGAGTCAAAAGAACTTTCAGGACATGGTATACTTACCGCATCTTGAATACACAGGAACTCGACTCCCAAGGATACAACTGTCCACGGTGTAAAAAAGTCTTCTCAACACTCGACGCAGGTAATCTACTCGATTTCACGACGAATACGATGAGATGCGATGTATGCGGGACAGATGTAGTCGACAATGCCAATACCGAAGAGGTGCGGCAAAGTAAAGATCAGATGAATAGATTGTTGGGTCAGACGAAACCTGTTATTGATGGATTGAAGAAGACAGAAACAATACCTTTGCCTGCGTGAGTTTGCTCTTCCTCGACTAATTTCATCGAAACGATCAAGGGAGCTGACTGATTGTCTGTTTCCTTCATTCCCTAGATTCCACGTCGATTCATGGCTGGATAAACATCATCCTGTGGCAGCAGCGGACCTCCTACCGACCGCTGAAGGTTCTGGACCTGCGAAAGTTACCGTCGAGCTCGTCGAAGGAGGTGATGACGAGGCACGAAAGAAGAAGGAAGAAGAGGCAGATGCAAAGAGGTGCGTTACGTCTGCTTTGACGGTTTGCTGTCTTTGTGTTTCTTCTGCTGATTTCGTTCTGCTTCCATGTGCTAGACAACAAAATGCCCTGCCGTCATGGATCGAAAAGAGCACTCTTACTGGCGAGCTCACCGCAGCTGGAGCAGCTCAACATGCTAAGACTGGTGCTTCGGTCTCTATTTCACACGATGACGATACTGTGACGTCTCCAAAGAAGGCTGCCGCAGCTGCAGACGACGACGTGGATGATTATTACGCAGCTCTAGCTGCTTCACATGCCAACAATGGTTCAGCCATAGCTTCCACTTCATATGGCTCAACAAGAAAAGAAGACGATGCTGCATCAGCGCATCATGGCTCTCCTGCTTCTAATGGCAAGCTCGTCGACAGTGGATATGAAGAGTTCGGAGATGAGATCGACGCAGGCAGGAATGGATCATATTCGTATTCACCTACTCCGGCATCACCTACAGCCGCCCTCAATACATCAACACATCTCAACAACTCGCACAGAAGTGCTTCGAACAGTCTGGGCGATTCATTAAGGCCACCCTCAGCAGCTTCAATGACGAACTCGCTCGGTAAACGGAGTAGAGAAACATCGGAAGAAAGTGAAGGTGGAAAGAAAGTTCGGACTGGAGATAGTACACCTTTCGCGAGTGCACCCACGCCGCCTGTGTCTGCAGCTCCTCATAATGGGGTCCTCGGCGGCGAAGTTAATGATGAAGAGGAGGAGGAAGTTGAAGACCCGATACTTACGGTAGCTGGCAAAGAGGTAAGATTCTCTGCTATTACGGAGGATATGACGTCGGATATGACTGCGGAAGAGTATACCCTGTGGTGGGAGACCTTGTCGACTATGGAGTAAATACCTCTATTTACGTAACGACCTCGAAGAAGAACTGCGGCACTGCTACGTTCGATCTAGAACAGAGGATTCTGACTTACTCCCTGCGGTACATGAAGTGCATGATGACAAGAGAGTTCCTAGTACTGTTTTCCGCCATCAACCTGCCCTTTATCCGATGCCCGCCACTAATGTCGCGATTGCGTTTTGCTGACCTATCTGTAACGTATGCAAACAAGGTCATTGACACGAAAGCACAGGTCACTGTGAACGGTCAACCTACTGCATCCACCTTGTTCTGATTCACATCACACTCTGGCTGGCATACTGCACAACGATTTCCAGATCTGCGGAATATACGCTCCTGTCTAATACCCAATGGGGAGCTAGGACCTTAAGAAGTGCTTCTTTCACGATATCTGTATCCCAAGGAGGTGAGACAATCACATCTTGCTTCACTACGACGTATTGACCGGCATAACCCGAGGGCCGGTTCGTGTATGTGCCTAAGGTGACGGGTCGCGTTCTGGGGCGGGGACGCTCGTTCCCTCTCCGTCTTTCGCTCTGCAGCTGTATCCGAGCCGTTTCTACAGCAGCAGCTAGAGTGGCCAGTGTTTGGGCAAGCCTCTCGCCCGCCTGGGCGTCGGTATTGCTATGACGGAAAGTGACCGTTATGACGGCCTGGTTGACGCCAACTTCGACCGAGTGGCCAGTGAAGCCGAGCTGCTGCTGCTGCTGCTGCCGCCGCTCCTTGGGTTTGCCTGCTAGTCGCTTCATTCTCCTAATCCGCAAAACACTCTTTCTTGCGGGTTCTGGACGAGTAGAAGGTGAAGATCGAAGGGGGCAAAGTCCTGATAAGCAGAAAGAGTAGCTGCGTTGTCGCAATGTCGTACGACAACGCGCAGCATCCATCAGGCTGTGCCGGGTGCCTATCCAGTTCTACAATCAAATGAGCCTTGTTGGTGCATACTGAGGTTGCACAGGGGTGGTATTCCAGGGCGAATCCTGCAAGCGCCAAAGCAACTCACTGCTGGTCATCACCATATCCTGCATCCCTTGCGCACAATTCAAGTTGGGGTGTGGCCCAGTCATGCGCTGGCATAGCCATGGCACTGTATCTTTGTTGGCGGGCAAAGAGGAGAAAGTTGAAGATCCGATACTTACCGTCACCGGCAAAGAAGACAGATTCTCTGCTATTATGGAGGATCTGACGTCGGATATGACTGCGGAGGAATACACGTTGAGGGGGGAGACGTTGTCAAGTATGGAATAGATAGCTATGTTGACGCAAAAACATTATGAAAGTCCACGTTGAGGCTATTGCGCCTGAGTGCGCAAATCACAAGCTTCACCACCGCAGATTAATCAGCTGGTGGATGGATACTAAATTTCCTGGAAGCATACTCGTGGATCAAGTGCAATTGTAGACACGGGCCTCTGCCCGCTCCACGTGACTTCTTTCTGTACCATTTTGACTAATATCTCCCCGCCTGTCAAGGGGCTCAGGACAGCTGAAGACTGGCAACATATATAGCTGTGCTCTCCAAGGCAACAGCGACTGGCGGACGGTCTCCAAGCAAAGTTTATATGTCACATTTCATATGTTACAGAGTTGGTCCTTGACAAGGTTGAACATCATTTTGCTAGATTTGAAACATCAAAGGAGTAAGTGTTGCTTTACAAGATTTGACAGTTCTTGTGCGATCGACGCTTAGACGTCGGCGAGGCCTTCAAGGTGAGGTTGAGGACAATGTCTCCATGCCTGTCATGCACCGTCATTTTGCCTTGCGAAGGTTCAGGGCAGGTTACCTGGGTTCGGGCTTCAACGATTGTTGCAATATCTAGCCGCTCCTGAGCTCCGTAGCTTTTGAGAGGGTAAAACCAGAAACCTTGAACAGTCGTACCATTCTCCGAACGCTCACGGATTGCATGTCTGGTGTCGGGCGTACCATAATATTGCAGTCGATCTCGGAGCGTTTTGAGGATGAGTGTTTGGTCGCTGTTATCCAGTGTGATTGTCTTAGGCCATACCACTTGGACTTTCCACGAACGCAGCAAGAGGCATGGTTCATCAGCGGACAATGTATCAGAGATGTACCACGCTGGCGCAAAGTAATCGATGATGACCTGGGACAGTAGTTCCTGGGCCGAACGCACGCAGCGAAACTTGATGGTCACGAGTAGGTAAAGCTTTCGGGACTTTCTCTTACCTTGCACGCTTGCTCGAATACATCTATATGAAGCTTCCCGTATTCGTTCGAGCCTCTGCAGTATTTCGCTCAGCGTTTGTGACTCAAATGCCAAAGTCCCGTTTTCAGGAAAGCGTTCAAGCTGATACGTAACCTCAATGGTGTCGGAGAACCGTGTGGTTGCCACAGACATAGCTGCTTCTGAACTTGGCAGGTTGACAGGTGGGCTTTGGGCGGTCTGAATGGTCGCTCCGAGTCGATCCCGGGAGACACCTGTTTTGCTTGATTGTCGTGAAGGATAGCTGCGAGGGTTTCAAGATTGGTCTTAAATACACGACAGAGCGCGTGAAACCCTTAAGATCAGTGCTGAGTAGTCAGACGGCCGTGCACAGCAGGGACGCAGCGTACGGTGCGTTACAATTTCGCGAAGATGCACAGCACCCTAGACTGTGCAGTTGCTGTCGCTCATTGGGGTCTCCATGCGGGTGACAAGAGAAAGCAAGAGGGGTCCTGGCGATGAAATTTCGTGAGTCCACAGGCACTATGTCATTGAAGTAGCTTCAAGATCCCCGGGCTCTTCAGAATCGACCTGGCCACTCTGGACAGGCGGATTTGGCGACTTGAAAAGATTGTCAGCAGTGTGAATTGTGCTGCAGTATAATTTAAGCGTCGACTCACCGAGAACGATGCCGCAGTAATCTTGATTTGAGAACTTAGACTAGACCGTGAGCTGAGCGCTTCAGATGTTCCACTCAGGTGATCACGCCGCTTATCTACCGTAAGTACCGTGACTGAGCGGCAACGCATTAGCACTTCACAGGAACCATGCATAACCTGCTATTCCGATTGATGGACTGTTGTTGCTGTGGAAATCATGGTCTTGCTTCTTCAGTACTAGAATTTGACGGTTCATGAACAGCTGCGAGGTGATCGGAGGCACTTCAGACACAATTGAGAATTTTCGGAAGGCACAGAGTACCTGAACACAGTGTCGAGGGGTGACACCGTGTGTATACAGTGCCGCACATGTGCTTGTCACGCCGAGCGGGCTGCTCCGAGGTTACGTGCTAATCAGGAGGTGGCTATACTGTAAGCGACAGAGGCGGCGTCGCTTCCTTGCAGCTCGCGACCGCGTGAATTTCCTCCTTCGAGGCTTGTCTTTCCAGCGGTCCGGTGCGTTTTGTTGTATGTGGTCTAGGTACGCAAACTCACGATATCAGACAATACTTTGTGTCGATTGGATGCTATAAGTGCAACTTGAAGCCTTCATCGACCGCGCTGCCATCTGGTCCAAAGTCTTCGATACGAGTTGATCATCTCTGCGCTGCCAGCGGTTTGCGAGAGTCAATTACAGCTAGAGGGACTTTAAAGAAGAATTGAAACGGCCAATACCTCGAAGACATCTGGTCCTCCGCTACCACAGTGCAGATGCGTTGGATATGTATACGGGATCATCTTTGCGCATTTGTATTGCTTGTCAAGTATTGAATCGAAGTCAATGATTTTCCCTAGGCCAAACGGTGACGGAAGATGTGGTAATTGGCTGCACATGTCCATTTTGGCACATCCGAGTGCGCAAGTCCAGATCACTTAAACATGCACACTTGCATAACGCTTGCTAGTCATCCTGCGTAACGGCTCCTAGTTCGATATGCATGCCTTTCACGGCCGCAGTATTCGACCGGAGCATCCTCGCGAGTAAATGAACGCATGTTCAGCAATTTAATTTCGAAGACCTCGTTCGCAGGTTCAAACGGGCAACATCTATGTGAAACAGCAGAGTGTGTTACTGAATTCATACTGGGTTCGAAGGCCTCCCTCTGTACACATAGTAGCAGAAAATACAGCTTCATTCAGTGGCTGGCGTCATCGCTGCCAGACGTTCTTGAGCGTCTGTCTCGCGACCAACCGTCTGGAGTTAGATATCCCGAACAAAAGCCTGTTCTTATCCCCTTGATCCGCTCTAAGATTGGTGCGTTTGCAGACTGATACCACGGTCTTGCTGATAATTGGAATGGTCGTAGGTAACGTCAGCGCGCGTTGGTGTCACGCGTCTTGATCCAGCATTCGTACAATTCGACTCCTGTAGACTGCTGATTATGTGAACGCACTTCTGCGGAAAGAGCAGTAAGTTTCGAGATTTCCTGAGCAACCTCAGCGATAAGATTCTGTAACATTTCTGTATTGAAGCCACCATTGTTCTGTAATTTGCACTTCAAGGTGTAGACGAAGTGAAACTCCCGAGCTTTGGGTTGGCCGACATCGACTCTGCACCAAGGCCCTGAGGTCAGGACCTCAATGGCAGCTGCCATAACTTTGTCCGTCCATGTCTCAGAATGACATGTCAAGTAGATGTCGACGAAGTCATCCGACTGAGTCGGTTCAGGATATTGTCGTCTATCCCACTGGACTAACTTTTGAGGTACATCTCGGTTATTCGAAAGCAGTTTTCTTTCTATTCCAGGTATGAGATTGCCTAAACGCGTCTCAACATAGTCGTATGCTTCGCGTGAATTCCTCGGATATTGAAGGTGAAGGGTGATTGACTGTGCAGACATTGTACTAAGCTCGCAGAATCGAGAACCTTTGAACACAAATGCAACCGTAGCCTTGGGAGTAGAGCAGAGACAAGAGTAAAGCAGACATGCCTCACAGTGGTCCACATTTGTCCCCTTTTCCAGTTACAAGTCTGTACAGCATGGTGGTCTCGCAGATGCAGTGAATCTTGTTGCGCGCTACCGCACAGGAGCGTAGCCTAGCTGTGCAGAACGAGGTCGTGCGGTGCATTGTGGGAAAGCTGTGGCAAACAAGCCGTATCGTCGAAGATGGAAGAAACCGGCACCTTCGTACAAGTCGCGGGTCGCGAGGGGGTCCTTTGTCGAGGTGATTCCTCTGGATGTACGCGACCTCGACGCTAGAACGAGATTT
Organism: Cystobasidium slooffiae; assembly: GCA_019775285.1. Taxonomy (NCBI): domain Eukaryota; kingdom Fungi; phylum Basidiomycota; class Cystobasidiomycetes; order Cystobasidiales; family Cystobasidiaceae; genus Cystobasidium; species Cystobasidium slooffiae. Next base: position 129,029 of record JACWFZ010000007.1, on the reverse strand, counting down.
GATCATCTAATCGGCGTGTCTCGATAAATCAATTTTAAGATCAGTGCTTTCGTTTGCTTGGGGTTTTCCCATCGCCTCATGGTACTGCCTATCCGTTGAGTCCACATGATCACAGCCAGTTGTAGTAGATTTTCGTAGTACGAGACCTCATCCGGTATTATTCGGTACTCTGTGGCCTGAATGCGAGCGGCAGCGCTATCCATTTGCTGTACTTGAAGGTGGGTGAAACCTGGCATGGCACTGTCTGGTCCCATTGACAACTGAACTGGCAGAGTACTCAGCAAGGTCGTGCATCAGGCCGCGGATCTCGGGTAGTCCCACATGAACACTGTCGTTGTACGAGCTCATTGTATCACAGTGGCCTGTGGATTGACTCCTTCCTGCCTTTCGATGCCGCTTGAATGTTCGAGGCAGACTGCCACGGCTGATCGGAGCCGCTTTATCGCAGCGCGCTTGCTTTTCCTACATCACACTGTCGAGATCAACGGTGTCGGTGAGCGCGGTGACGGCACGATATAAGCGTGATATAGACGTTCTTGGTTATACTCCAAAGGCTTCGCCCTCATTCGAGCTCAAAGGTGGTCTCTGACTTGGTTGAAGTGAAAGGCGTATCAAAGCTACAAGTCAGCGGCCCGGCCCGTGTTGTAGTTCTTTGGCTGGCGCTTCCCTTCCCCCAAGCCCTCCTCTCCCAACCACGACAATCTCTACCAATCTGATGCCAATTCAGAGTCAGATACCATGCAGAAAGCAGGTAAACCACATACAACGAAGCTTGACCGCAGCATTCTGTATGTACACCTCCTTCGCTTCTGTCACATGATGCCACTGGTAGATGTACAGACTCGGAAATCGGCACCTGAACATTTAAGCAGGAAGGAGAGTGTAATGCGCGGGCCATCGCTGTCAACTCATACAATGATGTGCGACGCATGCTCGAAGCCGGCAAGCCGCAAGTGACATTCCGTCGCATAAGATGGAAGATGGGTTGAGCACGGTATAGATACTCAGTCGTCGTTCCTGACAGGCTCTTCTGTTCCCACCAACAGGTTGATCAGAGACGTGCAAGAGGGCTCTCTTGTGCGCAAGGTAGGCTCTTCCCGCTCGGCTTCCCACTGCCACGATATGTGTCATTACCCAACAGTATGCTCACTCAAGTAACCTTCCGGCACAGTCGACCATATCGATAGCCGAAGTAACTGAACGTGCCTGCAATCGCTTTTCCAATATGCAGTAAAGTCAATTAGCTGCCCCGCGGCGTTCAGCATCCGCTGTCTGACTCTGTAGGACGACTGCGCGGCGCCCACGGGTGCTCAGCAGGTGCTCATTAGGCTATAGCGGCATACGCGCTTGGGCTTCGAACTCTTGTCATTATTCGTCCATCTCCGCCTCTCGCGCACTCCATGGATTGTCCACGCGCTAGCCTTGCATTGCATCGCTCACACCGTTAGCAGCTGGCACATATATCTGTCCTGTCGAAGCGACGGGGTCTATCAGCTCTGCGCTACCTAGCAGAGTGACTAGCCAAAGCAGCTCAACACCTCAAGATTGGTACAATCACCCCGGTATGATACTGCCATAAGGCTACATGGTCTTTCGGCGAGATGGCGCTTTCACGGAAGTCCGAGAAGAAAATGAAAAGAAAGCTACAAAACGTAAAGACGGGTAGACAAGCTAATGCATCTGGTTTGGAGAGGCTCTAAGCGCACAGGCTCAGACTGAAGTAGATGGTTGTGAAAGCTCACTTCCACCTCCATTCTCAGCATGGCCTCATTCGTTCTGGTCAGATGCCTTGCCACTCTAAGGGGCGGTACCTGCGTTGCTACCCGACCCTAATATTCTTTTCACCTTCTTACTGAGCGAAGCTGGGGCGTTATACTGCAATACAAGACTGTTGTCCGTGATCTCTGTGATGGGCTTACTCGGATGCAAGGCGTAAGCCTTTTCCAGACGTCCGGCAAGGTCCGCCATGCCTTCTTTGATGCTGTCACTGAATCCACTGAAGCATTCTAGTTGGGCCTGTTTCTCGCTGATGTCCTTCGATGTTACCTCGACATGATACTTTGAGAAGGCTCGCTCAATTTGTTTCAGCACTGCTTCAAAATCCTCGCGCTTTGGATCGAAAGATAAGATGCTGATGTACCAGGCCTGGGCAGCTAGATATCTAACTTCTCCAGGGGCGCCTAAACCAGGCCTAGTGTCTGGAATGAATCTTATATGAGGATTGATGGCATTTTGCAGTCTAATTAGAGCGACCTCAAGCCTTGACCTTAAGGCAGTCTCGTCGAGATATTCCAGAACCCATACGGTGCCCATCAAGTATGATCCTTCTCGATTGATTGGTACACTACGTTTCTCGCGTCCCAGTGATGTCTGCTCAGCATCTTGAGTATAGTCTCCTGTTCTAACTGAATCTTGTCGAAGATGGCCCTAACAGCTTTTGCCAGGCCAGCATGCTCTGTACGCCGTAAGTCTGGGAAGGTGATCTTCGACGACAGCAACTTCTCCTCCCTAACGTCGGAGAGCGAAGGAGATTTTCGCGCAAATCGTTTCCTGGTATCTCCCCGAGGAGCTGATGTTGATTGTGCCATTTCCTAGGGCAGCCGGTCCCGCTGGGCTGGGTACGAGAGTAAATCGCTCAAACTTACGGCGTAGGCAAATGTCCTTGTTGAGACAAAGTACCGGAATGGGATGTGGGGAGAAAAGCGTATCTCGACATCGAAGGGACTCTTTTCACGCAGAGCGTTAAACACTTGCACAGCTTCAGTTCACATCTCTAAAGCTGTGTTTTGTCACACGACAATGTACCGCATGGCTTGCTGTGCCGTGGACACACACTGGTGCTTACAACCTGAATGATCGTGCACATAATTCAAGCAAGGTCACGCTACTACCTCTCAAGTAGTCTTGCAAACTGAATCAGACGCTCCTGCTGTGGCCATGAGGAAAGGGACAGCGTAAATAGAGTCAGGATGTATGTGCAGGAATTGCAACACGAGATGGTCCAGATCATACGACTAGCTTTCGGCGCGACAAGTAAGCTGGACAAGCAGCAAACATGCTAGAGGTCTAACAGCTTGATGCCAACATGAGTTCATACTCTTTCTGTACCGTTGGTACGACCTCGAGATCAGCTGACTGTTGTGTCTCACTTTGCTCAGATGTTGACGGTCCAAGCCGTCATAGTGCGTGTTTTTTGAGGTTTGAAAGGCTGCTCTGCTGTAGGAATAAATACAGCCTCCTTGGCGGCAGCAGCTGCTCTCTTCGCCGTGTTAACGTATCGTCGCACTTTTACCCTGGTCTCTTCTGTGAGAAAGTTTTTCTTAAAGTTGATGTACGCCGGGCCTTCCTGCCCGCTGTCCACTCTATAGTATCCACGGCCAAGCCTATTCCCGATTATCTCCTTTGCCTCGTGGCGAGAGAGCATTCCAAGAGGAAACATGAAAACTGACTTTCCCTTGCTTTTATCGCCCTTCGAAGGAAGAAGTTTGACTGTACAGTCAGGAGCCCAATCCTTGTTCAGGCAGTGCTGGTCGAATTCAGTATTCAGTATATTCAGCACGCTGTCCTGTATGCAAGGCGATACCGAAACCTCCAATCGGAAGCAGAGATGTCTGTCTTCAAAGAGCTTTACAGGTCGGCGAAGGGGTTCCGTTAACCGGTACTTTGACTGGACCATTGGAGTCCACTCCATCGGCGAGACCCCCAGTGCTTGAATGAAGGGATCTACTACCCTCACATTGTGCGCACCAGCGAGTTGGATGGTAAATATCGTGCTGTCCTTGGCATTCCAGGCGCCGGAAAATGTGCACTGAACCCTGGTGTTGGACTCGATTGCGACACGAACCAGCACTTGGTGAAAGAGCTTGTTGCAGGTGTGCTCCGGTTCACGCTCAAAGTCGCGGCAATGGTGAAGATGTACCGAGATGGGATCAGTCTGAGATCTGTAGGGTATGATGCCCAACATGATTTATATGGCTATCTGTGCACGCGAGGTGTGACTGCTCGAAGGTGAAGTGATAGGCTATGAGTTTGTTTGATGCGATTCTTGCCTTTGCTTTGCTTAAAGTACTGTGCAAGTCAGAAGAGAGGAAAGGGACAAAGATCGAATGGAACACCCCTAGAATTGACGCGGACTATCGTAGAAGAAGCAACCCACGATGGCAATGCCCAACAGCCATGGCAATGCCCACAGCAGAGCTGCGCGCTCGGCGATGCTGTAAGCGCTGCAGTGTATCTGGAAGGTCATGCGAGCAATCCGAAGGCATGACCAGTCCAGACGGTCTCTTTGCGCTGCTGTGTCGAAGTCTTTACAGTAAGCGGATCACAGGTCCCGTGCGATGCGTGGAGCGTTTCAGCATGTGGAGCGAGAAAACAATGTCGGCTTCCGGTAATGGGAAGAGTGGATCTGCCGCTGCTGCTGAGTTATACGCGCAGATTTGTGGTTCAATGTGACGTATGAGACACATATAACGCAATCGCTTGCAATCCGCGTGTCTCCTCCATGTATGCATAGCGACGGAGTTCGGTCGATTTCTTGCGGAGCGTGACTCCCCGTCCGGTGGCCCTTCAAATCCACGAACCAGGCTGCCCGCAGTGCTATGGGCACGCATACCGAGGGAGAGTGTGCATGAGTAGGGCTTGACTTCGGTTCCCATGCCCCTGACGCACGGGACAGTGGCTTTCGCCTAACGGGTTGGCCAATTAATCGACTGGGAGGAGAGGCAAAAGTAACCCACACACTCGTGGATCCTCTGGGCTTGCATTTGGGACCGGGCTCTCGCACACGCCACATCGCTATCCAATCCAATAATACAGTACTGCTATGCAAGCACAACCGCCGCAGTCTGCAGAGGAGGTTGAGACGCAGATCGACTCTGGTCAGTTGTACTCTATGTACGACCTGCGCTTTACTGAGGTCTTTTGGTCCTGCAGTCACCGACCTCTACCGGCACATCACGAATTGCTGTGCGACTAAATGTGCAGAGGCACCTACGGAAAGCTATTTGAAGATCAGGGAAGCAGTATGCCTGGACAGAGTGAGCTTCATCCAATGCATTTGCGTTCTGCACGCCATCTGCCCAGCTTACCCGTACTGCTTCTTAAAGTGCGTGTCTAAGTTTTTCGCTACAAACGAAGCAATCGGAAAAGTGTTACAGCGGTATCAGGAGAATGCACAGCGGCAGCAGGAAGCGACAGAATCACTGGCTGGTACAAGCTTGACAGGAATGCTGGGACTGTAGTTCTTGCTGCTGGATATGCTGGACAAACCTCAGGGAGGATGATCGAGAGAAGTCTTGTACATGAAGTGTGGACAGGCGCATATGTTGTTGTAACAACGTATGAAGGAGCACACCATTCTCACCAAAATGGTATACATTCACATAATCATCCAAGCTGCGTTTCGGCGGGTCTGATGCTCTTCGACCTGCTTCTTTTATAAGGGTCGACCGACACCTGCTTTGATGCTACGTGCTGGCTTCATAGCCGCAGCAGCGTTTCAGAGGCCTTGCATTCTTATTGAACTCTCTGGCAACACTAAATGAGTATGAGAGTCCATCATCTAGCCCTTCGCATGTATTGTATTCTCCCTGGTAGTCACGTCTATCCGCTTTCGCATTCACTTCGTCAAGCTGCCGGTGCACGTGCAATTTGGCTTTTGCTCTTTCACCTACCATATCGACCGTGTCTTACAGAAGGTTCACAACTCTGGGCTTGCACACTTCTAACCATGGACAATGAGCATGCATACATGTCTAGCTTCGAATCAGCCAACATGGATCCGAGCATCATGGAAGACTCAGCTGAAGATAGCGATGCCGCTGGGTCAAGCTTAGCTGCTTCGACCAGCGGGCGCAAAGGACGCTCCAACGGCAGCAATGGCACACATGAGGTTGGCGATAAACGTAAAAGAGCGCATGGCAGTGGAAAGCGCAAGATTGCAATTGGTGAGCATCGCGTCTATACATTTCCACGTCCGATCACCCTTCTGGAACAGCAGCAAGGGATCACTTGAATGGATGGAGAACATAGCTAGAATGAAGCTGATGATATTGACGTCTATCCAGAGTATATAAAAGACAAGAAAGCTCGAGCTGTCTGCTTTACCAAGCGTAAAGGTGGCATATTCACCAAAGTAAGCGAAGACGTACTCGATCTGGCTTTGAAACCCGCAAGAATACCATCACTATTTACGAGGGTTTCCTAATTAAGCACTTTGTGTAGATGTGCGACATTATACGCCGTACTGACACGAATCATGCTTGTGCAGGCTCGCGAACTCTCCGCGCTTACTGGAAGTAGTATACTGCTCCTTGTTGTCTCCGGTAAGTGGACCTGCGTGTTCGTTTCGATACTGGCGATACGCGAGATACTGACTTGCACTACGTGGCACGGCTTGTAGAAAGCGGCTCGGTGTTCTCGTACACAACGGAAAAGTGTCAGTGTGCGCTCATTCAGAAATAACAAATTCCCTCGCTTATTATGTATATTCCCGGCATATCCAGTCCAGCCTATGGTCACGCAAGATGTCGGCAAGAATATGATCGCAGCTTGTCTCGTAAGTAGTAGTGATAGCAACCTCATTCTGCTGCTCCAAGTATGTAGGCTGAATGATACACTTTACAGAACGGAACGGTCAACCTGGACGAACGCTTCAACACAGCCTCTAGCGTCGGAAGTAGCTCATCAGCAACCGCTAAGAAAGGCGGCAACCTCCTCCTCCGAGACGCATATGGAGCCGCAGCTCCTTCCGCAAGCTCAACAGTGTATGCATCAGCACAAGCTGGCCCTTCTCGACCTTCGCCGACTGCAGTCCCGATCAGCGGAGTTCGAGAGACTTCGAGTGGAACAGCTTCATCAGTGAAGGGAGGTGGTATTGTACTACCCCCTCTCCCTGAACCTCAAACTTTCAATGCCGAGAACAAAAGCGAAGTTGACCTAGTGAAGGTCCCGCGACTCCGCTCAAAGCCATCACAAGAACGACATGACTCAGAAGACAGGCATCCTTCCCTAGGATATGAGTACCCTGATACTTCACTTGCACATACGGGAGCTGTATCACAAGGAGAAGACGACGACTTATCAGAAGGTGAATGTGAAGCACAAATGAGGAAATTGAGGAGGAGTCTATCTATCGAGAGAAGGTTTGACAAAGCAGCCGAGGAAGAGAGACCTCGTCTCTTACGGCATGACCAGGGCAAGAGTGAACCAGTGGATGCAGAAGTCGAAAGGGCGAGAACGAAGGAAGAAAGACAAGGATGGTCATTCACGGCAGCTGCGGACGCGTGGGAGGGGTGAGCACACTCGAAAGCCATAAGATTTGACATTCTCGACGCTAATCGTGTGTCCTTCTTCTTTTGTGTTCCACTTGACAGGTTCCGCAATCGCTCGTTTATGCCTGCGTACCAAAGACCAGAAGAAAATGGTTTAGTCGGAGATGATTCCCGTCGAGAACCGGGCGATCACAACGCTGGAAACTCGCAGGACCGCACAGGGAATATCGAACGACGCAGTAGCGAAAGGAGTAGGAGACCACCTCAAGTGATGACACTTCCTGAACTGCCATCCTGATAGAATTGATCCACAATAACACCTCTGCAAACTAAAGACAAGCAAAGTGCTCTGGTTCATGTCTCCGTAGAGATTAAGCCGCAAGGGCACTGAGCAAGATACTGGCATATTCACCTCTATGAATGTATCTAGCAGAGTGAGGAAAGGGAGGAGCTTCAGAAGTCAGCCTTCAGCCCGGGCAATTTCGAATGAACAAGGTTCGGGACATACCAGATCTGCCAATCTCGTCCATTCACTCAACGCTTTGACATAGCAATCATCTCCCCGATCTAGCTCCATATCCGGATGCCAAATTGTGATCTTATCGAAGACACCGATAGGTTGGATAATTCTCTCATGAATTGGTCCTTGATTCGCCAGATCTCCATCGTGCTCCTGTTCTACCTCCTCGAGATGCAGCTCGATCTTAGCTGAGAATATAGCATTACCAGCTGGAGTACTAGGTGTTCGGGGTGAGATTATGTGAACTGGCACCGCGTCAGGGGTTGAGATAGGTGTTGAGGGAGGAATTGCAGAAGTGGACGGTTCGGAAACAGGTGGTGGTGGTGTAGTCGCGCGCTCTAGCTTCACGCTGGTAGTTGTGATAGTTTCACCTGCTACTGCTATCGTTGTGCTGGTAGATTCAGCTTTCATAGTGACGCTACCTTTCTCTTCAGAAGGTTCGACTTTCATGCTATTGTCAACCGTTGTCTCTTCTTCAGCTTTCACAGCTTCCGCAGCTTCCAGCCTTGCCCGTTTCTTAGCTGGTGAAGTGACCACTATCTCCTCTGAAGAAATCGAGTTGTCGCCGGCTGCCATTTGTTGCGAGTTGTCATTGTTATCGGCATTCGCCAACCCAAGCGCTTCAGCAGCTTTATCGAGTGCTTCCTCAAACATTGAAGTAGCAGCATTCATAGCTTCTTTGACAGGAGAAACATCAGGACTCATTGCGAAGCGTTGTCTCTTCTTTGCAGGTTGTTTCTTCTTTCCTTTAGCAGCATTGTTGGTGGTAGTGGCTGCTTTACTCGACGACGCGTTTACTGTTGCTGATGCGTTTGAAGCTGACGCGTGTTTTCGGGGTGACCGACGAGGCGAAGAGGCACTGTAATCTATGGATGGATATGGATAGTTTGTTGATGTACTATCTTTGTTCGTGGACTTGCTTGTGCTCGCTTTGCTATTACTACTGTTCACAGCCGCGCTCGGCGCGTTCGATTTCCATAGATGGCCAGAGTAACCTTCAGGAAGCTTGACATCGACGCCAACAAGCATCCTACCCCTGAAGTATGATTTGTATCTTTCATATTGAGGTTCGTTGTCCTTGCTGTCGTCGCCTTGTACTGACGGGATCACCTGTATAGGGAAGTAGTTTGATACTTTTGCAGGGCCAGAGTATGAGACGTGGAATGGGAGCAGATGGAGGGAAGTTGATGGTCTTTCCGCATCCAGAGGCGCGGACTTCAGCAGAGTAGGCAGTGATGACATGGTATATATACTATGATGATTCGGCTATCCCGAATCTAAAAGGGAGCTTCTTCTCTCTTTCGTCCAGGTCATGCCGCTTTTGTTATGATCGGAGAATGCGGCATTGCAGCTTGACAAGGCGACAATTGATGGAAAGCACATTCGAGCGCATGGAGGGACACTGGATGGAGCAGAGATGATGACAATGGCATCAACCACCACCACCGCGATGGCCTCGACTCCGCCTCACGCTTCCACCGACTCGCTCGCTTCATCTGGAGGTTCTTCAGGCGGATCAAACGGCAAAGAGTCACGCTTCAACAGACTCATTCACAGACTGCATGGCAGCAATTCAAGCAGAGATCTGTCCTCATTGGCAAGTATGGACATGCTCAATCCTGCTGCTGGGTCTTCGAACCCATCCACTCCTCAGCGGTACCATGCTGCTTCATCCAAGAACATCAGCAACAACAATAACTCGCCTGCACTGTCGGACATCGATGATATCCCGCTGGAGAGACCCGTGTTTGAAAGCAAGTTCATGAGGGAGTTGCAGGAGGGTCACACGACAGCTACTGCATCACCACGCCCTCCTCTTGCTCCTTCATATTCTTCTCCGGCTGCTGTCATCAGCCACACCTTACATCCAGCACCAAATAACAACAACCACCAAAATCACCATCATCATCAACAGCAGCCATCGTCGCGTGAGCTGGAGCGCACTCGCAGTTCTCCAATAGCTACATCACCTTCATCGAGTAGCTCTTCCTCACTCAAATCACGCCTCGTCAGGGTGGCTTCTTCAAACTCGCTCTTTGCCGCCAAAACAGCAAACAACGCGACTAGTATTGGCAGTTTGAGCCCGAAGGGAGGTGATATGGATGGAGACGGGCCACAATCACCTTCGTATCTACAGCTCAATCTACACCGTAAAACAGCCTCTCTGGCCTCAAACAACGCCGCTGGTCCTTCACCCTCTCCACGCAGTAGGCTCGCAGCGAGCGTAGCGAACAATGCAGCCACAGCGGCTCAATCTGCTACATCACCAACAGCCTCTTCATCCTCTACGTTCGCACGAAGTCACGCATACAGACATAGTGGGAACGTACGTCAATACTCACGTTCGTCGCCTTCATTGGATGTCCCATCCTCGGCATATGGCAAAAATCACGCCTCTTCGCCTCCGCTTTCTTCGTCTTCCGCTTCCCCTTCAATGACTGCAAGAGCACCTTCACCTAATCTGCACGCTTTACAAGAAAGAGAGAATGAAGATGGACTACCTCCAAAGCATTCCTCTTCTAATGGCATGTTCTCTGGCCTCTCAGTATCATCCTTCTCGCTTAACAGGAAGAGAAGTGTCGATGGATTGTCCTTAGCGAGCAATGTCAGTTCGCAGCATTTGCCTATACCGGAAGATGAAGAGGAACAGCAAGATAATCACAATCGACAACACCACAACAAGCATGCCGAGGACGAGGATCAGACTGCGAAGCGTAATAGCGGCGGAAGTATCGAACAGAAGACATTCTCGAGCAATGCTCAAGCCGAGTCCTCGTCGCGTCCTCCCTTAGGTGAACGTTATCTCTCCTCCGATAGACTACCGCTTCAAGATGGGTCTTCTACAGCATCATCCAGTACTAGATCAACCACACCCGGCTTCCCACGCCATATGCCATCTGCATCCTATTCAAGCACATACACCAACCCCACATCCTCCTCTTTATACAGTTCTACCGCTACTAACCCCGATGGAACGTCCACAGCAACAAGCACGATACAAGGCCAACGTACAGGCTTGATCTCATCAGGCTTAAGTGAATCAAGTAGACGATTCAGATCCGCTTTCAGACTAAACAAAAGTAGAGCTGCTGGAATGGCAACGCCAGGCGCTGGCGGCAATGAAGCTGCTGCTAGTCTGATGGGTACTTCTACAACTACACGAAGGGCTATGAGAGTACCACTGAAACAACAGATGGGCAATGAGGACGAGATTGAAGGTGATATTGAGGAAAATAATGCTAGCAATGCGAATGCTCAGGGAAGCGTTAGTATTAGTACAGCTGCGAATTCTACTGCTAGTCCGAAAAGTGTGGAAGTCGATGGTGAAGAGAAAGGTAAGCCCAGAACTAGCTCGTTATATGGAACCGCGACATGTACTAACACTATAGTCTGCCATACTAGCCCTCTCGCCTACCTTGACGAAGACACCTCACGAGGTGGTCAGTCATGATTATGCGCACGATAAAAATCCTACGCCGCCAACTGGTCCACATGTCAGTCATGTCCTCCCCCACGATTCGGGCACAAGTTCCCGTTCTCGGTCTACGTCACCTAGGATTGAAGCACCGCACTATGATGCTGAACATGAAGAGAAAGAGAAAGCGATTGAAAGCGCACGTGAGAGAGCCCAACTTGTTCCTCTGCCGCATCACGCTTGTACACATTCATTATCGAGCGGAGCATCTCATAAAGTCGCTTCTACAAGACCAGTGAAGATACATGCTTTGGGAGAAGGAGCAGCATTGGGCGGTCTTCGACCTGGTCGCGCCCTGCGCGTCACTGGAGAGCAACAAGAAGTAGATTCAACCGAAGAGACAAGTCCCGAGAATGGACGAGCAAGCTCTTCTTCTGTCAATGCACACGCCAGACATGCTCGGAATACCTCACAAGGCAGACTGGAAGATTTGATGCTTGTTCAAGAAGCTGGCAATTTGGCGCATGCGAGACCGGCTTCGAGACAGCAGCTGCACAATTCTGCTTTCGCCTCGCATCACCGAAATACGTCGGACAGTACATTGGTCGCGACTGCTTCATCCGCTGCGCCATCTGAAGCACAGCGCGATAGAGGTTGGCAGGTTCAGCCTGAAAGGAACGTCTCTCACGCGCCCGTGAACCAAAGAGAGCGACATGTACCCATGCAAGAACAGGAAGAAGTACTAGCCATTGACAACGACAAAGAGAATGCAGTCGCAGGTGATTGGTATCGTCAACATCGCGATAAGGCATCTCGTGACCATCATGAATCAGAGAAAGCACATCTACCAACAGTCCCTTCTTCAGATCGACTTCTCCTGTCTCAGCAGCCTTCTGTTGACGGACTCAAATCACGCACTGTTTTGGGACAAGTACGCAAGCCGTTACAGGAGCAGCAAGCGAATCAACAACATGCCTCAAGTCAAGCTGGAGGCTTCCTTCCCGAGCCAAGACAGCAAGGTCCTCTACCACAACAGCACAGGATCGGTAAACTGTCATCGTCATCGTCAAACGGTGGATTAGGATACTTCCCTGGAGATCGTCAGGTGGTAGTCAATGACTATGCGGTACCTACGAAGAGAAGCGGTGATACACCTCCTGAGAAGGAAGTTCATCATCATTTTGCACAACCGTCTCAACCTTTCCCGAAACACCAACAACAGCCAGAGGGACAATCCCAATATCCTTATCAGCATTCGAGAGTCGCCCCTCCTCCTTCGAGACCGCCTGCTGGTTCGCTTCCTGCTCTACCTTCCTTGCCCTCGCATTCTCAGCAACAAGTTCATGAACAGCAAGTTCCCATACAAGCGCCTGTTCAAAAAAGGGCACCTGGAACAGTCACTGTCCAAGGGAAGACATACACTCGCATGGGTCTACTAGGACGTGGAGGCTCGAGCAAAGTCTTCCGAGTATGTGATAAAGATCATCTCGTTTATGCACTAAAGAAGATTGACCTAGGCAGAGGGGCCGATAATGAGACGTATCAAGCCTTCCTCAACGAAATCAGTCTTCTTGAAGCACTGCGAGGACATGACAGGATCATTCAGCTCGTAGCTCATGAAGTCAATGAGGCGAAAAGATCACTGATTATGGTTATGGAAATCGGGGAAATTGACCTGAACGCGTTACTTCAAGAACGAATAGCCAAAGGTCTACCTGCAAGCATGAACTTCGTCAGGTATATGTGGGAACAAATGCTGGAAGCAGTCAATGTTATACACGATGAAGGAATCGTTCATACGGATTTAAAGCCGGCGAACTTTGTCTTGGTCAAAGGAGCTTTGAAGTTGATTGACTTTGGTATCGCAAAAGCTATACCGAACGATACGACTAACATCGCGCGGGACCAGCAGATTGGCACGGCAAACTACATGTCTCCTGAGGCGCTGAACCCGCACAACTCAGCTAAGAATGGCAGAGTGATGAAGGTGAGTTTGAGTATGGAGGCGTGTTGTGACTAGATTCTAACGGAGTTTTGTTCCATTCGCAGCTCGGCCGCCCCTCAGATGTCTGGTCACTCGGATGCATTCTGTATCAAATGGTGTATGGACACACTCCCTTCGGTCAGATCAAGAATCTAGCAGCGAAGATGAACGCAATCCAGACTCCAGGCTATGCCATCAATTTCCCTACCCACGCTGTCCCGAGCACCATCAAGGGCGAACCTCTACCCGAGCTAGCAGTACGAGTAGAAGATGACCTCTTGGCAGTGATGAAGTCATGCTTACGCTATGAACCTAAGAAGAGAGCTACTATTCCTGAACTCCTCATGGATCCCTTCTTGCGCCGCGAAGGAAGCGGTGCACGTGACCAGGACGAAAGCAATTCGAGGGAACAAACGGATCAGCCTGTCAGCTTGGATATGGTCTCCGCTATCGTCAAGCAGACATTAAACTGGTCCAATGGTCGGCAGCCTACAAGAGGCGAACAAGAACGCTTTGTCGAAGCTATACTACGGCAAGCGAATGGCATGATTCGGTGACCGCAAAGAACGTCCGAAGCAACCCAAACCCCTCATGAGAGATAGGATCTTCATGCTCAACTATCGATAACGAATCGAGATGATGCATCAGTGAAGTTCATGAAGTATCTGTTCCTGCTTGTTGTATCCTTGTCCCTTCTTCTCAAGATTTGTTCTCAACTGTTTCGATGCTTCTGTGCTAATTTGACGAGCTTTGTTTTTCGCTCGATTCCTGTTGTACAAGTCGCTATAGGTGTTCTTCCTGGGTTTGGTTCCACATCACTGTACTATGAGCTTCACGCCAAAGCAATATATCCAGTATCATAGGGAATTCTTCGCTTGTCCTGTATTTTGCCACCAATCCTTCAGTTCCGTCTTTCCTTGAAGAAATGCTGCTTGAACTGGACTATTCTTGACTGCATGACAAGCAACCTGCAGCAACGTTCTCGAGCAGCGACGGGGCTGTGTCACTCACTTTATCACAACGTCACTCACTAATATATACACATACGATGCCCTGTTGCGGTCGCATGGATCCTCCGCGTGAAGAGATGGCGGGTCGTTCTTTTCAAGCCTCTTAACGCGCCTATCTTCCATAAAAGGCAGTACCGAGCTTTTCATTCATGCAACACCGTTCTGCCATCTCTACTCACACTGCAAGTCATGCATTTATGCTATGCAGCTTCCACGCATGCTTCAATTGTGAAGTGAGGTCCTCAGCGAGCCTCCTCCGAACGGGTCGCGCCTCCCAAATCATGCGCAGCAAATTAGCATGCAGCGAAAGCTCCGCTGACGATTTACCTTGCATTAAGCAGACCTTCTTCTTTCTTGTCTTCACACATACTGAATCTCTGCTAGTTACTCGAACGAATTGCTGTCGTTTCACACAAGATACTAGAGCACTTTGAGCACCTCGATCATCCTCAAATCAAGCATTCATAACTCTTCTTCTCAGAAAGGAGTAGCACCCAAGCGAGAGCAGCCAGTCACTTGGTAGTCTCTCTCAAGATGAGGTCTCGCAATCTACCTATCACGTTGGCGACTCTTGCGCTCTTCCTGAGCTTCCAAGAGCAGTGCCGCATTCAAGCTCAAGCAGTCGAAGCAGGCCAGCTCGCCACTTCAAGCGAAGGAAGCTCTCCATACCCTCCTTCTTCCAGACTCGGTCGACGATACGCGGCAGACCAAGAAGCAGTTCAAAGACGATCATCTGTTAGACGATCTGCAAAAGGATCTCTTAAGCAGCGTCAATTGATGGATGATGACTCTGCACCGGCCATCGTAGTCAGACCAGTTCGACAATCAGGTTCAGCAGCTTCCTCGAGCAACGAAGAAGACAATGAAAATGCGGATGTAGACCTCTCAAGAGCTGTAAGAGCAGCAGCTTCTACTGCTTCTGGCTCAGCTGCGAGAATAACGAGAAGTATAGAGATATCAAACGGTCCTCGACCTGGAGCACCTACTTCGACTTCCGTCAGTATACCAGTCTCAGATACCGACGTCACACAAAGTTCAACCTCGACCTCATCATCAAGCTCCTCATCTTCTTCTGAATCATCATCATCGTCGTCGTCATCAAGCACGGAATCGGAAGAGTCCAGCTCGGCAGCTACATCTACATCATCCTCATCAAGCTTAAGCTCGAGCTCTATTCATCGAAGCAGCGAGTCTCCAAGCACGGTGTTCTCCACTACTACTATGTCGAGTTCTTCCTCCTCAAGCACGGCAACTCCCACCGATAGCTCGGCACCTATCACGAATGTATGGCAGGCATACAATAGGAACAGCCGGTATTTCCCAGTAGCTATCGTTATTACTGTAGTTGTCGGTAAGTAGTACGCAAACTTACACTTTCACTGCACATGATATACTGATCATCAGAATCTTACCATTTAGGCATCGCAATTCTTGTCGCTTTGGTCGCCATTCTACAGTGCATCGCACGCGCGCCTCGGTTCCGCAAAGATAAGGATCGTCCACTTCTCATTCCACGAGACTCAACATGGAGTGATAGCAACATGTCAGCCACTAGCAATTTGCAGAGTGATACCGCAAGCCGTCGGGACTCCATCAGCTCACAAGCGGCAGCAGCCAAGCGAACTACCTGGGAAACTTTCAATGCCGGATCGTCTCCATCACGGTTGAACTCCAATGCTAGCAGCACTAACAAGCGAGCCTTCGGAAGTACTACCGAAAGGGACGTAGCTTCAGGCTCATCAGCTACATGGGCAAAAGAAGATTTCTTACCTCATTCTGGTGAAGAAGATGCCGTTGCTACACCTGCTGGATTCAGCATCGTCGATGTGTATCCCGCTGCTCTACCGAAATTCCGAGCTCCTGCACCTACGAACGCTACGCCAGCTAGTAACTTGGGTTCGCCATATCCTCCTTTTCCAGCAAGAGGAAGCGCTTCATCACCCAGTTACAACGAGCAATACCAGAACATTCTGCCGGTGATAAGAAGAGTCGACCCTGCTATCGTGCATAATGGTCAACAACAACAACCGATGATGGAAAGACTATCGAGGGGGCCTTCGATATTGTTCAAGCCTAGACCTGGTCCAACTGAGCAACAGTCGGGTCACAGGCTATCGATGAGCAGGAATGGACTACCTTCGCATGTAGTGCTGCCGCCTGGCATAGCGGAAAGGAGAAGATGGGAGAGATGCTCAACGTAGAGTATGAAGCAATAAATTTCGCATTTCTTTAGTTACAACATGGATAATATACACGGGATCAAGTTATGGGGTCTAGCAGAGGTGGGATGCTCTCTAGGAAATTTGAGAAACAGGCAGAATATGCCGTTACGTTGGGGACAATTTGTAGCATAAGCTTGCAGACTGACGATGGCATTTACCGTGAAAAGCGATCTCCAAAGTAACGGTCAACAATTAGTTCTTGAGGTCCCCTCTCCGGCGCATAACACATCGCCACATTTTCGGGTGTTTGCGTGTTTCAAAAGCTATTGATACTTATGGTAGGAACCTTGCTTGGTGCTGATAGCTTCTTTCCGACCGGTAGTACCAGAGTGAAGGGTCCTGGTATAGATATCTGCGCAAAAAGCGGCTGATCCGTTCGGTCTGGCTTTGTATGAACACCCTTGGGTATCTTGGAAAACTTGCCTACTTTGATTCTTACATCAGAGGACCCTGACCCATTTTCGATATTGTAGACTTTGGTGGTTGCGGCGGGTCCAGAGCCTGTCACGATAGTGAATGAAGCAGTGTTGCTCGGCAAATGTAAGACGGAACTACAAAATTGCCAGTAGTACCCGGCGGGAGAGCGCACTTGGGCGGGGCCCGTTGCACTCTGTTGGGGCTGGCCTTTTATCCCGGCCTTCAAGTCGACGGCCCGATATAGCTTACCGCATGTGTATGCAGCGTTATCCTCCCTCAGGCTCAGGAGTGTTGATGGTGCGTCAGATTGGAGAGGCTGAATCCGTTTACACTGGCAGAGGGTACTAGCGTGCGTAATTCGAGGTTCATTTCCAGTGACAACATTAAGGAGCTGGTCTGCTGTGCCAAAGACATACAAAGGCCCGGTATTGGAGTTGGATTCCGCAATAGACGATGTAGCCATTGCGAACAACTTCTGACGATGTTCAATCAAAGTTGAAGTAGGGTTGTTAACTTGAAGGTACCGTTGCAGTTTAGAAGGGGGTTGCAGGAGGTAAGAGCTCCTCAAACTCATTACGCTGCACTACGTTACTGCTCGCCAAATGTACACGCATCGCCTCAGTGTGCTTGTTCGCGGACTGTGTCGCATGCTGGCTGTGTCGACTATCCGCATGCAATACGCGGGCGGCGCTCGTCACACAGACCACGTCAATCTGATGCAGGAGCAGACAGAGCAAGCAGGTGCTCGATAGAGCAGGATGATGCGACCAGCCGAACTCTTCTGCCAAGGACGTGTGATGGGAAGCATAGTCAGGCCTTTGGGCGGATCTTCGAGGCTGGGGGCGCCAGCTCGAGGAATCGAAGCATGGGATTTTGACGTGTGTTTAAGCATACTGTAGGCTCGACTTGGGAAACAGAATTCTTCAAATACTACGCTAACGGTGTGCACTTCTGCTCGTCGCATAGCATGGCGTATTATAGGCGGTCATATCATGTTGTGCCACTGACAAGCTGCGCCGCGTGACTTGGGCAGCGGAGTCCTTTCGCTCTCACCGTACACGCATCACATCGCTGACTTGCAAAGAAAACGCTGGACATCACTCCATACAGTCAAGCAAGACCCTCATATCTTCGTTTAAGCTTAGATCAACTCCGCTCAGTCGGAGCGTAAGAGCTGTCGACCTTCAATTCAATCATCAGTGTCGCTATCAACCATGCAAGCCTTCGCGCGCATTCCGTCGTCGCCAGGACCATCGGGGACATCTCTCATACCAGGCTATTCGTTCAATAGTTCAGGTTATGGCTATGAAGGCTTCATCCAGCCTAAAGGGCAAGCAGAGGAGGAAGGGGAAGGACACGATCAAGGCGAGGGCGCATCATCATCATCAGCATTGACGGCAGACCAGCAACAGCAACCACCGCAGGATCAACAGATGAAAGTGGGCGTGAGAAGTCAAGTTGTTGAGGATATGTATGCTGTTCCTGAAAACTACCTCGAGATTGAAGGTGGGTAACACGTCGGAGGATGCAGTAGTGGCTTCAAACAGATCGCTGAACTGCTCGGGTGCTAATCATCGCAGTCAGAGACCCAAGGACACACGACTTTGGTCGCAAGATGTATACGGACTATGAAATCATGTGCAGAACGAACATCCCAGCTTTCAAAGTGAAATACTCATCAGTGCGCCGGCGATAGTGAGTCCCTCTCGTTCAAGCGTTATCACTCGTTGCTGGACGGACTTGGCTGACCTCTCCGCATTCTCCCATTACTACGAACTATTCGCATTTACATCAGCTCCGACTTTGAAGCATTCAGAGATATACTAGAACGAGAATCAACAAGAGTGAATATACCTCCTCTGCCAGGCAAGGTATTCTCGAATAGATTCCAAGACGATGTAATTGAATCGCGTAGATCTGGTCTCGAGCGTTTCTTACAGATTGTAGCTGGTCATCCTTTACTTCAGGTATGGAGAGCGATGATTTGCTCGATATATTGATTGTGCACGAGCGTGAATGCTGACGATGATGTTCTTTGTTACAATGTTATAAATTACAGACTGGAAGCAAGACTATGATCGCTTTTCTACAAGATCCAGCATGGGATAAGCATGCTTATGCTTAGAGAGTACATGTGAACATGCCCTTTTATACAGGTGTTACTCCAGAAGTGCGCTTCGGTTCGTGTATATCATACCTCGACATGCTTTGACACGCTCGAGTATCAGTCTCGCCCCTATCGTTTCCTCTTTCCCGCGTGTTGGTGTCTTTTACAGTGTAGTGATACGGAAAACGGTAGGGTGTCGGAAATGTTTGCATTGTATCGGTAGGGAATGGGAAGGCCCAATGTGATTATCTGGAAACTATCATTGAATGGAACAGTTTCCGTCTGGTTTCATCATTGCATCGTATGTGTTCATTCTGGGCTGACCGTTTTCATCATGTGTAGCGAAGGCGCCTGTTGACGCACATTGATGTGTCACTCTGTCAGCATACTCTCCCTCTGAACAGGATATCGCTTCTTGTAGGTAAGCGCAGGAACTGCTTATGCTTACGCTTCACGCGATATCCTACTGAATCGGAGGATTTAGCCGTCTTCAATGGCGGTCTGCTGATAACGTTGCCCTGCGAGATCTTCGGTGCTATTTCGAAGGACGTCCGTGGTGTGCTGTGCAGGGATGAGTATCTGGATACGGTGCGGTTGATGGCGAACCGATGAGACTTGTCAGTATTCTACAGCTTGGACCGCTCGAATGGAAGATCGTCGATGCCTGCTCACCCATTCGCTTTTTGCTGGAAAGTCATGTTCTTGACGACCTATTGAAGATTACAGAACACAGGACCGGAAGAGGTAGGCTGAACAGAATATTCAATGTACAAGATGACTGGTGCAGAGCAGAGTGAGAAAGGTTTTCCACAATTTGCACAACACAGAGGACTGTCCGAAGTGAATCGCTTATCTTATGCAAGACGCGAAGCAGGTGGCATGAAGTGGACGGGATCCCGCGATTTCCGCTGCACCTGCACCTGTTCAAAAGGAAAAGACAAGAAGACTTGGCAAGGCTGATCATGGAGCCCCAGGGTGTGACAGTGTAGACGGTCTGGATCTTTTGCCAGATGCCCTGTCAGATTTACTGTAGGTGAGCATTCCCGTGAAAGATGTGGCGAACCGACTCCGAATCAACCACGCTATCAGATCTGTCAAGCGCATTGGCCGCCGCGAACATCCTTTTCGCAAGTTTAAGCGCTATGATATTGTATGGCCGAGCACGTCACTCGCTACTGCTGCGCCTCAATTGCTCACTAATCAGCTTCTCTTCACAGAATATTATTTACAGTCTCCGCCGCATACTTCCTCGGCCCGGTTTTTGGCTTACACTGCCTATGATGCGAACGCGAAAAAGTTGCCGCCACTCAGTTTGCTATGATACCACCGGTTATTGTGGGAGTGCTGAATGATGAACTCACTCACTCGCTCATGGTGTGACGGCACTGTCAGCAACCTTTCAAATTTGATTCTTGAGTTTTGCACCATTCCTCTCTCTTTTTCTTCTCTTCCTCCTTTCCTCACATACTATACATACATACATCAGCAATCATGGTTCAGAACAAAGCTCTCGTCTACAAGAAGGTCCCTACCGGTAAGTTGTGTCACGGCCCGCGAACTTCGAAGGCATCATAATTGATGCGCGAGCCGATCAACCTCGAATCTTTCGGTTCACTGGTCTGTGGATATTCAATCGCGAATGCCTACTTATACACTGCTGTTCTACTTCGTGTCATCAATGTCATACTCACAGAAATGCCCGTCGTTGGCGAGCATATCGCGGTCCAGGATTGGCCTATTGATGCCGAATCCGACTTGAAGGATGGCAGCATTCTAGTAAAGGTAAGGTTGCGGAGAAAAGCAAATCCTGTACTGTAAATAGCTGACGCATTGTGCCTTTGTCTTCCTCCAGATTGTCAGTCACTGCGCAAATTTCCTGGACTGATTCCAGTGTTGAAGCTAACTAAGCCATTTCAATTAACGTTATGACAGAACTACTCTTCAGTCGACCCATACATGAGAGGAAGACTCCGTCAACCAGGAACCAAATCATACGCACCAGCATTTGATCTAGAACAGCCATTGAACACACGTTCAATCACAACCGTTGTCAAGTCCAAAAATGACAAGTTCAAAGAAGGAGACGTCATCTCTTGCAATACCCCAATTGCCCAATATGCTATCCTACCTAAGGAGGTAGTTGATGGTCCTCCGGGCCCTTGGGGTCCTGTTGCTAAATTGAACAACCCTAATAATGTCGATATCAAGCATTTCTTGGGTGCTCTCGGAATGCCCGGTTTGACAGCCTGTAAGCACCTTTTTCTTGCCGCGCTCCGTCTTTCTGCGAAACTAACATCTGCTTGTGACTGCAGACTCGTCATACTATGAGATCGGACAACCTAAGAAGGGAGAAACAATTTTCGTAACAGCAGCTGCAGGAGCAGTCGGTCAGCTCGTCTGCCAACTGGCGCTACACGACGGATTAGACGTAGTAGCTTCAGCCGGAGATGACAAGAAGATTGAATTCCTAAAGAATGACATTGGTGTCAAGAAGGTGTTCAACTACAAGAAGAAGGACACTGCTGAGGCCTTGAAGGAGTTTGCTCCCGATGGAATTGACATCTTCTACGACGTGAGTCTCTCTCTCGTTTGTATAGCTTGGATCCAAAGCTAAAGGTAATACTACCCTTCGTATTTCCAATTTAACAGAACGTCGGAGGAAAGACTCTTGATGATGCTCTTGAGGCCACAAAGAATTTTGCTCGAATTGGTGAGTGTCCATTCAAATGATGCAGTACATTCGACAAGAAAGTATTCTGACTACTACTGTCACCTTCTTTCGTTGTGTGATTAGTCTCCTGCGGTGCTATCAGCCAGTACAACTTGAAGCCCGAAGACAGATATGGAGTCAAGAATCTAGTCTACCTCTTCCAGCGTCAACTGACAATTAGAGGCTTCTTAGTAGGAAGCATCGGACCCAAGTATGCTGAAGAATTCCAGAAGGTGGGCTTAAGATTTCTTTTTTCGTTTGCGTTCTGTCCCAAAAAGTGCACCGACTCATGATGGTTCCTCATCTTCACTTTCAACAGAACGTATCGAAGTGGATCGCAGATGGATCTTTCAAGCCTTCTCTAGACATCACAGAGGGTATTGAGAAGAGTGGAGAAGCTCTACTGTCTCTCTTCGAGGGCAAGAACTTCGGTAAAGCCATCATTCACCTCGGTTAAGTCTAGTCACAATGTGTACGACTACTGTAGCTTAGAACAGAAAGAAAGAGCAATGCAATGAATAGAATACGTCTTAGCTACACTTCCCAAGCTTGATACAAGCATGAAGCATTGCTACGTTGGCGGTTGCCACTGTCTATTCATGTTCGCTCGATCTGCGCTTTGCGGTCCGAGCTTTCTTTCCTTTCTGGCCATTCAATAGCGACATCACGGGTGGGACATTTGAATGCTCGCCAATGTCAGGGCGATATCCTCGCATATCACGGCCTCTCGTCATGCAGCAAGTCTCGCTCAACGATGCTGCTGCGCTGCTGGTGTCAGAGCGCCAGCTCGGTACAGGGCTGCATCCACACTGGTCGCAGATGGCGGCGAGGTGACAGGTCAATCGAAGCAGCAGAGTCCTCCAGGTGGGCAAGACATGGGCGAATGCGGTTCGTAGACGCTAGCTGACCACTTTCTATTGATTTGCGTGCTACTTTCGGTGCTTCCAGTCCTTCGGAATGCAGCTGGAGTCCAGCTACTTTCGCCTTCTCTCCATAAACAAGTCTTCGGCGACACACCCAGTCCACCTCTAGACCCACGGGCAGTCAAAATCTCCCTAGCTCATCTACACCGTAACAAATTAGCACAGACGGAATCACAACCATTGCCAACCACAGACTTCACCTTACCCAAACTTCAGGGATCCGATATTGAAGAACATTTCTACAATTTGGGACTTGCATATTCAGCTCCTTACTACGATCTAGCCAAAGACTTCGCAAGTTCAACATTACCTGTCAAGCCTGATAATTGGGTCAAAGCTTCAGGGTGGATACAGTACAATCAAGATGGCAGTTATGAACCTGTCGATTACCCGCCAGACGATGCACTTGCATTCGATGTCGAAACGCTATACAAGATTCAGCCGTTCGCAGTGATGGCTACAGCAGCTTCTAAGCACCACTGGTATTCTTGGACATCACCTTGGCTGTTAGGCGAATCTTCAGACCCCCAACAGCTCATACCTTTCGCTTCGCCAAATCCTCGTCTTCTCGTAGGCCACAATGTAGGCTACGATCGAGCTCGTATACAAGATGAATATCACCTTGAAAGAACAAAGAATCGGTTCTTGGATACTATGTCGCTGCATGTAGCCGTCACTGGCCTGTCATCACATCAGCGAGCGCCATGGATGAAATACAAGAAGATCAAAGCGGAACGCATGCAGGCGGCGCGTGAAGCCGGTCTAGCGATCACGGACACCTCATCACCACGCTGGGAAGATGTCAGCTCTATGAGCTCCCTTGAGCACGTCGCAAAATTGCATTGCAATGTAGATCTTGACAAGTCAGCAAGAGACTGGTTCTCCTCCGAGGATAAAGAAGACGTACTCAACCACTTTGAAGAACTCATGAGTTACTGCGCTAGTGATGTCGATGTCACACACAAAGTCTTCAAAGCCGTCCTTCCTTCATTCCTCATCAGCTGTCCGAATCCAGTCACTTTTGCTGGCGTACTTTCGATGGGAAACTGCTTCTTACCGGTTGATAAGACGTGGCCTGAGTTTTTGGAAAGAGCGGAAGGACTGTATAACAAGCTCACGCAGCAAGTGGAGGTGGAACTGCATGAACTTGCGAATCAAGCTAGAAAGCTGATGTCGAAGAGGGATGAAGACGGTGTTGCAGAATGGGAGAAAGACCCTTGGCTTTCACAGCTGGATTGGACACCTAAGAAAGCGAGAGAGCTGTTACCGTCTCCGGGTGCTGCTCCAATCAGCCAGGCCGCCATTGCTCCTGCATCCAGAGAAACAACGGAAGAAGCGACAGAGAGCGATCAGCAAGCTACCGAGACCGCTATGGAGGCCGTAGCAGAAGAGACAATAGAAGAAGAAGAAGAGGCATTACCGAGCGTGAAGGCTTCAAGTGATGCTGTGCAGGTAGCAACGCCAAACGAGGGCTCGGGCAAGCCAAGATGGCTAGTGTTGCTCCAGGGCAACGCAAGCGGGAGTGTCAGTAGGCCCTTGGCGGAGTCGATGGTCCCTTTACTGCTGCGTATGAGCATACACGGTCATCGTTTACAATACAATACCGGGCATGGCTGGATATATGTAGTAGACGAGAACGGGGAGATGCCATCAACCTACGCGCATCCCGTGCGTCTTGACAACCTGTCGATTGGCGAGAAAGCTTTCAAACCTTTCAAGGCAGCCTCTCGTTCCTTACTCAGCGCACGCTTCGCTAAACTGTTCGAAGATGGCGTTCTTACCTCTCAATACCCTTTAACGAAACAAGCCATCAAGGTAGGCTTCAGTCAGAGACCTGCGCCACGCACGGACGAGTACGAAGATGTGGAAAAGCAGATACTGGCTCTGGCTGAGGATCTGGCAAAGACTCCAGCAGAAGTGCGGAAGACGGATCCTTGGCTTTCTCAGCTTGACTGGTCTGGTGCAGCAGCGTCAGATGCAGCTGTAGCGCCCCTTGACGAGACTGCAAAGGCTACGAAACAAGTGGAAGCCACGTCCGCCCCTTCGTCCTTGCCTTCGTCAGAGACTGGGACGCGCAGGAGACGATCCACACTCTTCCCGGATCATGTACCATCTGCAGATAGCGAGACCTCCCAGGTTTTGTCAAGTGCATCACCAAGTGCGAGCGAGCCATCGAAGGTTTCGAAGTCCAGGAAGAAGACCTCTCCTCCACCTTCTGAGCTAGGGTCAGAAGAGAAGCTCGACCAAAACAACTTCATCTGGCCAAAATGGTTCTGGGACATGCACAAGCCCAGGCCAGACCATACAGGCCCGAATCTGACCATTCGCTCCAAGACTGCCCCACTTCTCCTTCGTCTGAGATGGCACAATCGTCCGCTCTTCTTCTCTCGTCAGCATGGTTGGCTATACCGCGTTCCCCGAAAGGATATAACCGATCCAGAGGAAAAAGATGAAAGCGGTCAATTACCTGTTATAGGCGGAACTAGGCCAGCTCCGCCAGACACCAAACGCAAGTCAAATGCTAAAGGAAAGGAAGCTTCCACCAAGACGCAGGCTCCTCAAGCTGATATATTTATGCATGAAGACCAGGAGCATTTCTACTACAAATTACCACACAAAGATGGCGCCGAGGCTAACGTCGGAACGCCACTGTCAAAAACTTTCATACCAGCTTTCGAGGACGGGACACTCACAAGCGAGTTCCCAGCTGCTCGTGCTGCACTCGAGATGAATGCTCAATGCAGCTACTGGATCAGTGCACGGGAAAGAGTCCTCAATCAGCTAGTAGTGTGGAGGGACGCACAAAATGATAGAGGGTATACCCAAAGCAATCCTGATGAAGCGTATGGCATGATCCTGCCGCAAGTCATCACAATGGGTACAGTCACTCGGCGAGCGGTGGAAAGTACTTGGTTAGCCGCCTCCAATGCTAAGAAGAATCGCTTAGGCTCTGAACTGAAAGCTATGGTCAGAGCGCCGCCCGGCTATGCTCTTGTGGGAGCAGACGTAGATTCGGAAGAGCTGTGGATCTGTTCAGTCATGGGTGATGCTCAATTCGGTTTCCATGGAGCAACCGCCATTGGTTGGATGACGCTAGAAGGTACCAAGTCCGCCGGAACAGACCTGCATTCGAAGACTGCTTCAATCATGGGCATCACCCGAGATCAAGCCAAAGTCTTCAACTACTCTCGACTGTACGGTGCTGGTGTCAAGCACGCCGTTCAGCTGCTACTGCAAGGCAACTCTAAGCTTTCGAAAGAAGACGCAACGAAGTCAGCAAAGCAGCTTTACTCAGCGACAAAGGGCGAACGTGTACATTCAGCCCGTCCGCCTTTCCAGCGGAAGCTATGGTACGGCGGCACGGAAAGTCATGTTTTCAACAAGCTTGAAGACGTTGCCACTGCTAGCGATCCTCGAACGCCTGCTCTTGGCTGCGGTATAACGACAGCATTGGCAAAGAAGAATCTACCTGCAACGGAGATGTCGAAAGCTGGCGAAGACTTCATGCCGTCCCGCATCAACTGGGTTGTCCAAAGCAGCGGCGTTGACTATCTTCACCTACTGATAGTAGCTATGGAATACCTGACGAACAGAGTGAGTCCTCTTGAACAACCTTCCATATAAGGCAGAATCACTGATACTCAGGTCAGTTTGAGATCGATGCTCGCTTCATGATCTCCGTACATGACGAGATACGTTACTTGGTGAAAGAGGAAGACAAATTCAGAGCAGCACTTGCACTACAAATCGCCAATCTTTGGACTAGAGCACTCTTCGCCCATCGCCTACAAATGGAGTCCTTGCCTCAGGTAAGACCACGAGCCTTTGGGGCCATGCGTACGCAGCTGATGTCGCATATTTCCAGTCATGTGCTTGGTTTTCTGCCGTTGACATTGACCACGTCCTTCGCAAAGAAGTCAATATGGACTGCGTTACTCCCTCTCACCCTACGGCCATCCCACATGGTACATCGCAGACCATCACGGACACCCTTTCGTCCATTCATTGCGATACGCTGTTCAAAGATGGACGCCCTATGTCGGAGGAAGCCAAGCTGCCACAGTTCCATCTGATCACTGGCTCCAATGTACGAACGCCGTCTGGTACCCGCTACAGGTCGGACGACCTAAGCCTTCTCTTGGCTCAGAACGCCACTAACGAGCGAGCCCTCAAGCAAATAGAGCGAGAAGTGCTTAGTGGTGAACAATACGATTGGACTCTGGTCAGCACACCTGCTGCAGCCCCTCCCCCTCAGCCTAAGCCTGTGCGGACCCCTCGAATAGTTCCGTCGCCCAAGCGAACTCCGCGAGTGGTTTCGCGGTCGCAAGGTCCTGTCACGTCTATTCCACTGCGGAGGGCTCCAGACCTGGCAACTCGATAATCTGAGCATGCCGCGGGTTTTCTCTGTATCATACGCCTCATTCGAGTTTCTCCTGCATTATGTTCGTCGTTCAGTTCAAGATGTTGTTGTAACATGGTGTTTAGATAAACGAGACTCTGTACAATCGTCCTTCGGTAGATGTAGCCGGCGAAATATAATGATTAAGTCGGATACTCCTGCATATCATAGTCCTTCTTATTACTGACTGATCTAGGCGTACTGCCTTTGCTCTCCACGTGAGTTCATAGTCCAGTCGAGGAATTGCACAAAGCGAGAGGATGACGCCAAAGTGGGACTGCCTAGCCGTTCCCGCAGATCCTCTCCGTGTCCAGTCTCTAACGCTGTAGGTTGTGCTTTGATAGCTGATAGCGCGCTTCGCCAGCTGCCAGATAAGCCGACTGCTCCGGAAAAGAGGGTAGAAAAGAGACTTGTGATGGGCCGTATAGCTACAGATGTCGGCGCGGCGGGAAGGCCATATGTGCTGGCTTTTGGTAGTGGAGGTTTGGCTTTCGGCGGATCGAGTACTGATTTCTCCAATATACTGGGCAGACGTGGACCTTGCTGTGCCAGTATTTCAAGCCGCGCAGGCTCAAAAGCCGCTCTTGCAGCTTGTAACTTAGCAAGAGCTCGCTCGTGAAAAGCGATTTGGCCATTTAGTACGGTCATAGCTAGCCTTTGCAGATCTTCTCTCCGCTCTGTATGTATTTGTTCGATCTCGGCCTGTATACTGTTCAGTACTACTTCGCTTCGCTTCTTCACAGAGTCTATCTCAGTAATATGATCTTCTTCGCTCGATTCGTTGAGCAGCTGACTGAGGTGGTCTTGCGCAAGCTTCGTACTCGTCAACAAATCCTGTAGGTAACATCTGTGTGAGTGAATGCTTTCCACAGCGACAAGCGCAATTCAAGGTGCCTGACCTGATAGCGCTGTCGCGGCAGTGAATATTCGATGAGCTGCTCCTGCGGCGCGAGAAGAACCGTTCTCGCCTGTGATGCTCAAGTCAGCACTTTCCAACACGCATACAGGTGCGTCAGTAGACGCTCGAGGTAGTGCTCACATTCGCGTCATATAGATCCCCAACCAATGCGATAGCCTCCGCAGTCTCCTGAACAGCCTTGGTGGTACCCAAGCATTTGATACACCCGTCGCGCCAGCAAAAGGCACCATCCCCATTTTGCATATTATGAGCTTTGGCACGTTCTCTCCTCCGCTTAGTACGGTCCGCTGATTCGGGTTGTGCACCCTCATCGGTTGGAGCAACACTGCCTTTCGGCTGAGCCAGACCTGATACCAGACTGATGAGTGAAATTGCAATGTCTGACAACGCGATTCCAGTGCCTGTTGGTGACGTAACATCAGTATAGGTATAGGTGGCTTAGGGAGTCCCCGCTACTCACCTTGCATTCGCTCTCTGTATGCGGTCAGGCCATCATATATGGCAGAAGGAGCTTGTCCCTTCTCGACAGCTCGAACATGCCTAGCCATTCTTTCCTGCTCATCTTGTACTTCCTCCAGTAAAACTTGCTCGTCGAAGTGATCTGACTCATATTTGATGCGAGTGAAGAACCTCTCCGGTTCAGTGCGCAGAGCATGCATCAATGTCCTAGGTAGATTCGCATCATAAGCATCTTCATTCTCGCTTCCTACGAAATCGAGAAATGAACGGTTCGACCTGACTAGATTGTGTCTTGCCAAGCGAGAAAGGTAACGTTCTAAATCTTTCCTTCGACTATTCAAGAAGTCCGCGTTGAAATTGCCCGTAAGACGCTTCTCAGGTAGATCTGGTAGCGTAAGTAATGGTAGCGAGGCCTTCAGGATTGTGTGAAGGTGCTGGAAATGCGTATATCGTCTATCCACTGTGATTTGGCGCATTTGAGAAGTTCGCACGGGCTGATCGTTCTCTTCATCATCAATAGCATCTGTTTCAGCCGCCGGTGCGGTCGGAGACGCGGTAATGGACGAGACGATCTGGAAGACAGTATACTCTCCTCTTCCTTTACCTACTCGCCGGTGCGAATATGAAGGCACCGAAATATGAAAAGGAGGAATTTTGGCTACCCATTGTCCGTCTTCAATCTCGATTACGTCGCGTGCATTGAGCGACTCTTCGGGTTCATAAGGGAGGTCGGAATGTAGATACGCCTCGACAGGGTTGCTTGACTTGAGAAGACTGTTTGTTGATGATTGCCTCCCTCTGATTTTCGCATTGGGCACTGCAGGCGCTGCTAGAGGAGTGACAGGTCTCCGAGCACTCGGTACAGTGTTAGGTTCTTCTGATATGGGTTGTCCCTCTTTTTGGGGTGCCTGCAGCTCAGGGTCACTGAGTCCTTCAACGTATACTTTATCTGGAATTGGGACAGGTACCAGCGCAGCTGTGGTAGTCACTTCAGCATTGTCGCGGTCGTCTGGTGTAACGATGACTACGGAGGACTCGATTGAGCTCTCGTCGAGGTAGTCAGTCGAGATGTCCTCTTCGACAGCTGGTGGAGCTGAAGGGGTGTCAAGGACGTTGTGAGCCGAAGATGCATCCTGCGTAGTACTTCTCTCGTCAAGAGTATGAGAAGGTCCTTCAATCGTCGCAATGACAGTGTTGGTTGGAGAAGGAGGAGCAGTTTGATATTGTTCGTCACGTGAATCCAGCACAGATTGGTGGCGTTCCTGACTTGATGGACGCGAAGCAGGTTCGGAGACGTACTGAGGGGTGTCAAGGAGTCAGTAGATGGTTTGTGAAGGTCAACAGAAGGTCTGGAGTACTTCATAGAAACCTTGAGCTATCAAACCACGCGTGAGCTTAGGCGGATCATCACCACTCTCGTCCTCATCCAGCGTGAGTTCGTTGCCCCGAGCGTCGACGAGCATTGCCAGACTCCAGCTCGCTCCAAAGTCTTCACAGAAGACCATCTGCAGGGCAGATCAGCTTAATTCAGGTACATAGTCCTATAGGCCTGCTCACCAACATCTGACCTTTTGCGAAGGTCAACTCAGCCATTTCTGGCTCGCCCTCGAAGTCGTAAAGGGCCACAGCGAGCAATGGCTCCGGCAGCAGTGCCTTGTCTTCGAGTACCAGCGACATAGGGCGGGCCATAGCTGATAGAGTGGCCTTCATCGTCATGTCTTATGCTACTACCAGCACACAGTGTAGTGCTGCAAGAATGGTGCATCTCGTGAATGGATGTATGGACAAGAGGTACGTGATCGAGATTCGCCACATCTATCAGAGTCGACTTCAGCTTCTATCGTCGAGCAGGGCTGCATCTGACCACACTGCTGAAATACACACATGCTCTTGAGCTCCTGCAACAACGGTGTATATCGTTGTATAGCTGCAAAAAGCGCCGTGATATGCACCCGACTTGCTCCTCTCGATCGGCTCCGTGGATCTTTGCCGTTGCCGAAGGCTACATTTCACTGAACCACTTTCTCCCTTCTGGCATCAACACCACCTATCTAGCAGCTATGCAAGTCAGTCAATCCCTACGCATCCTATCGAGGCAGAGCATTGTCCGCTGTGCTCCCAGCACTTCCAATGCTGTCCGGTACTTGAGCCACACGGCGACTCTTCGATCTTCATCACCTTCGATATGGAACAATGATTCAGAGGACAAGACCCATAAGGCATTCAAGGATGTATCAGTAGCGCCTACGCAGGCAGACGATCCATGGGCTATTCCGATGCAGCATAAAGGAACAGTACCCGAGGATGTACCCATGAATCCTGGCTCGGTGGAAGGTCAGCATCCAGAAGGAAGAGACATGGACGAAGCTACAGAGACTATGCGCGCTAGATTGGTCTACTTGTCGAGAAAGAGAGGTATCCTCGAGATGGAGATGCTCTTGAGTACCTTCATTCAAGACTCGCTCAAGACAATGTCAAGGGAGGAGATGCAAGAATACGATCGAGTAGGTGAAATTACCATTGTTCACTGTAGCCAGACTTGCGACTGATTTCCCCGTACTTGCTGTATAGATGCTCACTTTACCAGACTGGACACTCTTCTACTGGGCAATCGGAAAGAAGGAGATTCCAGCCGATTCAGAATGGAAGAACTCCAAGGTTTTGGGTAGGTCGCCACTTTGCCCTCTTTGTACTGCGCAAGTATAGATATACTTTGCTGAGTTCTGTCATCTGCAGCCGCCCTGAGCAAACACGCAGCCAATGATGGCAAGAGTCTTCGTCGCATGCCTGATATTCAATCTTATGGTGTCCAAGGTGTAAAGGAGCAGTAGTCGCACAAAAAAATTGTAGCCCTTGTATGAAGCATGCTTAATTGTCAATTCGCTTTGCATTTTTTCGATTCAACACGTACGCAATATGCTAATTCTACGACAACATGGCACTGAGGTACTGCTTCGACTCCACACTCGGTCAGAAACTGTCACGCAACTGTCTCTGAACTAGATCAGAACGAGCGAGTATCTTCCAGGATAGCCTGCAGTTGAGCGACAATAGCTGGATTAGGGCATCGAAGGATGATGTCGTTCAATTTTCCTCTATCGGCGCGATCCCTACAGTCTGCAAACAGGAAGGAGAACCTATCAGCCTATGTCGACCCTCGTAGGCAGCATTCAAAGTACGCACCTTCAGCTGCTTTTACCCATTCGCCGGCTTTAGCGTACATATCCGCTCTGTTCCGACTCTCGCACCTGGGAATATATTTGACTGCTTGACGCTGATTACCGGTTGCGAGGAGATGCTCTACGAAAGCTTCATAACCTATCGGGGATTTCTTGCTCTTGGCGAAAAGTTCTAGCTGTTCCCAATCCCGAATCTCGGTCAGGGCCTTGAGCTTGAGGTACCACCAACTGATTATCAGACAGTTATCAATATGCAGCTCTCCCACGGCTGGTGTGCAGAGGCAAGCATCGCTTACCGCTTGTCTGGGATCTTGAAATCCGTCCGGAGCTTCTCAGCCTTCTTACCCATGTTGTGTATGAGGCATTGTCTGACGGTCTCGTTCAAGCTGAGTCCGACAAGTGGTACATTGAACGATTCACCTCCTTCCGTTTGCAAACTCTGCTGTGCAGCAAGTAGCTTGAGCTCGTCCTCGCACATCTGCTCGTCACGGCAAAGACAAGTCAGCATGCCTGCTCTTCGGGCTATTGCGGTAGGAATCACGCACTTTAGCTTCAAATCCTCTCTCCTTATCTTCTCCAAATGTTTTCTGTGCCCTTCTGATCTTTTCCATCTTCTCACCAAACTGCTCGGCTGTAAGCTGTCCATTCTTTTCTCTGTCAGAGCCAAGGCCAACACGAGCAGCTTCCTCTAGATCAAAGCAGGCGCTTTCCGTCCTTCTATCATCTTGGTACCAGAAATCTCTTATCAACTCTTTATCATTGACCCTCCCGTAATTCGTCAAGATTGCTATGGCTTCGTCTTTGCCGTCTAGGAAACGGAAGAAATTGCCGACTGAATGTTGTCTTCTTAATGCTAGCAGAACCGAGAGAACTGAGAAGGTGAATGGGTCAGCATTGGCGATGTGGCGCAGGGGCTAGCAATGACATACTCAAATCGCTGTCACCTGACTTCTCAGCTTTCACCAGAGCCAGATTGTCTTCCCTCATATTAAGCAAGAGATGAACCTGTTTGCTCGCTCTCGGCTCATAGTCCAGCAACTTCGTAGCGAGCACCAATTTCCCTTCTTCCCAAGCTGTCTTTGCAACATCTGCACAGCTGACATCACTTGCGCCGAGACTGTCCTTCTCCGCTTCCTCTTTGAACCGCTTGACTATCATATGACAAGTCTGTATCGCTTCATCTTGCTCGTTCTTCGATTGATGAACTTTCACTTGCGCCCAGTGGCGTAGTACTGGGGCTGATGATAGCTTGAGGTACGAAGCTATGCGGAGAGCCAGCAGGTGACGATTGCGTAGTGTAAGGCGAGATATCAGAGATGTCGGAGCTCGGCTTTGATACCTGTAGCGGGGAGATCAGTATGTGCTGGTTCCGCACTGCCGGAGTCAACCGAACGATAGCTTACTGTTCATAAGTGATAGGTATCCCAATCTCATAGTATCGTACCGCATTGAGCACTCTTAAAATCTGTGATACATTCACAAATTCCGCCGGATTATACAGGTCCAAGAAAGTCTTTCCGAAACTAGCAGTTTTCAACAGTTTTCTTTGCCAGTTTACGTCGTATTCTTTGCTTGCGGCGTCTATGCACGTGTCAACTGCTTCTACCAGATCGATCTTGATGTTAGATATAGACTCGTGGGAATGCGCATCTTTGGCGAGGAACTCTTCGTGTGCTTCGTACAGGATCGCAGCCGGGTGAACTGAACCCGGAGAAAAGACTGCAACGGTTGATGCTAGGAGCGAAAGGAGTACATGTCAGTGAGAGAGCAGGCGGACGTTTCTTCCTGAGTGAAAATACGCAGAGCATCGTCGACTCACGCGGAACTTTATGCAGGAACTCGCATTTGTCGACCGAAATGATGCGAATGCCGTCCATCTCGCTCACTACTTGTATAGGATCGAGATAATCATACCTACGATACGCCACACAATCAGTACATATATCCCGCAAGGTCAGATGGCACTGAGACAAAGCCTACCTCAGAGTCTGTCCATAAGGTCCAACCATGAGCAGACTACTATCCCAGGCGATTACAACGCTATTGTTACCACACCAAAGGACGTTCTTCGGGGGTCCATCGACATTTATTTCGGTCGCAAGGTCGTATTCAGCCAATGTCTCTGTGTAATTCGCTGACACGACGTATACTTTTGCTGAACGGGTAACGAAAGTGATGAAGCGCCCTGAGGGGGAGGGGACTATATGTGTGAACGGCCCTCTTGAGAAGTGCTGATAAGGGGGAACGATGTTAGCGCGACATACCTGAGAATGGGCCTTCGCGAAGTAAAAAGGCTCACCTGATCTTGCACTTCGAGTTGATCCACGCCGACCAGTGACTCGTTGTATGAAGCTAGTACTTCAGCCTGTCTACTCGTACTCTGTTCCGGAGTGAGTACACACCAAGCACTAGGCGTATGGTCCCAATTCGTCTCGGCCAACCTCTCCACTCTCCCTTTACCATATCTGCTGCCTGCAGAAGCACCTGCGCCTGATCCATCATTGCCCTCGATAGCATGACCGAAGCCAGATCCTCCAGGATGAGACAGAGCTTTAGAACCACTCTGTGAAGCTATGAAACTAGCTGATATTGTATTTTCTGACAAGACATCAGGTTCTGGGAAACCTTTTACATGGATGAACTGATAGGTTGATAGTAGAATTATCATTCCATTGTCGTATATTTTGGCATCTATGATGGTAGCATCTTGTACGTCGTGTGCTAGGGAGTGTTGAGTGTACGATGTTGCGCCCGATGACGAGGGTTTAGCATAATTTGAAGAGATAGCACTGCCTATGTTTCCCGTTGATGAAATAGGATAAAGTCTGTATATGCCATCTCTTGCTAATATGACGAGTGATTCGTTCGAGGTCCATCCTATCTTTGCTATGCGGGAGGTGTGATCCCACTGCGTCAATGTCAATGGAGTACAGGAGTTAGATTAGACAGAGCAAAGAGTACAGACAGAATTGAAACCTACCGTGATGCTCTGTAGCAATATGCCGGCACTCGAATAGACCGAGACACGCTTCGTCTTGCCAGATGACGCGGGTACAGCAGCACCTGCTGCATTGTCGTTTGCAGCAGCCGTGAGCAGGACGGGTTTGGACTCGTCGCGAGTTAGGGCTATAGGACCGCCATAGGGAGCACCAGCAACTATGTAATCTGACAGATCACTGCCTGGGAAGGACCACGAGAGCGTGTAGAGGAGCGTTCTGCGGTAGAAGGCATCTGTGGAATTGCCGAGCGTGTCCCAGTCGGCCGAGAGAGCGGCCATCCTGCAAGCGAGTCGAGAGATCCAGTCAGACTGCTACCTGGATGAGGGTGGTATGAGCATGTTGATGGTTGTAGTAACAGTGGTAGTAGGTAGGACAAGTGCATAATGCTCCATGACATCCCTCATCAGTGCTGATAGCTGCTCGATCACCACCATTAAGAAGGCACTCGGATATTCAGGCTTCTTTCTCTTTTCCCTGTATACTACTACCCATCACTACCGAGGCACACTGGCAAGATGACTGCATACTATATACCACACTCGCCAACGCTCAATGACAGCCTATCGCTCATTGATCCGCTGTCAACGACCTCGACGCAGCTACACCACCAAGACAATTCCAACGACTACCTCGCACGCTTCTCACATGCAGCACATCACCACAGTTTACCAGGAGTAGGAGGAGTTGGAGTAGGAGGAGCACCTCGTTTCGACTTTGCAGATGCTGGTGACTTGGATCTCTCGGCGTATTCGCATCATCCGGTCCATCATCATCATCAGATCCATCACCACAATGATCCATCGGCACATGTCTACTTGCCTACTTCCATGCTTGTTGGATCTTTGAGTCCGCTGGAGAATCCATTTCAAGGCGTGCATGCTCATCATCATCTATCTCAACATCACCATTCTGCATCTGGAGGAAGCTCTTCCATTCCATCGACATCGACATCCTATGCTTCTCAGCAGCAACCTTTCTTGGAAGCAGCTCAGCAGCAGCAGCAGCAGCAGCTTTCACAGCAGCAGCAATCATCAGCAGCTACCACATCGCTGGATCCTGCCCTATCTTATGTGCATCATCATGACTACTTTGTCGAGCCTGAAGATCAGCAGCAGCAGCAATCACTTGTGCAACTTCCAGAGGAACACCATCATCACCACCATCAGTTGAACGCGGCAGTCGACGGGTTTATGGAGGAGCATGGACAAGATCAGGGAGAGATAGAGATAGATCAGCCAGCATTGCCCACCACAACCACAGCTAAGAAGGGCAAGAAGCAATCATCAACTACAAAGTCAAAGAAGAACAATGTAAAAGCTTCAGCTCCTCCTTCAACCTCTTCTTCCTCTGCAAAAGGAAAAGCAAAAGCAAACGCCACTTCCCGTCCGATAGATTCCGATCACCATCAGCTGTATCCTCATCAGCAGCCATTACCAAGTACGAGCACATCGGCAAAGAAGCCCAAGAAGCTTACGAAGAAGCAGCTGAAGGAACAAGAACAGCAACAGCAACTCTACCTTCAACAGCAATACCTCGCATCTCTTCATCATCACCATAATCAAGAGCCGATAAACTCAAATGAAACATCACCGGATTCATCGTCACATCACCTGTCTATACTCGACACAAGCATACTCCATGTCGCAACTCCACCTGCTACCTTGCAAGCCTCGTCGTTTAATGACACAGAGCCATTGTTCGTAAATGCCAAGCAGTATCATAGGATCATAAAGAGGCGAAATGCAAGAGCAAGAGTACAGGAACTGCATAGATTGAGTACCTCGAGAAAGGTGAGTCGGCTATACAAGCCATCCTGTGCAATTTCGCCTAACTGACTCTCCTTATGGTTTCCTCTGATCAGCCCTATCTGCATGAGAGTAGGCACAAGCACGCGATGCGAAGGCCTAGAGGACCCGGAGGAAGGTACGTTACATAACTCCTCGTCAAAAGCCAACTTGACATTCGTGTACATCTGCTAACTCCGTTGCTTGCGTACCAACGAATAGATTTTTGACAAAGGAAGAACTTATCGAACGTGGGCTGGCACCACCTCAAGATGATACTGCCTCCAAGGCACCTTCTCCAGAAGAGAGCAGCGCTTGAAGATGCCTCAATCGTGTAGAATGTGACTCTATCCGCAAGATAGCAGACGATCCAGCGTTTGAAAGGTTGCGATACCGACATTGCTGCGCGAGACATCCAAAAGCGTCTCCTAGTGAGACGCAAAACCCTGTCAGTAATCAGACCAACTTAGACGTCAAAAGTAAACAAACAATCCTCGACACAGTCATGATTCTCGTATAGCTGAAGAAGGCAATTCGAAGGGCAAGTTATCATTGAATTGCAATTCATTCAAATCCTACATGAATTAGATGAGGAGGTAGTATAAATTAATAGTAGCAGTAATCAAACACGGAGGGCAGGCATATTTTGTGAGGAATGGAAACGGGACGTTATATAAATGTTTGGATTGTGTTTCTTTCAGTGCAGTATAGTCCGGCATCTTGACCATTCAGTAGGAGGTACAGTCGTAAAAGGTTTTTCTTGTATCTTTTTGTTCGATTGTGTTGACCATGGAAATATCACATTCTTTGCTACAGGTTGCTCGGTGCTGTTCTTCTTTGTCTCAAATCTTGCTGGCGCTGCCTCGAGACTTCGGAGTGCTGCACTTATACAGAAGAGCTTGCTTACTTCTGAAGAGCGTGCTTGACCTTGGAGAGGAGACCTTCCTTCTGCTTTCCAGGAGATGAAGTGGAGGTTGTGTGGTCTACGATGTTCAATACGGGGCAAATAGGTCAAAAGGTCTCAATCAGCCAACGACCTGCTGGAATGCCAAAAGAGAGCAGCTTACCGCCGGTAGTGCCAGTGTGAGTGTTGTCACCAATGCTGGAACGGCCTGTAGCATCACCAGTACGGTGCTCGCCAGCTGCAACTGCAGCAGGTCCTAGCATACCTCCAGTGCCTGTGCCGGTTGCACCGGAAGTAGTGCCTCCTCGGCCAACAGTCTCAGCTAGCTCCTTCTGGATACCGCCTGCAGCAACCGCAAAAGGAACGCGGCATCAGCGTGGGTCCCGATTCCGCGAGAATGGTAAGACTCACCCTTGGCAGTACTTCCACCTGTGGCGCCTGTAACGGTTGCTCCACGTCCATCGTTAGCGGAGCTGAGGTTGTGTTCACCGCGCTCAGAAATACCATGGGTAGCAGTGGCACCCGAGATACCAGAGCCTCGTCCACCGGTAGTGGTTTCATGACCTTCGTTCAGACCGGTAACGGTGCTTCCAAGGCCAGAGCCAGCACCGCCACTTCCTACAGCTGATGTGAGACCAGATCCAACGCCTCCATGTCCGCTTGAAGCAGCATCGCGGTGTCCGGAAGAGCCTAGAGCGGAACCAGTGTTGGATGAATCGAGTCCTCGGTCTCCAGCTGAGCGAGATCCAGAGCCAAGAGTGTCATGGTGGCCTGTTGTGCCAGCGCCGACACCAGGGACGAGGCCTGAAGCTCCGCCTCCAGTACGGTCAGCACCTGTAGTGCCTGAACCAGAGTGAGAATCAAGAGCGCCAGATCGACCGGCACTTCCTGAACCCAGGCCGGACTCAAGACCAGGTCCGCGAGCGCCAGTAGAGCCAACACCTCGGCCGGAGTCGTACTCTGACTGTGCGCCTCCAGAACCTAGACCAGTTCCGCTTGAACCCAAGCCGGTACCGCTAGATCCGTGGTGACCGGTACCGCTTGAGCCGAGAGCAGTACCGCTTGATCCAAGACCAGTTCCAGTGCTTGAACCAAGACCACTTCCAGTGCTTGATCCTAGGCCGGTTCCAGTGCTTGATCCTAGGCCAGTGCTGCCTGATGATCCAGTCAGACCAGATCCAGATCCGATACCTCCAGATTGTCGGCTGGAGTCGTGGGTGGAGGAGCCATGGTGACCGGTGAGAGCATCCTTAGCTCGCTGTGCGTAATCTACGTAGTTAGAAAGCCGTTACGGTACATGTCAGCCTAGTTGATAGACTATATAAAGGGAACATAAAGCAAGAGAGCAAGTTGGCTTACCGACACCTGGGACACCACCAGTATGATCGATGGGTGCAGCATCCTTAGGCTCGTTGTGCTGCAAGTGCGAGGGAAAAGGTCAGTGAATGACTAATCAGAACGTCGGACAAAGGAAAGCGGACACACCTTGTTGAAGTGTCTGTAGAACCAGCAGGGAACGATGTGATTAGTTGTCGACTCGCGTGGCGGTCTACTTCCAATAAGACAAGCGAATACACATACCCCTACAGCAATCGAAGTCGTCAGTATATCATGTGACGACCGTGCAAGCAAGACGGAGACTGACTTCGATTTCTCGGACGACGGTACCAGCAGACCACTGACCGGCACCTTTAGGTACGTCGCTTCTGCAAGGGAAGCAATGTATGACGATGATCAGTGACAGTTCTCGATGACAGATGGCACTGATAGCCGCCGCCTGTCGGTTCGTTCATTAGCGGAACTTACCCGATGCCTGATTGATGTGAAGACATGACTTGTAGCTTTGAGTATT
This sequence comes from Cystobasidium slooffiae, assembly GCA_019775285.1. Classification (NCBI taxonomy): domain Eukaryota; kingdom Fungi; phylum Basidiomycota; class Cystobasidiomycetes; order Cystobasidiales; family Cystobasidiaceae; genus Cystobasidium; species Cystobasidium slooffiae. Next base: position 89,955 of record JACWFZ010000007.1, on the reverse strand, counting down.
GAGTATTTGAATGCAAGTAAGTAGCTATGTGTTATAGCAGTAAGTAGGTAGTAGTATGAATAACAAGGAAAGAAACGATCTCCTCGGCGCCAGATACACAAGTGGAGACAGTTTAACATTTCCTCCTTCACTCCTATTTTCGGTACGGTAATAATTGGCTGACGTCGTTGCTGGCTTCCCGCTTGGAGAAACGTCACGAAAACGCAGCGATGGAGCTAGCTAGGCATACGATGGCTCAAAACGGGTCCGGAAAGGCGTATTCATGGTGTCATTCACCGAGCGTGTCATCCTCGCTTTTGTTGTTCAAGATTCAGCAGGGCGGTCAACAGGCGGCGCGATTTGCCACAGAAAAGTAGACACATACAAGACTCTTTCAGTTAGCGAAATGCAGGCTACCACAGTAAGGTTGTAGCAAAGGCAGCATGACCTTTGGCCTGGAATAAGAGGCAGTGGGTACCTCGCAAAACGACTGGATTGCGGTGCTCGCAGGGAGACTATTCAAGGGTGGCTACATCGGGCTTTTTCATATGAACAAGTGTATCATCATGCTATGCTACGTCTGCAACCTCTATGAGCTATAACACGGTCTTGTAGTTATTTTTGAGCAAGGTCTGATTTACTTTCGGTCGCCAATAGTGTCCTTGACATTCTTTGGGTCGAAGTCTTCATGGCCAGAGAGCACAATAGTCAGTACAGAGGCTGGAATATCACGAGTTAACGAATAAGTATAGTCTACTCACCAACGTTAGGAACACCTCCGGTCTTTGAGATGGGGTCGTTCTGAGGGACATCCTTCTGTGTACACGTAAATTCGAGAAGGAATAGAGGCGTCAGCAACGCACACACCTTCTGTCGCAAACCGACACCATGCTGGCGTCATGCCAATGTGCTCAAGCTTACGCCAGAGAAGGAGCCTTGAATCTCCTGAACGGTGGTCTGCGAAAGGTGACAGTGTCAGAAGTGTTCAAAGTGGGACGTGACTGTGACAAGAGTATGGCTTACACCGGGTTGCCATTGACCTGAGCCTTGGATCTTCTCCCTATGAGCGACACGCAACAGTCATTAGTCTCTAGTCAATTTGTAAAAGGCTAGCTTTCTATCTCGATTTCACAAGATAAAGGAAAGACGTACTCGACCTTGTTGGCGATGTTGCTGGCAGTGTTAGACATGTTTAGCAGAGTAGTTAATTGAGTAGGTGAGCTACTTGGTATGATGTATTAGATATATGTGTGGAAAGGAAAGAGAGCATCCAAGCTAGATTTCACATATTAGACCTCGTCACCTTGACTCTGCCGAATTGACGGCGACGACAACGATGATGCAAATAAAATTGCGACCAGCCAGCCGGCCCGCAATGTCATGTCATACTTCCCTTCTTTCCTTTTGCGCGTTTACGTACATGGACGTGTCTTCGATTCGATTGTCGGCTGGCTGGATGTCGATCCGATTGATCAGCGTCACTTTGAAGATCCCTCTAATATCATATCACCCATTTCACTCAAATTCGGGAATCCGCACAAGAGGCAGGCAGCACATCGTACCGTATAGTGGTAGCCATGCACAGTCAGATAGACTGTTTGCCGTCAGCACAACATTCCCTCAGTTCCAATGTGGTCTCAAATGGCTTGGGGAACCGTTGATTTCCTGTGAAGTCGCGGAGAAATGCCACCGTGTCACGCGTCACGTCACCGCGTCCATTTGTCAGAGTGGAAGGCGTAAGGGGCCGTCATTTTCAAGCTGTGAAGTTGAAAAGCAAGAAGCAGCCACGTTATGTTGTTCGACCAGTCCTTTAGTGTTCAAGACATATGTTCTATTCAGACTTCCAGCTGTATCTAGTAGTAGACGAGCTCCGGAAAGTAATTCTGACGGTGTCCTTGCTCGAAATTAAGAGTGCCATTAGGTTGAAACGGCTGCTATGGTTACACAATGTAGACTGCAAGAAGCTCGCACATTGGAACAAAAGCCATACAACATGTGGGTACAGTAATGGCGAGCGCCAGTGCGATTAAGCTCAGGGAGGAGCACCTCGCTAGAGGCAGCTCAACTGGCACGGCAAGCGGTAATCTATCAAGCAACTTACTCCTCCAAGAACTGTCGAAATGTCCAAAGTCAGCAAACTTTGATTGTCGGACGAGATTCTAGTGTGTGGAAACTCACGAAGTATTTGCCTTCAGCCTTCTGTTCTCTATCCTTGACTGAATCATACTTGTTAACTCGCGGTCTATAATTTTCTGGATCACGTCTATATGAAACTTCTAGTTGTCTCAAGAAGTCGTTCATTCCTGTGAGGAGTGACTGTGGTGCTCCTGCTGTTGCTTCTACTGCTGGTTCACCGGAGAAGACGACAACTCGGTCTGCTAGGTAGGTAGCCATCAGGAAATCGTGCTCGATGACCATGGCGGATTTGCGTGAATGCATGATGAAGCTGAAGAGCAACAAGACTCGGATTTAGCTACTTCGACTAAGAGATGGGCGGAATGGTCAACTCACCGCTTAATGACCTTGGCGGCATTGACTCTCTGTTCGACATCCAGATGCGAAGAAGGTTCATCGAGCAGGTAAACGTCTGCAGGTTTACCTAACGCCAGTACAATAGCGACTCTTTGCAGTTCACCACCGGATAAGGTCTGTACTTCTTGATCTAGCAAGTCCTCCATTTGCATGGGCTTCATGACATCAGAATTGAACTGAGGATGCATGAAAGATGCTTTGATCTGCTTGATAAGAAGCATGCGCACTGTTCCTGGGAACTTGGGTGCAATCATTTGTGGCTTCATTGAGACACTCAATTGCGGGATATCCTGTCCGGCATCGGGTGCAAGCTTTCCAGCAAGCATCTTGACGAATGTACTCTTTCCTCTACGTGAAGCGAAATAACGTCGTCAACTACAAGTGTCTCGCAAATATTGACAAACGAGGCAAAGTGACTCACGTTCCGTTCTCTCCCAACATAACGATAATCTCAGAGTCAGAGAAGTTACCAGGTTCGACATTGAGCTTGAATCCGCCCAAGGTTTTGCTCATAGCAGGGTAGTTGAAAGCCTTGGTATGGTCGATGATGAATTCGTCTGCAGTTTCCGACATCTTGAAGTTCAGAGCTTCATCTCTGAATCTCAAATTCTCACTTGGGATTCTTCCATCCAGGAAATTGTTGATTCCTTCTCTGACACCTGCTGGGAAGGTGACTACTCCGTATGCTCCTGGTTTACCGTAGAGACAGCAGATGAAGTCGGATAGGTAATCTAAGACTGCCAAATCGTGCTCTACGCAGATAACGTAGGTATTTGACTTCGCGAGACTGCGGATGGCTCGGGCGGCGTTCAGACGTTGCTTGACATCGAGGTATGAGGAAGGTTCATCGAACATGTATCTGAGGAAAAGATCCACCTGTCAGCCGCTGCGCACGTGTCTCATTATTCTATGGCATGAACATACACGTCTGCCTTTTGCACACATGACATGGCAATAGCGAATCTCTGCAATTCTCCTCCCGACAGCTGATTTGGTTCACGGTCCATAACCTTGGTCAAGTCCAACAGGTCAATGATCGTCTCCAAGTTCTCATTCTGCGATTTTCCGGTAAGCATATCCTTGACTGTCTTGTTTCCTTTGATGGCTTTAGGGATATGTTCGACGTATTGTGGCTTGATCAAAGCTTTTAAATTATCTTCCAGCAGTTTCGTAAAGTAATTCTGCAATTCACTACCACGGAAATGCTTCAAGATCTCTTGCCAGTCGGGTGGTTCGTCGAATCGTCCCAAATTAGGCTTCAGCTGTCCTGCTAGGATCTTGAGCGCTGTTGACTTGCCGATACCGTTGGTACCGACGAGACCGAGAACTTGACCAGGACGAGGCGTAGGCAGGCGATGAAGTTTGAACTAAAGTGAGGCGGAAGATAACACATGTAAGCGGGCGGTTCCTGCAATGTACCACATGTCGTAGAAATGTTGGCCACCTACAGAGTTTGCTGAATAGCGATGCGTCACTTCGGTTGCGAGATTGGTAGGAAGGTTGATGATTTGGATGGCGTCGAATGGGCATCTATGAAAGTCACGGCAATTGGAGTAACGCGTAATGTCAGCCTTTATTGCTTTAAGATCTTGTTCTTTGCCTCCCTTGATCACGTCGTGTCTGCAATAGACGTCGACAGGTGAAAGACAGACAACCAACGCACTTCTTGGGGCAGATACCGCATCCAATACATAGTGTTTCTGAGATGAATGCAATCTTCATTAAAGGTAATGAGTGTCAGCCTGGGTCCTTTTTGAGCGCTTTTGACTTGTCTCTATTCACCTTTGATGTGTTCGTGACTTCAATGCAGAGCTTGCCCTGAGGAGTGACAACAGGGAGAGGGTCAGCAAGGGGTACAATACATGTTTGTACGAGCATGGAAGCTACTGAGCTTCATCATGGCCCGCCTAAGGTGTATATGATGTCGCTGTGCTTCATTCATAGCCTCGTATAAGAAAATTGACAACTTACCATGCGGACAACTGGACACGACTTCTTGCATTCCTGCCGACACCTGCAGATGGATGAAGACACATACGTGAAGATTCATCGTCAGCACATCTGCTCCTCAGGCTCGGCTCTACTCTCTATGCTTGTCCTCCAGGTCCACCTCCGTTCGCTGATCTCGAAATGGCCACTCACTTCTTGGGCTTGCACCTGTCGGCGTCGACCAGCGCAATACGCGTGAGCTTGTCAGACATGGTGGATGGTAGTCTGGCAAGGTGCGTATAGCCTTCGAAAGTGCTGTGTGTGGATGTCGACTATGAGATGAAGTGGCCGCAATTGCCCTTTTCAAGGCAAAGGCAATCGGTGCTGCTTCCGCTCAAATTGCAGAGGTACTGATTGGCTCGCTGATTCAGCTACAGCGGGCAGGGAGGCACACAGGCAGCCTCAAGCAGGAATGACTGCGTCTGGCGCGGTCGTGCAAGTCTGGTTTATCTATCATCTGCTGGTCAGACCTTAGTCCCGACTACAAGTCCATCTCGAAACCGCCACTTTGCTGCTATCTAACAATTGAAACACCTTTCGGGACTTGCATTCACACCATTTCCGGCCACCTCAATATTGGTACTGCTACAGTCACTCTACTACCGCCATGTGATGTTATACGCTATATCCAACTTGCTGCAGCCTTCAGCGAATTCTAGCCATGCGGTGGTTTCCTCTTGCTGGGTCATGATATCGTTGACTTCCGTCCAATTCCTCTGGGCAAGAAGGATGAGACAATTTAAATTGACTTGGCGGAGTGTTGGGGTCTTCGCGAGATACGCAGGCAAAATCTTGATTGTCGGGAGCCATATATCTGAGAGCTGTAAGTTTAAAGTATGTACGTGACTGCTTTGCAGAGCAATGAGATAGTATTGCAGTATAGGTATAAGGCCCGTGTCCTGAACAAAGTGGCTGTAGTTCAAGGTCGCGCTCTTGACGTGCGAGAGGTCGAAGTTTTCGGTGAATGCCTGCACGCCATGTCTGGTGTCTAGATCTATTTCCAGATGCTCTATGTAAGATACGACCCTGCTCAGACCTCTGTTGAGAGGTCGAAGTGGGTGTGTGGATTCATCGGGTACGCCACCTGATTGAATCTTGAGACGTAGACGGACATCAATATTCTTGCGGTCTGCGAGGTCTGCGATTGATGATAGTTGCCTTGCCAGGACTTGCGCTTCCCTTGAGGTCCCAGAGTATGAATAGCTGACATGCAATGTAACGCGTTTTAATGACCGACATCGATCCAAGCAGCTCTGAAAGGCCTGACCCAATTCTTCTGCGTCGCGTATTGTTGTCAATGTTACTGTCAGTTCGGCAAGGCGTGGCGCATGCAGAAGCCCCAGTAGCTGAACAAGACGGTAGCTTGACCGGATTTTCAGGGATTCAAGATGCGGGAAGCGGATGGAGTCGGTGCCGTGGACATCAACAAGTGTGTCTATGTCCAAGTGCGTAACAGGGATATGTGGGATGGCTTCGAAGGGAATACCCTCGCCGAGACAGCGCAGCGAGAAAGGCGCTACGTTTTGGGGCCAGCTTGGCGAACCTGTAAAATCCGGTTCCGGGTCGTCCTCTTCGAATGATCTCGTCACGCGGCTAACGGACAGAGTCAAAGCCAGTGGCCCAGCGGAGCGAAACTGGCTTGCTAGGCGTAAAATGTCGTCGTAGTCGAGTTCCACATAACGGCCTGGGAGCTCGATGACGAGAGACGGTTTCACCCTGCACTCGAAGAGAGAGGAGACCACAGGCAGCAGAGAGGAGAGCTGTGCCCAAAGCTGACTGTCGTTGATTTGCCCCATCTTGTCTTCTATGATTATCTCGAAGCTCTTAAGATTGGAAAAAGTCACTCAATACGGACTCGAACACTTCAGGTGTCAAGCGATCTTCATCTTCAATTTCGTCTGGGTGGAAATCCATTGGGATGACTTTGACGGATTCGACTGCTGTCAGCACATCCTCTATGTCTGCCGAGCAGGTTTCCCATTCGGCTCGTTCGAAGACCGAGCGAAGGTGCACGCGTCGGAAGAGGATTGGCTTTATCACATGTCGTATCTTCCTGCTGGTAAGCGAGAACCGATCCAAGTCTTGCGGGCGAGATGCAAGATTCTCTCCTATGAGCTGAATTGTCTCCAGAGGGAGGTCATCGACTGCGAATAAGACATGAGTGGAAGTACCTTTTCGATTATCATGTCACATACACTGAGCCATCTTTACGCGACAAAGAAGGCGATCGGAAATGTGCGCGACTGGACGAAGTGCAGCAGAGATTACGAAGCTGAATGGCTGGAGGCTGATCTCGCCAATGACCAGCTAAAGAAAGAGACTGATGTTGATGGAGCGCGTCAGGGCTGCTCTTACCTGAAAGTGGCGACTGTGGAGAGATGCAGGCTGGCCTCGACCGGTGTATCAGTCAACGTGTTACATGCGCGAGATCTAGATGAGATGGATGCAAAAGTTTAACCTATCTTCAGGGCAGGAAGTCGCGGGAGTTGTGAGGGATATATTCGCGTCATCGATATGGAGGAACGATACCAACCAGGTCTCAGCTCATGTGTACAGAGTTTATTGGGTATACCTGACCGTTAACCCCCATCTCGCGATGCTGCTTCTCCGTAGCTCGTGACCGAGCTGCTACGGTTTGGACACTACCAAAGGCAGGAGCAGAAGGCTGAAGTACGAAACAACACAATAAAGCGTGCACTTCCCTTACCAGTGCGCTCGTCATTGGCTTCACGCTACCTGGCACGGGAGATGCCGCTCACCACAAGCACGTACCGAGAGCTGCCTCTATAACATTGCTCGGGGACTTCTTGGTATTACAGGACTACAACAGTTGTCGACGCAGACGTATACCCGCAGACCCGCAGGCCAGCGGTCACGGAGCAGTGCTTGCTGACACTCATACTTTAACTTTCGGTTTAGCTTCCTCTTCCCCTAATCTTCTAACAAACAAGGCGTTCTTCATGCCAGGTTGCACAGGCTGTTCCTCCTCGATGACAGCACAGGCAATAGCTAGCTTCGTTCCATCGGCGTTGAACGATAGTGAAGCTATTGAGGCTGGATACTTTGGCAGTTGACGGAGGCGCTTCTTCGCTGCTGGATCCCAAATGGCTACAACGCTGTCCGCCCCTCCTGTTGCAAACGTGCCGTATCTGAAACGAAGACAGTCCTATTAGCGAAGAACTCTACACATATACCCTTGAGTAAGGGCTGACTCACTGTGGGTGGAAAGCCAGGGCATTGACAGGGTAGACAGTATCCACATTGTCAACCGTCTGTCGGTGGCACTTGAATGCGAAATGACCTTTTTGCGCCTTTGCTTCCATATCATAGTATTCGACGGCGACTCGTCCTTCGATTGAACTGCAAGCGTATCCCTTTCCAGTAGGCATACATTTCACGCATCTAACCATGAATTTCAAGCTGTTCTCTCGCTTTTGATACGGCTCAATTGACGGACTTGGATTTGCGAAATCTTTGGTGTTATAGATGTAGACGTGCCGTTGTGCCATAGCAATGACTAGCTTGTCGCCTGTTGTGTCCATGGAAAAGGCTTTTGCGGGTAGTGGGAGTGTGACTGATGAAGGTGTGCCTGATGATAGACTGTGTATCCGGAAGGTGCTATCCCACGAAGCTGAAACGACGCAGTCTGTAACAACATTACTAGGTCAGCGGAGACCATATAGGTGCAGGACACCCCGAGAATGTTGAAATGATGCGTACTGGCTGATTCAATGTATCGGACACATCGCACGGCGTCATTGTGTGTTCCAATTATGCGGTGTGTTGAAGTTGCAATGTCGGTTCTATCGGTAAAGACAATCAGACCCCTGGACCATTATGGCAGCACCAGAGTAATCAGCAAGCAACGTACTCGATGACATTCCTATCCAGTCCTCCACTGTAAATCTTGTTTGAGCCGCTAGCTCCCCAGCATACATCGAAAGCTGGAGCTCTTGAAGGTGCGAAGACCTTGACTGTTGACGGGTCGGCAGAGGAAGTGCTGTTGTAGAGGTGGATGGTCTAGGGGCAAGCGAGAGCATAAGTGGGTGTCTGGAAAGCATGGCAATGTGTTCATAGACGCACTCCATCCCATGACGAGCATAGAAGCTTCTCTGGATCTGTCGGATGATATGCTACTGCTGTGATCGCATCTGACGGCGCTTGAAGCTCGAGGTCTGTGGTAAGAGAAGGCCAGTCAGAACTGTGTTGTTCCAGATCCACTGTGAGTGAGACAACCATCTCACCTTTGCCTGGTTCCGCCATTCTGATGTCAGAGTTGCAGTGAGCAGAGGAGCAAGCGAGGTATCAACATTCGCCTTGCTTTTCGGCAACATCAAGATATCGACTTCGACTTGAAGGCTGGTCAATCACCCGACACACTCTCAACAGGGTGAGGAGATGGCTATCACGTACACGCCAGCTAGACAACGAAGCTTTGTCGCGAGTGCGAATGGTCGAGGCACTGGAGCGGCCATGGACATCGACTACGCTGCTTCGCCATTCATGGAGCCTCCCAGAAAGCGTGAGCACGAACTTCGAATATTGCACGACTTGCACAAGCTGAATATGATTCCCCCTAGGCACACACTACGAAGCCAATACCGAGATGGATTGGGAGCCACACCCTGTCGCACGCCCTTCAGCCATGTTTTCAGCAAGCAACAATAATATCGCTGGTGGCACGGGTCCATCTGCCCATTCACGCGGATTTCTCGCATCTGCGTCGAAGGACTCTCCATTCATGTTTCATACATCAGCCATGCAGCTAGATGAGCCTGAGAAATCCGATATCACGCCTGTAGCATCGACTTCTACAAGCCAGCCTGCCGATCACCTGCCTTCGTCAACTACCACTATCGCAGAAAGTGAAGCCGAATCAGCACACACTCAAACACGCGATATTGCAAATGGTGCTGTACAACGGGAGAGACGCAAGAGAGACCAGCTCAAAAGCTGGCAAGTTGCAAAAGGCAAGGGCGTGCAGGTCGAAGATGATAATCCAGATGATAATGATGAAGATACTGTTGATGAGGTTGATACGTCCTTTATGGAGTCGCTGAGCATCAGTGCTCCCATCAAGAGCTTGCTCGTAAGTGTTTCATGCCTGTATGTATGCTTCTGCGCTTACATGACGCTGTTATCAGCGCCGAACGAGGTCTAGTAGACGACGTGGCGAACACGCGCCTGTACACCTCAGCCTTCATCACCACAATTACCACTGGCCACAGAATGGTCAAGAACCCTTTCAATTCGGTGCATTATCAACGAACACACATACGTCCTCGCCCGCCTCTCCTCTTCCTCCTTCTGGATGGTGGCATTCCGATATGCCATATGTTCTGCTTGGCTACCTCCAATTCGGGTTCAATACCTCTCTTATCCTTCTTTCGCTGTACCTCCTTCTCTGCTTCCTCTTGCTGCTCAAGCATGATGTAACAGAGCGTGTATCGGAGTACAGCGTCGAGCTTCAGCAAGAGATCATGCACTGCTCGTCGCAGTATATTTCTAATCGGTGCCAACCGGGCGAAAGAGTACCAGCAATGGAAGCCATGTGTCAGAAGTGGGAGTTCTGCATGAACAAAGATCCAAAAGTAGTCAACAAGCTCAGAGTAGCGGCGGAAGTTATGGCAGAGGTAGTCAATGGCTTTGTCGAAGTCATCTCTTGGAGGTAAGTCTGCATTACAAACAAATTATGAGTGAAGAAATAAGTAATAATCAAGCTGTGGTTATATTGTGAAAACAAAAAAGAACGATGCTCTTCCTACTGGCCACATTATTCATAGTAGTAGCATATACAAACAGAACAATTACGACATATCGTCGGCAGCAGCATGCAGGTGACCATTTCGATCAAGCGTACAAGTCGCACTCCTCGTCAATAATGGGAGGTTCCAAGGTCTCCAAAACATACTCCAAGGCGCGAAGTACAATTACGCCGCCGTACACTAGCGAGTGAAGGGAGCCATTGAAGATTGTGGACAGGAAGGTAGGACAAGAACACCATCGTAAATGTTACCGCTGTACTTTCGTAGAAGAGGTTTCAGAACCCACGGATGAGTGTATCGCGGCCATTGTACATAGCCCGTCGCCAGTCCTCGAGGAGCCTGTCAAGGCCAACAGGCTCTTGATACATCGGTTCCGGGTTCTCTTTGCGAAGTAGATAGGCTTCCTGAAGTCTGTGGTTGATATATTTGCCATCGATGAAATCCTCTTTTGCGATTCCTCTTCCGTCATATACTTGGAAGTCTTTGATAGGTAGAGGGGAGACGCGAATGCCTCGAGGTTCGCAAATTTGTCTGGCAGCCGCGACACAGCCTGGGAACCGCCAAACATCATAGATGCGAACCCGGCGCAGATGCTTGATGGATGCCCAGATAGCTGTACGGAAATGTGGGCAGGATATGTGGTCAGGTCCTCCATACATTAGGATGCCGAGCTCTTCTAACTGGTTTGGAGGAAGCAAGTCGAGCTCGCGTGCATGTCTGACACCGACTTCTAGTCGACGTAGGTTTGGGGCGTTCTCCGTGGTAAGGTAGCTTGCCATTGGGGTAAAGATGCTGACTTGAGGTGGAAGCTTTGGGTCCCAGGTGGTATCGAGACGGAGGTGTTCTACGCCGCCGAGAAGGTCACCGAGGAGATGCGCGATTTGCACCACTGTCAAAGCCGCGGTCTGTACAGCGAGATACTTTAGGTTTGCGCCTTTCTCGGTTGCCTCGACAAGCTTAGCTAGGAATGCGAGCGGACCGATAGGATCGTCGTTGGATTCGATATGGACGAAGGTAAAGGCTTCAAGTGCTGGAAGGGGTTGCAGCTTGTACAGGTTTCCTGTAAGTTGGCCATCGCCGTGTGCAGCAATCGTGAGCTGTTTCAAGTGGCCGGCATTGCAATTGATGATGGTAACGATATGTTCGTATTGCCAGTGAATTTGACCATAGTGATGAATAGTGAGCGAGGTGAGACCGAAGAATTGCTGCTCGCTGACATGGCGAAAGAAGTAACCATCTCCGCTCAAGGTAAGCGAAGGAGCTTTGCATTCTTGTGCCAGCTTAATGACATGCTTGACCTCGCGAAAAGTGGTAGAATCATCACTGACAATGCTAGGACAGCCTAGGTCGAAAGATTCGACTGTGGGATATCCGCCTAGTTCTTTGAATTGCTTGATAAGAGGATCGGGGTTGAGCCAGTGAGCTTCTCTGACTAGACGGATGCGTCGGTACAAGTATCGCTTTGCTATAGCTGTGACATTCGGATGAATGAGAGCGAGATTTACTAGAGTTGCGTCAAGTGCAATCAACGTCAGCTAATATACTTCTGGAAGATGCCTGCCAACTCTTAATTGCGGCACTCACAGAGTTCTTTAGAGGTATGAGCATGTGCATCCACCAGCTCGACGATTCTCTCCAGTATTTCCTGCGATAAATGGTCAAATGACCGGAATTTCTCTCGGGGTGCATTGCACCTTTCAATGAATGCTCGATATTCCAACAGGATTGGAATGCTTGACATGTCGACCTTCTTGTAGACGTGCAACAGCTTTGGAGTAAAGGAAGATTGAAGAGAAGTTCGAAAAGATGTGCATGAATTGATCACTGTCTGCTTGCTTCCCGACAGCGACCCCTTCGCTTCTGCCAGATCGAGAAGGCGCGCCTCCTATAGATCCGGCGGAGTTCGGGTGATTGAGTCCGGTGACGTGAAGTGTACGTGTAGATGCACGCCTAGTGCGTAAGGGAACTTGACTGCTGCCCGACCGCGCCTCAGCGCTGGCTGCGTAGTGATTGTGAAGTTTGACCGCAGAAGATGTTAGTATATGCACGTCGACAGGAGGATGGATGTATGAAAGACAAGAAGCGTGACTTTAGGGGCGTGTCTACCAAGAAGTCAAACAAAGACTGGAATGTGGGATGATTATCAGCAAGGTCACGCCGTACGGGATGGCCATTCCATTTCCAGTCCGAATGTACATCTCCCGCTCCCCGGCACGTGTTGTCTAGGCAATCCTGAATGTACGGCGGCACTCAGAGCGTCTGGTAAGACAGGCATGTGATGTCATGTGTGCTTGAAGTAACGTTTTGTAATACGATTTGTACGTCGTAGCTCTCCTGTAGTGCAGGCGTTGTCGATCAAAGCCCACGTATAGCGACGCAGTGACAAGCGGGCGAGGGCTGCGGTGTACGACCAGGATGAGAGAAGGTACACTCGCACGCGGAGGCTTTGGTGTGGTCTGTTGTAAATCTTCAAGGTGCATTGTTCTGTGCTCCATCGTACACAGAAGCCGAGCGTGAAGAATGTACATGTGTGCCTTGACGAGAATGGCTTTCGGAGAGTTGCGTTGTGCCTTGACTCTGCACGCACGAATAGCGAGGGGAGACTGTAGACCAATTATCAACCTCCAAGGAGTCTTCATCGGTGAAGAAGGTGCTCCTGCTGAGCTGCTCAAACGAATCGTGTCCGGAGACCTGCTTCCACGCTGTTCCTGCCTACGCCGCCATCATGGGTCGCATGCTTGAGAAGATTGCTCGGACCTTCAAGATAGGACGGTGGAAGTACTTTGCTGGATGTGAGTGTATCTTGCACGAACCCTAAGAGCTCTGCTCATGCTGAAGCCGCTACTCGCAGATGATTTAGAAGGTCAGTATGAGAGCCATGCTGCTGGATTCTGCACGCAAGACTATTGACGGTGATCGTCATCGCAGGCAATCGTTACTTCGACCTCCCTCATCCGCTGAGTAAGTCAATAGAGTGTCTAAGTGGTGCATAGGTAGACTTGTTGCTAATGCTCCGTGTTGCTCGCAGATCCTAGCTCATCGAAACGAACCATCGACTATCGCGTAAAGCGCGATTGGGCCGACTACCAGTTTCAAAGCATGCCGGTGAGTACGGGAGATCACGAACAAAACAGTCAAATATCACAGTCGTTTGAAGCTGACTTTGTCTGTCCTGCTGTAGGCACAATGGAATGCATGGATGCGCAGAACACGGCTAGATCCTCCTACAATCGAAGAACTGCAAAAAGATCTTGCGCGACAACAACGTTTGAAGCAGAACGTCGCACTTCTGGATCAAGCTTACGCTGAAGAGAGAGCTCAATTAGCGGCTGAAGCAGAGAAGGTGGCACAACTAGACGCTCCAAGGAGGAAACAAGCACAAACTACCCAAGACGTTGGAAGTGGCGAAACGCAGAAAGTGCCACCGTACCCTTCACAAGCGAATCCTGCCATTGTACCAACGAGTACGGCTGAGACTGGACATCCACCCTCCCAAGAATTTGGTGCTAGTATACCAAAAGCCACGCCCAAAGAAAACGTTTTCCCCGGTATGGCCGAGGAATCCCCTGAAAGACAGCAAATGGCAGCTGCTCTAGACGACGCAGCAAACAAGACGATGGGAAAAGACGAGAAGGAGAAGCAACTTCAGTCTGGCGTTGCGTCGCCGGGTGAGTCTACTGTCTCGCAGTCCCTTTCCAACTCTTCTGAAATCACAGCTGATTCCGATCCCTCCCTGCATAGCGAAACGAGGGGAACCTACTCCTACGCGGACAGACGCACCTGCAACGCCAGCAGATACTTACAAGCCTGAAGAATGGAAACCGCAAGCAAGACGGCGAGGTAATAAGCAATGAGCTTGCGTACTCCTGCTTGTAGTGCAAAGCCGCTGCTGGCAGATGTTGTAAGAAAAGCTTTTTCCTTTCATAACTGAAATGTACAAGGAAATGTGTCAGGTTATGGTACTGGGCTAAGAGCATCAGTCAATAACCCTGACTGTGATTGAGTAGAGTTTCTAGGTCTGAATGAGCCTCTAAAATTTCACCCGTAACGTCTAACAAGCGGTGGGTGTGAAGCCTATTTGACGTCCTTCCACTTGCTATTGTCTTTGACAAATTGCTCGAAAGAGGTGGGCGCTCTGTCAAGGAGACTGTGGGAGAACTCCAAGCTGGCACCACCATAGTAGCCGTAGGGCTCCCTGCAGAATGGTCGTGGACATTACAGAGGTGAATCAGCAAGCTAACATCAAGAAGACCGACTTTGGTCCGAGGTAAGAGCTAGAAAAGCTTACATGAAGAGCATGTTCTCCACGAGCTCCTCTTGGATCAATGGAGGCATACCCTGACTGCCTAAAATCTGCTTGAAGACATCGACGGGGAGCTGATTAAAAGTCAAGCTCTTTCCAGCTTCAGGCTTGGCTTTCTTGAACTCTTCAATCATCCTCAACGGGGTGTAGTAGTCGGTTGCGCCAAGAACTTCCTTGCCGAGTGTCTTCTCTCGGTTCAACAGGATGGCCTTAACGAAGAGACCAGTATCTTTATCTGTGTCGAACAATGGAATGGGAGCCTTCTCGGAGAAGACCGCGTTGAATGTCCACTTTCCATCCTTTTCAGCGATGTTACTGGTCAGATTGTCCCTACATGGCAATAAGCCGGCAGTTAGCAATGCCCTAAAAGCATAATCTCCATATTGAGAGTGAGCTTACATGTAGAAACCAGGTAGGAAGTACGTAGTGGGTACGCCGCTCGACTTGGCATACTCGGCAATGCGAGCTTTGGCATCAAAGTGATACACATTCGGAAATTCTCCCTTGGAGAGCTTGTTGACATCTTTCAGGACTGACATGATCAGATGGTCGACCTTGTTTGCTTTGGCTGCGTCGACTATGTTCACCCCCTGCTGGTATTCCTTTTCTCCGTCCATGGTTTCCCAACTGCGGAGACGCACGCACGTGCAAGAAAGTGACAGGCGGTTAGCGACGACTGTCCGGCAGCCTTATCTATCGGACTGAGTCCTCAGGGCAGGAGAGACTGACTAGTTGGTGACTGCAAAGGCTGCATAGACGTCCTTCATGGCAGCCTTAAGGGAAGTAGCATCATCGAATGAGGCAGTCACAGTCTCCACGCCTTTGGCCTCGAGTGCTTTTGCAGCAGGCTTTGAGGTGTCTGGCGGGGTTGAGATGCAGTCAGCTTTCATGCTACATGACGGTCGTTTCGGCCTCACCTCTGGTCACACCGCGGATTTTGAAGAGTTGAGAAGCCTTGCTATCTGACAGGATAGACGAGACTATGCTGCCACCTTGTTTGCCAGTGGCTCCAAAAACTAGGAGAATCTTCTTGGATGTCATGGTTCAGTTGAAGCGTGGGAAGAAGGTGGATACGAGCGGAGCAGTAAAGTAGGCAGAAGTCGGGTTGAGGTAGTGGGGTGCAGAAGCAAGAGGAGATAGGCCTTCAGAAATGTCACTTTATATACGCAAGTCGCATTGCTTTGCTTTCAAAGCTGTCTTACTCCAGTCTCTGTCACTTCTCCGCTGCAGGCGATCATGCGGACTTGAAGCGGCTTTTAGATTCCAGGCATGTCACGTGCTGATTAACATGCTGGTAAGCGGAACTCCTCAACGTCGCATAGCTTGGTAAGATAGCAGTAGGTGCACAGCAGACGTCATGGCAGAAGCCAAACCTCAGCCTTATAGCTACACCGGTTACTTGTGGAACCTCGGCTGTCCTAAGGCATAGACTGATCACTGCACTTCGTCGAAACAGCCCGCTAATTATAAGCATTGAACGTAGTAATAACAGATGGTGATGCATCATGGATTTTTGCCAGCATCTGAACACGAATGAAAGTTCAAAGTCTTCTGAGGTTTGGATTCGAGGTTTATCTGGTCAACTCTATCGCACATCCATCCGCATAGCATTTGGCTGAGCTCGTGTCGAGCCGCTTGAATACACTCGGCGGCCAACAGCACATCACGCTCTGTTTCCAACGGAGCGCGCTGCCCTGCTGGCCGCCGGGTGTGCTAAGCCGTACCCGATGTCACCGAAGAACCGATGTATCTGAATCTATGATCACAAATCCCTGCGTGTTGCTTCGCTTTCGGACCATAAAGCCTCCTACCAAGGCAACTCCTCCCCAGACCAGTCATAGAAGTGTCCGCTCTTCGATGCCCCGAGACCTTCTATGACTTTCGCTAATCCTGCGGCGCTTTTCTCAACTGGCATACCTCCATCCCCAGCTTGTTTACCCATTTCGGTTGCCACCCAGCCTGCAATTTGACGGATCAGCATTTCCTTGGAAGACAAGGAGTTTGTGATCTGGCTCACCTGGATGCAGAGGATTGACTGTGAAGCCGTCTGCATGTAGTTCGTTGTGCAGCTGAACAGCCATCATGTTTACAGCAGCTTTTGTCACGGCCTGCAATCAAGAAAAGGATATGCCATCGTCTATACATGTGTCGTCAGAATAAATAGAAGACTGCTCACATATGGTCCCATAAATCCGCGAGGTGTTGTGAACTGTTTCGTCAAGCTTCCACTCTGACTTGATGTCAGTACTATCCGCTTTTGTTGGCCTTTCCGTAGTGCATCCAAGAAAGCGAGGACTATGCGATGTGGACCAACGACATTTACATCCAAGTAGTCTGTCAACTGTTGAGGGGTCGTCTTGAGTAGATCATCTTTACCACCGGTAGCGGCCATTACTACCAGAAGATCCTATGTAGACCATGCACCAAAACGGGTTCTTCAGTTAGTTTGCAGAAGTCAGTTGCATGACGATGGACTGACGAGCGATTCGACTTGAGCAGCCGCTTTGCGTACGCTCTCTTCATCTGTCGTATCTAACTGCAGGATCTTGATACCTTCATCAAGCGTGACATCTTCTGGCTTTCTTGCAGTTGCGATAACATCATAACCGTCCTGCTTCAGCTGGGTCGCGAGTGCCTTGCCGATGCCTCGTGACGCGCCGACTACCAGAGCGGTGGGCATGATGAAGAGAACACGGAAGGCGGGTTCCAAATGCAGTTGAATAGGTCAGAGGCTGTCTCATAGCGCCGTCCTCCATCCTTGCAGTGCTGCGAGCGCAAAGAAGTGGCGACTTCGATCAGGCAGCCGACTTTGACGGCCGAACATTGCCGTTGAAGTCGTTATTCGCTTTCTTTCGCCAGCTTTGCGATAACATTCTACGACACTTGCCATGGTCACTTTTGCTGATATGCTCGCATTCGCTTCCGACAGTAGAAGCACCTCGGGTGGTACATGTGTCCTGCCCCGACCACTGTCAGAATTTCAGCTGGCTGGCTTGGAGCGAAGGGCTTCACCGCTACAAGCCTCGTCCTTCACCTGGTGCTCGCTGACATGCTCTAGACTTCAAAGGTGCGGTTTTGGGATCCTCTGACGTTCTCCTTATGCAGATCAGGCGTAGTCTTCGCGCACCTTGGAGGCCGGTCCCTCTGAAGCTGTGACACGCTCACTCGATCTTCGATATACTCTCTTAGAGGCTGGCTTCTTTGGACACACCATCATGGCTTCCACAGGTGGAAGGAGAGTAGCGAGACGAGTGGGAGCTAGAGACGTGTATGTCAAGGATGAAGAAGATGACGAGAAGCAGGACTTTTACCATTACCCCACCATGCAACCGGTGCATCCTTATGTACACTATGCAAAGCAAGAACATCCCCAGTATTACACATCTGTGTACTATGCCAAGCAAGAATCTCCACAACACCACACATCTTACCAGCAGCAGCCTCTTAGAGCTACTAGGCCGTCATCAGTACCATTTGTCAAACCACGCCAAGTCGAGAAGAAAGAGCTGTACGATGAGCCCGTCCCACCTTACCAGTCATCCCATCACAGCAAACATGACTTTCGCCGTTCCCGCCAGTCATCAAGAGCTCCTAGTATCGACCCGGAATGGGGACCGGAGGCTGATGATGTGGAGATCGTCAATCAACAGCTTACAGATGCAATGGATGATGTAGAGAAATTGGAAGAAGAACGTGATGCAGAGCGGAAGAAGAGGTGGAAATCGGAGAAACGGCTACAGCGATTACTAAAGGAGCGAGAAGAGTCAAACGAAGTTCTTAAACGTCAAATTGGGATGGTGGAGTCGAAAAATGCATCTTTGTCGGCTAAGAACGCATCTCTGTTGGCTAAGAATGCCTCTCTTTCGGCTGAGAATGCATCTCTTTCGGCTAAAGTGGAGGAACTCCTAAACATGGTAGAACGCCAGGAATTGCGGCATCGGAGGGAAATGGCAAATGTGGACCATCAGTCTCGTTCAGCTCCTACGCTTCTGCCCCGCGACAACGTTACGCATCACACATTAGACCTACGCCAAGTCAGATGTACGCCTGAAGCGCTCGCCGCCCTAGCAGCCAGATGCCAGGATGAACCAGTTGATGCAGTCAAGCTACCAGTCCAGTCCGCCAATGCTGAAATCGACACTCCTCGACCAACTCCAGCAATACACATCGACGACTCTCCCATTTTCGCCTTCCACCAGCCAGGAGAGAGGACGATTCGCAATGCTGGCAACATGAGCGGCTTGCAAGTAGTAACTCGTCGAACTACGAGACGGTAAGCTCTGGGTCTACAATCATCAAAGACTGCTCATCATCATGCTGTGCAAGATCGGAGGCAGCGACTCCCTCTCCAGTGTTCATCGGAAGTCCAGACTGGAGAGCAAGTGTAAGTCTAGAGAATTGCTTGATTAGTGTAAGTGGTGTCGTAGTGCTGGCTTGCCCGCCTCAATATGCTAATTACTTTCCTTTACCAGGACAAGGATGGTCGGCTTGGCCTGGGTCTCACTGTATAGACTGAGTAACAAGGGCGGCGAATACAGCAATGCACACGTATATTCAAGCACATACAACAGGACTAAAGTTCCTGCTGAGCTCGAAGCAGAGTGGCTTTCAGTTCTTGAGGCAGAGAAAGCCGTGTACATGGCTTTGCCGTCTCAAGATATGAAAGCTGTACAAATATAAGCCTCGCCCACCGCATGCAGTCAATCATCCCCTTTCGATATTGGTAGCCCCACCGGACTCATTCGATATGATGCCGAAGTACATGCGGATGCCAAATATAGCGAGCACTGCCCTGCTTTTTAGGTCCAGGAACGAGTCCAAGCCACCTGGCCCAACTATTTCAATTTGACTGGTCCTGTTCCTGACTGACTGGTCCTGTTCCTAATTGACTGCTAACTGTTTTGCGTATGAAGCTGACCAGCCCATCTTGCTTCATCCCATTCAACGCTTCGCTTACGTAAATCAAATGATTTGATACTGTAGTTATCACAGAAGATGTCGCCACGAACGGACTATCTTTATCGACAAGACGACGAGATTCAAGAATGCGAATTCGATGTACTGCAAGCCAAGTATGATCAGGCAAAAGAGGAAATCAAAGATCTTAGGAATGATATTTGGCACTCTAAGGAGCGAGAGAAGCGTTGCGCGGAAGAACGCGACCGAGAAAGGGAGAGCAAGAAGAAGTACAAATTGAAACTCCAAAAACTTGAAGAACGAGAGGAGCAAACCCAATCTGCCTCTATCAGCATATTCCAAGACAGGCAAGCATTGCGTTCCGATGTTACAAAGGCCGAAGCTGCTGCCGCCAGAGAGGCCGAATTGCGCAAACATGCTGAGATAGAGCCAGAGCAGCAAAAGGCAGAGACCGAAAGATTGCGCAAACGAGCAGAAACGGAATGCCAACAGCAGAAGGCAGAAATCGATAGACTGCGCGACAGCGAAGCTACCCTGGAACGTGAAATCGGCAAGGTCAAGGCTCGACTCGACGGTCAAGTTCAACGTGGGTCAAACTATGTTGTCATTATAGATCAGCTGCAGGAAAAAATCAGGCAAGTAGAGCGGGAACTGGCAGCCGAAAAGGAAGCCAAGAGAGGTGTAGAGGTAGACTTGCAGGGACCGCCCAGTGAACCTGAACAATCCTGCCTGGACACAGAGCCTCATGGTCCACAAACGGCAGCTGAACAACCAAGTCGCAGCGAAAGCGATGTATTTGGTGCTGACAAGGGAGAAACGGTGGAGGTCATGGAAACAGACATGTTGGCGGCATCCGATTCGCAAACTCCGGAGGCAGATGCGCTTGCAGATGCCTTCGCTGTGCAGCTTACTACACTTCAGGTAAGTCCTCTCTTGAAGGTCAATCGACTATGTAGATTATACCACTGAAACTGTTGAATAGACACCTGCTCTGCGCCGTTCCACCATTTCCGAGACCCGACGATCTGGTCTTCCTATATCGCGGGCACGTCTGTCGGCTAGTCAGACTGGCTCTGCCTTGTTAAAAAGAAGTCGAGCATCAACTGTTGTGAGTCCTACAAAGCACCCTCTTAGCGCATCTCAAGCTGGCCGTATTTTGGAGGCTCGAACCAGCTCTGCGTTTTTGACCAGATCCCCTATGACACTTATCTCACCAGGTAAGCCTTTGTACCGTTCCAAATGACAGAGAGCAAGACTGAGAGCGACCCTCCGGTAGGTGTTCAAGGTGGAACACGAACTCCAATGACGGCTACGTATGTCTATCGCCCTCTCATGTTTTCTCAGCTAGTCGAAGCTTCTGACTGACCTTTCCAATTCCAGCCGAAAAGTCATGAATGCGCAACAGCCGATGGGAAAGCAACCGGGTCGAGAAAATCATCGCGTTTCCATGATTGTGCCGAAGAACGCCTGAGAAGCTAATCACCATCTTTTGACACCATACCTCGTTTCACGGTCGTAAAAATGTCTTATGGCCTGCGCCTACGTGGCGTCCGCCCTGTACCACCTCTTGTTGTACCTCTACCGATCATGCTATTTTCAACCATAATAGAATCGTCTGCATCTGGAACATCCATCATTTGTAGCTCCGGCTCACTTGGAGCTACGCTGCCCAAGCGTTTGCTGCGACGCGGAGCAGTGTCGTTACGCGAGGCTGAAGCTGAGACGGTCTTGCCTTTCTTCGCAGGCGTCGGGGCGGCCATGTCTCTTGTCGATGTCGTCCTCTGCCTGGTCTTCCTTCCAGTCGTCGGCGCTGAGGTGCTGGCTTCCGGAGCTTGAGGGGCAACAGAAGACTGGCGCCGAGATCGGGTGGAGCGAGCGGGAGGTGCCGCGAAGTCGGTGACTGCAACACCTTCCGGTACCTGGGGATTCCGACGAACAGAGCCAGGAATAGGTATTTCACTCATGTCGCTCATACCTCCGTCTGACCCGTGCCCATCTTCATCATCTGTATTTGTGTAGTTCGTGCCAGCGACGCTGCCTGACGTTGGGAAGGCACCAGGAGGAAGATGCTTTCTTGATGTTTTCGCAGGCATGTCGTATGCTTTTGGTTCCTCTCGTCGGATAGTGGAAGCTTCAGCCGAAGCACCCGCCTGTGCATGACGGCTCGAGTACTTCTTCATTGCTTCGCTAAAATCGAGCTGGGTGACATTCTGTCTCGCTCCGTTTGCGGGGGGTCTGTGAAGACCGAACCCTTGAACAGTCGGTTTTCTTGAACTTTGCGCGGCCGTCGAAGAGAGTCCAGCGAATGGCGACCCAGTGTAACGGCCTGGAGTTCCGGCACCTGCCGGCGAGGCAGGAGCAGCAGAGCTGTATGTACTGCCAGGAGCATGTCGCGGTTTTGTAGGACTGTCTGTTCTCTTTACTGCACTCCAAACGTCCATTCGTTCATCGTGTCTGCCTTGTGACCTGCTTACGCCAATATTGTTCTGTAGAGTAGGTCGGAGCAGGCCTCCAGCTGACAGTGATAGATCGACTTCCCGGTTCAAAGGCTTGCCGCCGGCCTTCATCTCGTCAAGGAAGGCCTTGTTTGCTTTCGCCTGGACCAAAGAGCGAGGAGCTGGCAGATTGGCCATGTTCGCGCCTCCAAGCCATGGCATCTGTGTAATGCTGGCTGGCGCGGTGGATGTCGAAGCTTCTGGCTGCGTGCGGTCGTCTTTACCTGAAGATGCCATAGTGACATCGACGAGGGAGCGTTGAATCGGTGGTAGGACTGAGTAGAGGTCGGCAAGGATGTCTTGTACCCTCTTCTGAGCTTGGGCTGATCTTCGCAGTGATGTGGATGACCGAGACAGCAGAGTGATTGCGTCGACCAATCTGTAATCGGGAGCAGACAGTCAGAGTCATTCTCTGGTACCTGTTCAGCTATTCACGACTCACCGGCCCTGCGCCATCAGTCTGCCTGTCGCCCACTCTGTCAGAAGCGAGATATTCACGTCAGGAAGCTTCGAGCTTGACGCCAGAGCGTCTGAGAGCCACTTCATCATTGCTGCATCTTCCTCTTGAGACAAGGGCGTATATAATAGCTTGTCTAAAGCAGTACTTAGTGGAGGTAGGGCTGTAATAACAGCATATAGACGATCACATCAGGCTGTGCTTCAACGGGCCCGCCAATTTCGGCGCACTCACAAGTAAAACACGTATCGAACGTGAAGGAGACCACCTCTGATAGAGTCTGCACTGCTTGACTTGCCGCTTCCTGTTCGGCCACGTCTTGCGTCTGTACTGGTGCCAAAGCCACTTTCCTTCCCAAATCTAGCGCTTCGGCTACCCGACCTGCCCGCAGAAACGCCGCCAACACGATCTTCGCGTCGCTTAGATCTGACAAGTCTGGTGCTTTATACGAGACGATGTTTACTATGAGTTGAGAAGATTCCGTTTGGTCATCCGAATTCGACAGAAGGCGCAAGATAGTAGGCATGAACTGAGGAGTTCAAAAGATCAGTCCGGGTGTCTGGAATTCGTGGTTCAAGTCTATCCTTACATCGGGTACCACCCCAGGAGCACATAGCTTTTTCGCGCTGAGAGCGTAATCTCCGTGGTCTAGTAGCCAGTATGCATCTGTGCTCGTGACGAAACGTTTTGGCTGTTTGGACGCCGTCAGTAACGGAACACAGACAATTCGATCCGTCGTAGCAGCTTACAATACGTCTTTTGTGCGCATACTCGGCTTCCCTGCCATCTTCGTACTCCTTAAGAAGGTAGTAGACTAGGCAGTTCTTCTTGAGAGTGTCGAATGTAGCAGAGTCGTCAATGGCGGAGAGCAGGCGTCGGAGCGAGAGATGGTCTTGAGGTGGATATAGGACAGCTAGCAATTCACATACTTCGACATCAGCTACACTGCATAAGAAGCCCTAACAGCTACCACTCACGGTCTATCTGAGCAAGCTGCAGGAGCAGGTCGAAAAGCACGAGACCGTCTGGGGCGGCACGTCTTCGAGCTGGCACATTCGTCCGAGACCAGGGAAGGTCGACTGCATCTTCGCTAGATACGAAGTATGGCAGAGAATCACTCATCGCGGGTGCTGCTGCTGCTGTTAATGTTGCTGGGCAAGACCCTTGTCGAGTTGATCGAAGAAGAGCACGAGCACGACGTGAAGGTCCATGATACACAATGCTCTTTGCATCATCTCAATGCATCACAACACCTAAATGCGCGATAGGTCACACTACAAGTCACGAGCATAAAGCTCGCACGCTGCTACGGCCATGGATCCGTTCCACATTGTCCGAGATCAGGTAGAAGCAAGTCTCCAGTCGGCATCAAGCCTGCACTCGTCATACAAACGTATACTCGCGACTGTCCCCAAAGCATCACAGGCGACATCTGAAGAGCTCGCATGGAGCAAAGAAGAACTCAATGGCGTCCTCATCTCGCTGGAGAGCGACTTGGAAGAGCTCGAAATGACCGTTGATACCGTTAGTCAAGACCCCGCGCGGTTTGGCCTCGACCGTTCTGAAGTCAAGCAGAGACAAGCATTTGTGTTTCGCGTAAAGGGTGAGGTTAGACCTAACATCCTCTAATCGTGCGAGACTTGAGCTGATTCTCATGTCTTGTCGTTGATGTGACGCCACCATGCAGAGGAGATAGCGGTACGTCTGCGTTGTGGACCCTCCAGACGCAATGTTATGAGCTAACATTCTCTGTCCGTTCCTTCAGTCCATGCGCCGTACAGTGTCAGGAAATAGCCGGTCTAATGCCGCTTCGTCGTCTCAGAAGGTGAGACGTGCCCGCCCTAGGTGTAACGCATCTCGTACCTCCACTGACAAGAGATCGCCTCTCAGAACGGCAGCTCCAGCCGAAGATACGGTGATGCTTCTCCTTCATACCCGCCTTCGCCGCCTCTAGATGAGGATGACCTGCCGTCCACATACGAAGGACAACAGCAGCAGTTTCTATACGAGAATCAAGACCGGATATTAGACGGAGTTGGCAGGACGGTATCAACGCTGAAACACCAAGCAGGCCTTATGGGTGGTGAGGTCTTGCATCAAGTAAGACTGCTAGAAGACTTGGAAAGCGGCGTGGAGAACTCGCAGAATAGACTGGACAGAGCGAATAAAAAGCTTAATCGTTTCATACAGCAGAACAAAAGTGAGTAAAAGAGAGCATGTAGGACCGGCCTGCCTTTTGCTGACAAGATCTCTTTGATCCAGATTCGAAATCATCATGGACTATCCTACTCCTCACTATTGTACTCTCATTCTTACTTCTGCTCATCATTCTGTTATGACGTGTATCTGCGAACGGCAGTCACTTCGGGGCATGGACACGCGCGGTTTCGTGATACTGTTGTTGTAAACACTTGAAGCTGCCTACAGGGCAGCGTTCCTTTGCACTGTTGCTTGAATTGAAAGCATGATATAGTACAACAACAATGTCATGACGGGTAGCTACAAACTCGAAATTCAATCACTGATCTCCCATCTCATCGGCCTTGCGCTTCATAACAAAGGACATCTAGGTAGAAAGAATGTCAGCTATACAGTTCGCTAGTACGCAGCTAAATCGACATGTCTCACCTTTGACTGAGCAGCCTCATGCCTAGCCAACTCGGAAGGCACTTTCGAAATAGGCGATTTCGTAAGTTCCTGCTTGAGGTCATACATAACTTCTGCATCTTCGTTGCCCAAGAATGTAATAGCGACACCCTTCTTTCCAGCTCGACCTGTTCTACCGATTCTATGGACATACGCTTCGATGGTATTTGCCATTTGGAAATTGACGACCAATGAGACATCTTGAACATCAATACCACGACCAGCAAGATCTGTAGCAACGAGGATATCGATTTCTCCATCGCGTAATTGCTTGAGAGCGGCTTCTCTCTGTTCTTGATTCTTGCCGGAGTGCATAGTCGTACTTGACCATCCTGAACGATTAAGGTCCTTGGACAGCTTGTCGACAGCTTGTTTTGTGTTGACGAAGACGATGATAGGAGGCTGGAAGCCTTCCGTTGACAAGATCTCGATAAGTCGATTCTTCCGCTTGTCATCACCTGCGACAAATTCGACACGCTGCTCGACACTATCGACGGCTTGACCTGCAACACCAATAGTGACGATAGCTGGTCGTCGGAGGTATTTCCTTGCAAGACGCTCGCACGCCGCAGGCATAGTAGCGGAGAACAGCATCTGCGGATACAATAAAATCAGTTTAGGAATGCCATGGACATTGAATAACTGATAACGCTACTCACGGTCTGTCTGTACATATACACCTCTTGGTTATGAGTACCACCTTGCCCTTTTCCAATAAGTGTTTGAAGCATCTTTCCTGCATCCTCAGCCTCTTCTGTGTCCGGCTTGAGATTGCTGACAGGCAGTGTGTCCAAGATGAAATTGATGACATCTTCGAAACCAAGACCAATCATCTTGTCTGCTTCGTCCATGACGACGTAAGTACACTGACCGAAGACGACAATAGATCGTTCGATACAGTCTTTCAAACGACCCGGGGTGGCAATGATGATTTCCGCTCCGTCTCGTAGCTGTAAAGCTTGTTCCTCCATTTGCTTTCCTCCTACGATTGAGACACACTTGTAACCAAGCCGGGATGTGAACTTCTTTGCTTCTTGCTCGATTTGCTGGGCCAGCTCACGAGTGGGTGCAAGTACTAATGCATACGGTCCCATATGCCGATTCGCATCGGTCAGAGGTGGGAGTTTCGAGATGTAGACTAGCATGGGAATGAGGAAAGCGGCTGTCTTTCCTGAACCAGTTTCTGCAATACCAATCATATCTCTGATATTCAGACCGATAGGTATAGCTTGTCTTTGGATTGCAGAAGGCTCTTTATAGCCGACTTGCGCGATGATATCTTGAATCTCCGGAGGTATGCCTGTTGCTTCATGCCAGTATCGAATAGGTAAAGGGATATTACCTCCACGAGCTGCTATACTGAAATCTTCCTTGAAAATACGCCAGTCACGGTCCTTCATTTCTTCAAGTGTCTTCTCTGACCAGTGGCGTTCGTCGATAATTCCAGGTTTAGGCTTGCTTGACTTGACTAAAGCTCTAGGACCAGCAAGCGGCTCATCATCACCGTCTTCAGGTCTCGAAGATCCATTTTGTTGCTGCTGTCTAAGCATTCTTGCGTGCTCCGTCATGGTCGGCGTCCCTGTACGTGAGCCATTGGGATCTCCAGCTCTCAATGCAAGGTATAATGGATCGATTTCGTCTGCAACGGCAGTGTCTTCGTCTTTATCCCAGTCAAAGACGAACTTCTTGTCTGATTGCTTCCGTACTTTGCGCTTCTGCCCTGACTTATCACCCAGATACCGAGCTTTGATATAGTTTGGGTCGTGTATCGGTACGCTCGAGTCTGGCTGATTCGAAGTAGAAGTACCTTGTCCATATGAGGTCGACGTAGATGGCCCATTGCCATACCGCCTGTCCACATCCATGCCATTCTGCTGCTGACGGTCATCACCTCGCATTGCTCTGGGAGCTGTCGGAGCATCTCTTCTGTCATTTCCACCGCGGTAGTCATCTCTGCTGCTACCACCAGATGGCCCATTTCTTGGTCCTCCTCTGTAGTCATCACGTCTACCACTGTTGCCATTGCCATAGGAAGAGTAGCCATTCTGTCCCGAGCTTGAGCTGCCATATCTATCACCTCCTCTTAGCTGTCTTTCCAGCTCTTCGCGCTTTCTAGCAGTCTCAGCTGCTTTCTCTGCTTTCTGCTGCTCTTCCTGCTTCTTCTGCTCGAGTTGCAATGCTTCACGCTGGGCTTTCGTCATGAACCGCGGCTTCTTGTTCTCTGCATCTTTGGCCTTCTGCTGTGCAAGTATGCTCTCAATAGACTGAGGCGTCTTCTTGGTAGCCATCGTGTTCGATGTGGTTTGGAGTCAAAGGGCGACTCGGCCATTGCAGGCCGACTATAAATTGAAAGAAGCCACAACTTGTGCTCAGACGAACGACTGACACACCATTCAATCAATGCAGGACTAGCAAGCAGATACCGCAAGGAACGAGTGCTCCTGCTGATCGTCAGTGCAAGCTAGCATTCCTGTCGTTCCTACTGTTCGTACCGCAGAAATGACGACCAGGTAAGCATGACGCCGCTTTATCGGAACGCAACTTTCCCAGCTGATGCACAATTGGCGTGACACAACACAGACTGGACCGTCTGCTCCTGCTTCTCAGCACCGGTAGCACGCCAACAGTCCGTCAAACTGCAGCGAAACAGCTTGGGAGCATCGCTGCACAACGCATTGCTCGGCCTTCTACTTCGAATGCCAGCTCGGCGATATACCACGGCCTTGATGGCGAATGGAACGAGATCATCAATCTGCTAGTTAAGGTGCTGCCATTTCTCAGAAGCAAACAATGGGAAACAAGAAGTGCAGCTGCTCTCGCTATCGAATGTATCGTGAAAGCTGCAGGCGTATGGGACCCTCTAGCCTTACATGAGGATGATGATGCCGATCAGGACAACTACAGGAACGAAGCAAGTGCGGTCCTCCGCGAGTTCAACCTTACTCAGATCATCCTACAAGGCAAGCAGCTGCTCGCGTCTAGCGGCAACGAGTATGCAGGCGGACCTTCGGGGACATCCGGCAAGCAAGACCTAGTAAAATCACTAGGACTATCTGTACCTGGTGCCGGCGACGATGAGCTGGGTATTGATGTCGATGAAGAACTTCGAGAAGGTGCCCTGCAGTCGAATGGTAGTAGTGATATCAAAGGCAAGGGCAAGATGACTGCAGCTACACCTGCGCACGCCGCAGATCCAAAGCAAGAAGAGGAAGATCTGAGCCACTTGAGCGCTAGAGAGCGCAATGCTATCAAGCGGAAACGGAAACAGGCTAGTCAAGGTACATCGCCAGTTCCCGGTCCGCCTGCCAAGATGAGAAAAATGGATTCTCCTTTGCCTTCTGCTTCGACTTCTAGGTCAGACACACCGAATCCATCGCCAGCCGTAAAGAAGGAAGAGGATGCAGAAGGTCCACAAAGCGTGACGATAGCGTATAAAGGGCCTAAGACTGGTCAAGCAGCCGTCAAAGAGAGTGACGAAGAGCAAGCGACCTGGATCGCACCGCCGAACGAATGGCCGTTCAAGCAGATTGTGGCATCCTTGCGTGAAGGGCTCCTGCATACAGAATGGGAGATACGGCACGGTGCGGCCTTGGGATTGAGAGAGATATTCAAAGTACAAGGCCGAGCAGGAGGTACCAGTGTTGACCTGTCACGGCAGCAGAATCAGCTGCAACACCAGGAATGGGCAGATGCACTAGCTGTGGACCTGCTGACAGTGCTGGCGCTCGACAGATTTGGTGACTTTGTCGGAGATCAAGTCATGGCGCCCGTACGGGAGACAGCATCGCAGACTCTCTCGGCTCTACTTGCGTATATGCCTCAATCGTCAGTGCTACGCGTGCTTGACTTGCTCTCGACAATGGTTCGACAAGATGAAGTCAAAGCGGAACTGGAAAAACAGGCTCAAATGGATCCAGAATCACGCAAGGGCAAGCGGAACTATTACTGGGAGGTCAAGCATGCTGGTTTACTAGGCTTGAAGTACCTCGTTGCTGTAAGGCGCGATCTTTTCGAGAAGCAAGAAGCAATTAAGCAAGAATCGTCAGCAAATGGAACAAGTATACCTGTGAATGGACTGCCTGATCGTCAGAAACGAGTTGAGAATGTACTGGATACAGCTATTCTCGGTCTAAGTGATAAAGATGATGATGTGAGAAGTGTCGCTGCTTCAGTCCTTCTGCCGCTGGCGAATCTGGTCGTCGACTCTCTGCCTAGAGAAAAGACACTGCTCCTCCTGGACATGCTCTATTTGAGCCTAGGTGATCTGCGGGACGATCTGTCAAGTTCAGTGGGAAACGTCATGGACCTGCTCTCGAAACTTCTGCAATTCCCTACTATTCTTGAGCAGATGCAAAACTCTGGCGAAAGGTATGTTGACGGCTAGATTGCAAGCCGGCTCAAACACTCATCGACTTTCTTTCCACTACTAGCCGAAGCCTCATTGTCCTCATACCGAAATTATTTCCCTTCTTCCGTCATACTATTACGGGAGTGCGCAAAGCGGTCGTCGACGCAATTTACACTTTCCTTACTCTGCCAGCCTCGGCCTCCGATACCACTTCTGACTGGATCGATGCACGCTTGTTACGGATGCTCTATCAAAATTTGATTGTTGAGCAGAACGGGGACATCCGTGAAACATCCTTAGCTGCGTGGAGGGCGGCAATAGCAAGGTTCTCTAGCGCCTCACAGGCTTCAACCCTTGTTACTCGTATACAACCTTTGCTGCCGTCCTGGTTCGACATTCTCATGACCCCAATCGGTCAGCAACTCAATACAACTTCCTTCTGGAAACCATCGGAGTATGACGCCAATGCTACAGGAGTGTACAATATCGACAAGGCCATGGTCAAGCAAGATCTCGCGTTAGTATCAGTCGAGCAAATACTACAAGGTCGTCTAGCGGCCGTAGAAGCACTGGCCGATGCCCTCAGCCGGTATCCACCGGACTGGCACGAAGCCAACATCGGTCCACTCCTGGGTGCATATATAACATCGGCGTCAAGTCATCAGTTATCCTTCTCCTCCATATTCATCGCACGCTGGGCGGAGTCACTTGCGGCGCAAAGTCCGCCAGTACACTCGCCTTTGCTAGACCACCTGGCGCCTATAACACTAAAGGCTTTAGCGTCAGACCCTGCCGTCTCATACTCCGAGACAGTCGGCCTGCTCACGCAAATACACACCCACTGCCAGCAATTGCTCGGAATATTCAAGAACAAAGGGAAGATACCTGCGAACCACCTGCCTGTTCTCGATCCTCCTCATGACGGCTTTTCGCTTGCGAGAGCACAGCAATTGGCTGGAATCGACTTCCAAGCCCTGCTCAACATCATGCCGTCAAAAGCCAAGCCGGCAGCACAACCTCTGCTTCAAGAGCTGGCAAACAGGATACAGTCAGAAACTATGCGGACGGCTGCCTTGAAAGAGGCAATGGACGTCCAGGTCTTTGCATCAATAGCTGGAGCTGTCGTCGCACTGAAGCAGATACCAACAAAGCTCAATCCTCTGATACGAAGTCTGATGAACGGCATCAAATACGAAGCTAATCCGGATCTGCAGAAGAGGACGGCTACTGCATTGGCATCTTTCATTTCGCTGTGCAATGAAGCGGGAGCCTCGATGAAGTCCAATCCTTCAGACAAAATCATCAAGAATGTTTGTAGCTTCCTATGCCAAGATGCAACTATGACACCGCTATTTACGAAGTTCAAGACCACAACGAAGGGAATTATTACGCCGCGCGATGTCGGTGGTAGCGAACAGAATGGCGCCGCTGTTGTTCCGACAAGCAAAGTTGCGGCGTTAGGCGTGGCTGCAGTCAATGACGAAGTCGAAGATGAAGCCAATCGTAAAACGAAGCTTGTGCGGCGAGGAGCGGAGTACTGCCTTCAAGCATTGGCCTCCAAGTTCGGGTCAACCCTCTTCGAGCAAGTTCCAAGATTATGGATGGGTGCAGCACAATCCTTGACTACCATGACTGCCGACGGACTGGACGCATTAGACCATCATTGCACTCATAACGAGGCCGCTGCACAAGAACTTCTGGACTCGCTTACCGTTCTCGACGCCCTCTGCGCAGTCGCTTCATCTGTCGTACTTCCTCGCTTGATGGAGGTACTTCCGAAAGTGATCATCTCGATACAAAGCAAGTTTGCAGTCGTCCGATACGTAGCCGTCAGGTGTCTTGTGACGATATGCGATTCATTCACGCAAGAAGCCATGAAGAGCGTAGTGCTGGAAGTCATCCCATTCATCGCGGATCCATCTTCGACTGCAAGGCGAAGAGGAGCCACAGAGTTGATAGCCGGCATTATTGATCGTCTCGATATTCGTATACTGCCGTACATCACGTTCCTGGTAGTACCTGTACTAGGCCGGATGACGGATTCAGACGAAGAGACACGTGTGCTGGCGACTCGGACTTTCGCCTCCCTGGTCAAGCTTGTCCCACTTGAGGTAAGTACACTCACTGTAATATCCTGAGAGCGCAATCAATACTGACTGCTTTGACTTTTCAGGCGGATATCCCCGATCCTCCTGGATTCCCCAAGGATTTGTTACAAAAGCGAGATGAAGAAAGAAAATTCCTGCTTCAGCTACTGGGCGGAGGAAAGGTGGAAGACTACGAACTCCGTATCAAGGTCTCCGTGGACTTGCGTCGCTACCAAAGAGATGGCGTCAACTGGCTAGCATTCCTCGCCAGATATCAGCTGCACGGTATTCTTTGCGACGATATGGGCCTGGGCAAGACTTTACAGACTATCTGCATACTCGGTAGCAAGATTAAGGAAAGAGCAGAGCTGTATGCAGCTACAAAGTCGCCATCTGCCGTTCATCTACCGTCTTTGGTCGTATGTCCACCAACCCTGGTTGGTCACTGGAAGCACGAGATCCAAACCTATGTACCTGAGCTGTCATGTACCATCTACGGAGGAGACCGTCAAGAGCGTATCAAACGAGCAAGCGGCCTAAAGAGCTTCGATATTGTCATTACGTCATACGATGTAGTCCGTAATGACATTGAAGTTCTTCAGCCAATAGACTGGAATTACTGCGTTCTCGACGAAGGTCACATCATCAAGAATGGCAAGACGAAACTATCGAAAGCTATCAAGACGATACATGCGAATCATAGACTTATACTCAGTGGAACACCGATACAGAATAATGTCCTGGAGCTCTGGAATTTGTTTGATTTCCTCATGCCTGGCTTTTTGGGTACTGAAGAAGCCTTCAATCGCCGTTATGGAAAGCCGATACAGCAAAGCCGAGATGCGAAGAGCTCTTCGAAGGATCAAGAAGCCGGTGCACTGGCCCTTGAAGCGCTCCACAAACAAGTTTTACCATTCATCTTGAGGCGATTGAAAGAGGATGTACTAGACGATCTACCTCCCAAGATAATCCAAGATTACTACTGTGATCTATCGCCACTCCAACGAGACCTCTATGAAAATTTCACAAAAGCAAGTGAAGACGAGCAAGATACTTTCGTCAGCAAAGTTGAAGATGACGAAGAGGCGAAACCTGCTAAAGCAGCTTCAAGCGGCGGCGATCAAAACACGCACGTCTTCCAGACTTTACAGTATCTTCGGAGACTTGTCAACCATCCTACACTTGTCATTCAGCCTGATCGTCCGGATCATCAACGTATACTGGCGAAACATGGGCTGACCGGCAATGCTGGCGGTGGCAATGTACAGGACATCGCGCAGGCGCCGAAGCTAATGGCTCTGAAGTAGGCCTTCACGACTTGTCACGCTGTTCAAGCATTCACTCACATCTGATTATTTGAATTTGTGCCGTGCAGACAACTTCTTCTCGACAGCGGCATAGGCACGCAGAGCGTCAAGGCTGAAAGTAATGGCTCAGCCGATATAGATCTCAATAGTGACTCTGCCGTCGCACCACATCGGGTCCTTATCTTCTGCCAGCTCAAATCAATGTTGGATCTCATTCAGAACTCTCTATTCGCCAAGCATCTCCCTTCCGTCAGCTACATGCGTCTAGACGGTAGTACCCCACCTCATAAACGACACTCAGTCGTACAGACCTTCAATGCCGATCCCTCAATTGACGTGTTACTACTCACAACGCACGTAGGTGGACTAGGACTCAATCTTACAGGGGCAGATACCGTCATTTTCGTCGAGCATGATTGGAATCCAATGAGAGATTTACAAGCTATGGATCGAGCTCATAGATTAGGGCAAAAAAGAGTAGTGAACGTTTATAGATTGATCACTAAAGGGACATTGGAAGAGAAGATCATGGGATTGCAAAGGTTCAAGATGAATATCGCTTCTACTGTTGTCTCTCAGCAAAATGCAGATTTGGCTACTATGGATACTGAGAATGTACTTGATCTGTTCTCAGGTCAAGATGATGGTGGTGGTGCGGGAGGTGGTGGAAAGCACAAGAAAGATGGAAAACTCACGCAGAAGGAAATACTTCAGAATTTGCAGGAGCTGGATGAGAATGAGGATGAATATAGGGATATGGGAGACGCTACTAGCTTTGCTGATAGCTTAGCTGCATAGAGAGCTCGACGAGATGGGCCGAAGGACAGTGTGTACTATCGTTCTTACCTAAGCACTATTTCAAGCAATGCAAAGCAATATCGTTCTCAAATTCGTCTTGGAGTACGTGGTTAGTGGAGCACAACCCAAGGTCATGCTATACCGCCGACCACACCANNTGGTGTGGTCGGCGGTATAGCATGACCTTGGGATGTTTCTCACTCTTTTAAGGACCCGTGTACATATAGAAGACATCGGTGAAGCTCAGTCCACGTTGCTTCGACAGATATAGCGACTGGTAGATGATGATGACGATGATGATGCGCGACTGATATCTAGACTGGATCACGTGATTTTCCAGACTTGCATAAATGAAACACACATCCTCCGGGATGCTGGCTGTAGTTTCCATAATACATCACCACCACAGTGTCGGCGTGGGTATGATCCTGCTGAACCATACTGCTCTTCTGCATCATTCACCTTTACATGCCTCCGTCAGAGCTTGAATTACGTGCAGCCTTTATTTGGTTTGTTTTGCGGCTGCCATCCGGATACTCGCCACCATTTCTCACAACAACTGATCGGGATTCCTGCAGAGCGAGAACTGCAGGAGGAGAGAGGATTACCTTCCTGCAAAGCTGTGCTGCTCTCTTCTCTTCCCCTCCCACGCGCGAAGCACTCCCCTTTTCAATCCAGAAACTCTGCCACTTCCCATCCACAATCTACAATGGCCCGCACAAAGGTATGTCATGCTTGCTGTTCTTTCTTTCTTCCTGCTGTTTTGCATGACGGCCAGGAATACTGACTTTGTTATTGTTGTTTACTTTGATGACAACAGCAAACCGCACGAAAGTCCACTGGAGGCAAGGCCCCACGAAAGCAGCTCGCTGCTAAGGCTGCACGAAAGTCTGCACCTGCCGCCGGTGGTGTCAAGAAGCCTCACAGATACCGTCCTGGAACAGTCGCTCTTCGTGAGATCAGACGATACCAGAAGGTGAGTTCATACTTTTCATCTTTACATTCTCCCATATACTAATCATTGTTATGTATGACCGCAGTCCACCGAGCTCCTCATCCGAAAGCTCCCCTTCCAGAGACTCGTCCGTGAGATCGCTCAAGACTTCAAGACCGACCTCCGCTTCCAGTCATCTGCCGTCATGGCTCTCCAAGAGTCCGCTGAGGCTTACCTAGTCTCTCTATTCGAGGACACTAATTTGGCTGTGAGTCTATCTGCTCTCATCTACTTCTTGCTAGCATGCATGTATGCATGGGGAGGGAGTTGATGGTGGCGGATATTCAAAACATTCGATCATCATCATCATCACTTCATGCATGCATACATACACAAGGAAGCAAGTACAGCTAGAGAATAGTATACTGACATTGCTTCTGATGTTCTTCCAGGCCATTCACGCCAAGCGAGTCACCATCCAGCCCAAGGACATCCAGCTCGCTCGCCGACTCAGAGGTGAACGATAAGCGTGTCTCTCGCTTGTCTTGAGCAATCTTGTCCTGCTCAAACATGGTCAAGTCCTCAACATTGAAGAATCGGAGAGAGTTAGTCAAGTCATCCATCCACTCTATCTCTTTGTAGCCTGCTATTGCTTCTCGATCCCTCAAGTCGCAGTAGATGTAGCCTGCATGAACACTATCGGAGGATTCGACTTCTCTTCTCTCTCTCTTCGTCACATTCAACCAGTGCTACAATGCTCTAGTTATTTCTACCCATTATCCTATCAGCTCTTTCGCTCTTCTTTCACACCCAATACTTTACATTATCATCATTTCAGACCTAGGTTTGATTTGTTTTTACACCTTTTTATACATCTTAGTTGAGAAGATAGTCGTTGATATACTTGTGTTAGGATTTCTACTTCTTGATGCAATATCGATAGCTCTTTCTCAATGTCCAAGCTCTGGTGCCTCTAATTGAATAAGATTGCTGACTGTCTTCTATGTATTGCTCTTTGAGGGTCAAGCTCGCTTGAGTGTACTCCGAAGATCACGAGCGTGGCCTCTTGACGCGTCGAGGCTGCTTCTGCAGTTTGGGCAGTCATCTCCAGAACAGGCCCGCGAGCACTAAGACAAGGCGAAGTGATGACGTTGTATTCAGAAGGCTGTAATATTACACGATGGGTTCCTCGACTAGGTGCATTGCTCTGACGCTGAAATGATCCACCTCTTCCCTCTGTTTCGTATCAACCCGATCGACCACTTCCACCCTACACGAAGGCCATCGTGGTCAAGGACTGCAAGCAAGATGCTTGAGAGGCTTGTAAGCTGATGCTATGACGCTATTGTCACCCGTCCAGCTATGCTAACGCGTCTCTATTCTTCGCTGTCTTGTAGGAAGTGTACAACTTCAAGTCCTATAAAGGCCGTCAGGTCATGTAAGTCGCCTCCAATCTATCCTGACAAGAGAGAAGGACAAAACAGCTAACACAATGGTATAGAGGACCATTCAAGCCATTCTCTGCAGTCATAGGTCCCAATGGAGCAGGCAAATCAAACCTCATGGACGCGATTTCGTTCGTGCTAGGTGTCAGGAGTGCACAATTAAGAAGTAGCCAACTTAAAGACTTGATTTATCGTGCTGGAGATTTGGAAGGGGCTCAACAGCAACAGAATGGCCAGAATGGACAACACGATAACGAAGATGATGGAAGCGATGCAGAACGTCAGGAAGTCGCTAAGAAAGCTTGGGTACAGGCTGCTTATAGGGATAGAAAAGGCAAAGAGTGGAACTATCGTAGAACGTGAGTGGCGGCGCGTACTCACTTGATAACTTGCATTGCTGCTGCAAGGAGGAAGAGGAACGAGGCCAGTCTACCGACGATCAGTGATGAAATACTGACCTCGTCATCTTGTCTTTCTCGGTTCCTATCCTGTCTCACCGTTCACCGCCTACGTGTTCTGATCATTGCAGGATCTCCATCTCTGGCGCTTCCGAATACAAGATCAACGGCAAGGTCGTCAGCGCTAAAGAATACAATGATGCACTATCAGATCATAACATCTTAGTCAAAGCGAAGAACTTCCTTGTTTTTCAAGGTGACGTTGAAGCTGTTGCTTCACAATCACCGAAGGACTTGACGCGTCTCATTGAGCAGATCAGCGGGTGAATTTTGACATGCTGTCTTTGCAGTCTACAGCTTCATGACAGATGTCGTGTGACGGCATAACGAAGCCTAAAACGCTGACATTGTCGTCTCAACTCTGTTCCTCAGGTCCATCGAGTACAAGGAAGAGTATGAAGCCGCCAAGATAACAGCCGAAAAAGCAGTGGAGATCTCAACGCACAACTACAACAAGCGACGAGGTATCAACACTGAAATTCGACAATTCAAAGAACAAAAATCAGAAGCTGAAAGATTTGCTCAATTACGAGAAGAGAAAGATCAAGCTGTGATTCATCATCTACTTTGGAAATTGTTTCATATTCAAGATGATATTAAGAACAATCAAACTTCTATTGAAGAGAAGAAGGAAGCTATGACTGAATTGGTAAAAGAACAGGAAGCGCATGAAGAACGACTGAGGAAAGCGCGAAAAGATGTGGCTAGTGCACAGAAACAGGTTACTAAACAGGAGAAACAGGTCAAAGCGAAGGAAAAGGAAGTGGCTGAAAAGGTGGGAATTGCATTACTCTCTAGCATCTGAGGCATTACGCCTCTTGCAAAATAGCCTAACTGACACACGAAAATCTCGACAGCGTCCGGAATTGACCGCCATCGAAGAAACTATCAAACACGCTGAGAAGAAGCACAAAAGAGCAGAAGATGCCTATGCAGAAGTAATGAAGGAAAAGAAATCGAAAGAAGATAAAATTCCAAGCTTGAAGAAGGAACTTGAAGCTGTCGAGATGGAATTAAAAGCATTACAGAAGAAACAGAAGAAAGAGTCTGAAGCTACTGGGTTTTCGCTTGACGAAGAGGATATCAAGGAGTATACCAAGCTGTACGTTCCGGCAGCATCACGATTCCTCACTCGAGCTTTTCGCGCTACGCGCTATAGACTGGCTATACTGACTTTCATCCGCCTCGTTACCAACTCCTTTCCCTTCTGTCTTCCTCTTGGTCGCCTACAGGAAAGCACAAAGTAGAAGTAAAGCAGTCAAAGAGCAAGAAGAGCTCGAAAAACTTTCGAAAGAACAAAGAATTCGAAAGAGTGAATTGACATCGCTGAAGAACAAACTGCAAGATGCTCAATTCACGCTGGAGAAGCATCAAGAGAATGAGACTAGATTCTCTGCTAGAAAGGTCGAAATGGATGAGAGATTGAAGAGTGTTGCTGAACAATTGGCGAGTGCGAAAGAGGCTTTGAATCGTGCACGAGCTGAGAGGACAAAGTATAAGTGAGTCTGCCCAGATCTCCTGTACACGGTTGCTTGTAAGTGTTTTGTTTGCTGACGTTGCGATGCGCATCGCGCTGTCATTGATCTTTCAGTCAAAAGACAACAGAGATTAATGAGAAACTGCAAGAAGCTCTTCGAAAGTTACAATTAGTCACTTCTGTCGCGAATGAGAGAAAGCGCGAAACAAAGCTCAAGGAAGTCATCGCTTCCTTGCAGCGGATCTTCCCTGCCGGTACGGTTAAAGGGCGCGTCAGTGATCTATGTAAGCCGCAAGAACGGAAATACGATACTGCAATTTCCGTGGTGCTAGGCAAGAACATCGACAGTATCGTTGTCGATTCCCAACAGACAGCTCTGGAGTGCGTTAACGTAAGTAGACATCGTTTTTACCTTTGGAGTATCAAGCTAACACATTCTTATTCACAGTACCTGAAAGAGCAACGAGCTGGAACGGCAACCTTCCTGCCACTTGATACCATAACACCCAAACCCATCGACGACAAATTCCGCAGCTTTGGTCATGGTTCCAGACTGGCTCTCGATCTGCTCAAGTTTGATCAGTCTAACGAACGTGCTATTCTGTTTGCTTGCGGAAACGCGCTCGTCTGCGATAGTATGGAATCTGCGAGACAGATCGCTTTCGGGAAAGGCCAACAAGTGAAAGGTGAGATAGCAGAAAGACTATGAAATTCTTGTAGCGAACGATCTTGCTGACCAGCACAACTCTACAGTCGTTACCCTCGATGGCTCTGTCATCCACAAGACGGGAAATATGACGGGAGGTGACGATGGCAAGATCAACAACCGCAAATGGGATGATGCAGAAGTAGCAGCGCTCAAGCAGCAAGTCGAACATTACAAAACTAGACTTGGCGAGTTACGCCAACATCGACCTAAAGAGAGCGACGAAGACATTCCCGCCAGCAGAATCACAACGTTAGAGACTGAGGTTAGCGGTATCAAGGACGATCTTTCAGCTACTAAGAACTCCCTCAAAGACAGCAGAGCGCAATGTAAAGACGCCCAGAAGAAAGTAGATGAGCTACAAGCGAAACTCGACAAAGTGCAAGGAATAGTTAGCGAGTCAGAATCACGCATAGAGGATTTGAATCAGACAATTGCGAAAGCTACCGACCGTATCTTTGCTGATTTCTGCAAGAGAATTGGGCTTCCAAATATTCGAGTCTATGAGGATCATCAGAACAAGCAAAATCAGGAACAGGGTGAAGAAATCTTGCGCATGAGTAAGGCTCGTGACACATTCAACAACAGGTAAATGCCTTGCAACCTGGCTTCATGGTGAAATGAAGTTGGAGAGTTGGCTGATGCGACTCTTTTGGAACTCGTGCAGGATCGCCTTCGAAAGCGAAAGAATCAAAGACCTTGACGACCGGCTGGAGACTATTCAAAAGGGCCTCATTTCGGAAAAGCGGAAGTTGGAGGATTACGAGGCGAAGAAGGAGGCTCTACAAGCTGAATTGGAGGAGCTAGAAGCAAGTGCCGAAAGCGCAAAGACAGTCCTGGCTGAACTACAGGAGACGTTGAATGAGACGCAGACCGCTCTAGAGAAGGTCAAGAAGACAAATTCTAAAGCCTCCAAAGCTTACGAAAAGGCTATCAAGGAAATTGCCGGCCTTAATGACCAGATTGAGAAGCTGTCTAGTGAAAGATTCGCTATCTACAAAAGATGCAAATTGGAAGAGATCGATCTGCCGCTCAAAAAGGGTAGTCTGGATTCTGTACCGCTCGAAGAGGTGAGTGCTCGTCAAGTAGCTTTTCTTGAAGTTGTGCGCTAACTCCTACAATTCAGAACCTTCGCGAGACGGTGGCTATGGAAGTCGACGGCGAGGGCGAGGATACACAGAATGCTCGTGACGTGCCTGACTATGGCCTCAAGCCCGATTACAAGGAACTGGAAGAGGATGAGAGGGAGGTGAGTGTCAAGTCGAATCGGTTGCAGTGACATTGGAAGGCGCTGATCACTTGACATATGTAGAACGGTACTGAAGAGATGGAGCAGACCCTGCTGGACAAGATTGCTACGATAGAAGCAGAGATCGACCGAATGTCGCCGAACATGAAGGCCATCGAGCGGTTAGACGAGACCGAAGCCAAATTAGCGGCTACAACGACAGAGTTCGACAAAGCCCGCCAGACAGCAAAGGAAGCGAAAGATGAATTCAACCGCCTCAAGCAGAAACGAACTGAACTCTTCACTGCTGCATATGACCATATCTCAAATGCTATCGATGAAGTGTATAAAGATCTCACGAAAGGCAAATTGGCTCCTATGGGTGGAACGGCTTACCTGTCTCTGGAAGATACGGAAGAACCGTACTTGACTGGTATTAAGTATCACGCTATGCCCCCCATGAAGCGGTTCAGAGATATGGAGCAGCTTTCGGGTGGTGAGAAGACTATGGCAGCGCTTGCTTTACTATTCGCTATTCACTCGTGAGTATTCGCTAGGCACTGTTTGCAGGCGGGAGTTGTATTGACACGTCAGTTACAGGTATCACCCTTCACCTTTCTTCGTACTGGACGAGATCGATGCGGCTCTTGACAATACAAATGTCGCCAAGATCGCTTCTTAGTACGTTTCGATTGTTGCCCATTGGCTATATGGCTCTGTACTGACTTGAGGCCCTCTTCTTGCGATTCTGCAGCGTTCGAAGTCGCGCAAGCGAACAATTCCAGTTCATCGTCATCTCTTTGAAGAACTCCTTCTGGGAGAAAGCAGCTGGTCTAGTTGGTATCTGGCGTGACCTGGACGTCAACAGTAGTAGCGTTTTGACATTAGATGTAGGGCTTTATAATCTTACAATGTTTTGCAGAGAGTCGCATGCTGACCATTCGTTATTGTGCGTGTACAGCTGGAAAAATACGCTGAAGAAGCATGAAAGCAGGGAATGGGGCTGTGTTTGACTGGCTTACTAAAGTGGTAATCCGAGGGAAGTAACGAAGTGCTGTTGATGTATCATCAAGCGAGCAACATCTAAGGAAAGCTATAACAGGAAGTACAGAAAGTCAGCGAGGAATAAGGGAGCAATGAAAGTTTCCGGGATATTGGGAAAATCGGAAATTAGCAACGCAACCTGAGTAGCTTACGAGCTTTACCACTGACACCATGCACTTGCGAAAGGCGGACACATCACCAATACATCATTGCTGATCTTTTTTTGCGTTCGTCAAGTCGCTGCGATCTTCTTGTCTTTGTAGACCTCGTCGAATACTTCGCTGACGCCCCTGCCTCGCCAGACATGACGCACATTACGCACAGCAACGACAGTCCGTTAGCATCTGGATCAAAACTCATTCTGATGTTCTTCCTTCTCTTTTTATCCTTCAGGAAACCATTAGCTTCGTACACACCTTTGCGATCAGACCAGTAAAGTCTCTTTCAAGCAATACACTGTCGGACGCCCGAAGGTGACTAGCGGAGAATATGAGTGTGACCAAGAAAGAAGCGACTAGTATAACAGAGAGGTACGTTCCTATGTGCTATTTGCTGGGTAAGGCTTTAAAAATGAAGACTGACAACTTTACTTTTCGTTTGCTAAAGGACATGGTATCAATTTCTCCTAATTACCTTGACATTCATTCTTTTGCTGGCCGCGTTGTTTCAGCTCATCCAAGGCGTGAACCTATTGAAGTAAGGTCCTTACATTCATCCAGTCGTGCCGTGGTCGATCCTGACTTGTCTCCGCACATACTCAACTGGCACTATTCCTTGTGATATCCAGGAAACTCGACAAATCAGGCGTAGCCGAACAACTCGCTCAAATTATTAATATCTCGCATAGAATTCCCAATGGCCTTGACCTCGTAAAAGGGCTACATACAGCTTCCATTATCTCAATCACGTTCGCAAGTGTCATTTTCTTCCTACTTACTATGTTATTGGCACTACACGCCGAACAAACAGGAGAAGAATGCAATTTCAAACAGAGTACGAAGACTGCTGGTGCTGCTTTTGTAGCTTCAGTCATTGCTGTGGCATTTAGCGTTGCTGCTTTTGTACTTTATCATACTAGATTACCTTTATTTGAGGAGACTGGTGGAGTATGTGAGATCTTGTATGGCTTTCAGGAATGCAGATCACAGGTGAGCTGGTTCAATTGCTCAGTCAATAGCATGGTCGATATATACTGAGGAAACTGACCTGTACTCATTCAATGCAGCTATCGAACATCCGAAGCTTTTCACTGGTACCGGTTCTTCTTCTAGCATTCATACTCCCCTTATCGGTCTTCAACGTCTACGCGGTTCGCAAGTACGAGAAGAAGGAGAATGTCAAGAAGGCAAGGAGAGAAGCTAGAATCGAAGAGAATAGATTATATACTCTCCCTGTAGTAGATTATGGTAGCAACACAGCGACCTTGAAATAGGTAAAGTAGAAAGCTTAGTCAGCCAGCATATACACATTAGAATGTCTTGAGCGAACATCAGAGCAGTAATTGGACTCATTTAGCCGCACGTCTCAAAGAGACATAGGATACTCACGTAGGTAAACATTGATGGATCTGAATTATTTCAGCATCTGAACAAAGTACTCCGCTATGGTGCACGTGCCTCGATCACCTCTTTACACGTATAGAAGAGAACCGGCATGACGAGAAGTGAGCAGCACAAGGTGATAAGGTAGTATATATCAATGTAAGTCACTAGAGCGAGAGGACAGTACAGCCGCTTGATCTTCAGCTATGGAGTGGCAGCCCGTCCTACCAGCATGCCCTTGCTGCGCTGCACAGGCCTCCGTCATCATTGCCCAACGCGAGGGTGATCGGGAAATTATGCGGTGAAAGAAGAAAAGAGGGTATCGCAATTGCAATTGAAGCTTCTTGATTTGCATGTGGTATGGACAAGCTTTGGGTGTTGAGGTGGGAGTGGTGATAGTAAGGAGAAGAAGAAGGTGACAATGGCCAGTGCTGCTGTTGGGAGTCCATCTCGGATGCGAGAAGCAGCAGCAGGTCAAGCGGGAGGGCTATCGTCGACTTCGGCAGGAGGAGCAGGAGGAATAGGCGAGGCACCTTCTTCACGCAGAAGAGGACAGCAGCATGGGCACTCTCAGTCTCTGAGTCACTCGACGCCGTCATCATCACTATCGAGTCCTGCTTCTCCCTCTGCTATTGACAGGTTCATCAAGTCGCTCCTCCCTCAATCAGCCTTTCCATCTTCCATTGTTGGAGCAGCAGGTGCAACTGACGAAGCAAGCGGCAGTCAAGCGACGACGAAGACGACGACGGCCAGGCTTATTACGAACAACAGTAACACGACGCTCTCTAGATCTAGGGCATCGTCTGTCTCTTCTTCGTCTTCCTCGTTGGTGCAACCTGTATCCCCTGCTACTGCTGCTAACGGCACTCCAGGCAAGAGCAAGAGCAGAGCACCGAGGTCATCTATCGGAGCAGGCAAAGCTGCCCATGCACAACGGCATCATCATCAAGGCAGTCTCAGCATAGACCCTACATACTCGCAACCTAAGAGTATACCACCATCCGATATGATTACAAGGACTCGCTCAAAGACTGCTGGTACTAATGTCAGAGCGCCTTCGCCTGCTTCGTTCTATGCTGGTGGAATAGGTGGGTTTCTGCTGCATCTTTGATCGGGTGGTAGTATACACTACCATTCTCTATGGAGCTGACTTGTAAACACATCATTTGACTATGCACCGTTAATTATGTACCCAGGCGAATCTCCTGCCCCGGCAAACCGCTCCAGACAAAATTCATCCTCCTCGCACGGATCCACTCACTTGACTTCATCCATGTTCTCGCACCGTCAATCCAATTCAAGCGCAACTCAGGATACTCATACATTTAAAGGTGGCAAGTCCACTCCTGGTGGGAGCAGACTGAACACTTCAAGTAGTGCGAACACGAGTACTCTCGCTTCACCTCCTGGTACAACCGCCACTGCCAATGCTACCAGTCCGGGGAACAGCAACACACTCCCTTCGATACGCGGATACACTACATTCCCTGATAACACAGTCAGCTTATCTACTGGCTTATCCTCAGCTCGACCTCGTACTCCGCTTCTGGACCCTTTCATGCGCTATCGTCAACCACAACCCCAAGCTTCTACGTCCGGCATAACACCAGGTGTAGACGGCGCAATAAGCAATGAACCACCTCGATTAGGCATGCTTAATCTACCGAGCACATCGTCATATAGAAATGAAGATCCCGCACCTTCAAAATCCTACGTAGCTTCATTAGCTATGGCTCCTCTGGTGTCGTATCCTACCAATACTCCTCGCGACGGTCATTATCAGC
Source organism: Cystobasidium slooffiae (assembly GCA_019775285.1). Lineage (NCBI taxonomy): Eukaryota > Fungi > Basidiomycota > Cystobasidiomycetes > Cystobasidiales > Cystobasidiaceae > Cystobasidium > Cystobasidium slooffiae. The sequence goes on along the minus strand of JACWFZ010000007.1, from coordinate 45,715 downwards.
AGCAACAACTTCAACAACCTTTATACATACAAGGTGGTCGAACTCCAGATACTTTACATGCTGCACCTTCTTCCACTTATAGTACTCCAGCTATGAATATGTCATCTCCGTCAATGCAGTATGCAGCGTCCAATCAGACTGGAATCTTGAATAACAATAGCCATCATCTGACAGCTGGTCCTGCTACTAGATCTGGAACGCTCGATAGTTCATTCAGCCAGCATCAGGCTCAGAATAGAAGGAATAATGCTGGCTTGGGAGTCGGGACCTCAGGTACTGCAGGTCCTTCGAGACTTGCACCTAGGCATCGCTTTAATTCAGTAGATTCGTATTTACAACGTGATATCGGCGATGAGGACGAGGGTGACGACCATCAACACGCTAGACATACACGACAACAGTCATCAGGTGGAAATACTGGTGGCTTCGGTAGCTTCTTCCACTTGCGAAGCTCAAGATCCAGATCTAGAAAGAATTCCTTAAGCAACACAGTCGATACTGGTCATTCAGCTAAGCTGTCCTCTAGATTTGTTCATTACGGTCAACCTTCACCTGCTTCTAGACCTCGTACACCTAATTCAGCGTCTGAGCATGGGACGAGACAACGTTCATCTAGCTTCGGTGGAACCGCAACTCAGGATGCATACAGATTCCCAGATGGTGATGAACGTTTGTCGCCGACTCAGCTTCGTTCTGCTGGCTCAGCGGACACAAGAGGTCGTCTGCCTAGAGGATATACAGGCTCGCGATCGAATTCAGCAGTAGGATCAACCTCTTCGTTCGGCAGGAGACGAAGCAGAGGAGAAGCAGATCATCAGAAACGGATCCCCAACAAATTGATTTCAGCTAGATTACCACCAGATATAGATCATAGAGAAGCTAGGATACCTTCACAACCATTAGGCTACACTTGGATATGTGGATCGCATTCAGCCGCTCGTACACCTTCATTCTATGATGAATTTGATTATTCGAAATTTCCTGGTGGAAAACGAAAAAGAAGCATGTCTAGATCTACTATTACTCCTAGGACTTATACTGCTAGTAATAATGCGATGAGTAGGAATGGTAGTCGTGCTGGTATTGAGGCCGGTGGAGAGGCGGACGAACTAGCTTATGAGAGTGAACCTGAATTCTTGGCTAGACAAAGGGCTAGAAATGCTCATACAGAAGCTACTGCGCCTCCGAATACAGATGCAATTTTTGGAGCTCGAAATCGAAATAGGGATGGCGTCTTCGTCAATGAAGCTACGCAGACTGTGCAGGACGAAGCTACACAGACGACACCTCGCTATGGTACACCTTCAATTGAGGAGCTTTACCGGGGCAATCTTCCATCTACTCAGCAGCAGGCAGGTGCTTTCTATTCCGGCGCTCTGCTGGATCCACAAGAGGAGAAAGCACTGCGAAGACGCTCGAGATCATTGGTCAACCTCAGAAGAGACTATAATAACACAGGTACTACGTCCGCTTCCCTAAACAATGCTATCATTTCGCATCCATTCAGGGACAGATCGTCGGAGCTTATAAGAACGCCTAGAGCTGCTCCTGTCCCTATGTCAAACGAGGAAGGACTCGCTGTCCCACCCCTGTTCATGGGAGAGAGTGCCGTGATTCCGTCTCCTCCCAAGAAGCCGTTGGCGCTTCCTCGTCAAATTTCTGGGCATGCGCATCCAAGCCCGAACGTTGGAGACGGTACTGGACTTAGAAGAGCACCTAGCCGAGCTTCCATCGAAGCTATAGATGATCCGGAGAAGAGGAGGGAGGCACTATTTGCAGCTCTGCCTCCTCCAACGCGAAGATCGCCTACACCTGCTAGTGCCGCTTCCTCTTTGCACATGTTCCCGACTGGAAAGGTGCTGTCGCCAGACCCGTCGGCTGATACTGCAGTGCCTACCGCAGCTATGGCGACTCTAGATCTAGATAACAGAGCGAGCGAAGATATATCGCAACGCCTCGCTTCTATCGAGCGTTCCGGCGCAATGTCACCGCCTGTAGATGACTATTCGCAATTCGAAGCTTCCAGAGTGATCATAGGTGAATCCGATCTCTTATCACCTGCAAATGCACAGGAACGCTTCCCGGTAGTGTACGGACAAGCTTTCTCTACTGCACATGAATCTCAAGAAGGAGAAATATTGGACACTTCACCTTTGTTGGAAGATAATTCTGGTCTATTCAGAGATATCAGTCGAGACTCTGGTGGAAGTAGAAACAGTCTTACACCCTTGCCGGAACATGTATCCCAGATGAGACAGGATACTAGTGGTAGCGGTGGATCTGGATCTGCGAGCAGGAGCATCAGTAACGGATCGGCTCGTATTCTTGATCTTAACGAGGAGAGCTTCACGAACCTGGTAAGCTTTGGCCTGGTAAGGACGTCTGTAGAGATACTAACATCTGCTGTGATTTGTCGTAGTTCTACAAGGCGCCACCCCCTTCTAAGCCACTTCCTTCGCTGCCATCTGGCTCCCCCGCTCAGAGTCCTTCTATAGGTGACTCTGGCTCTCGTGGCGGAACGACACCGTTGCCTGCCACTGAGCCGAGGGAAGGCTCGAAGAAAGAATATCTGGGATATGAAGAGCGTCGACCGACATCGTTGACTCCCGAAGATAGGTTCCCTACGCCGGACTTTACCGTGCTGCAGACATTCGATCTTGGTGCTGCTGGATCGGACGCTGGCTCGAACAGGCACAGCCAGACGGAGGTATATACCCATCCATTCGCAAGAGTATCACCCTCTCACCCTTCAGCTGGTACATCCGGCACTCGCAACGCGGATAACGACTGGTCTAATGTGGACGAAAGCCTGTTACACGATGGCAGACAAGTTTGGCCTCCTTCAAACTATGAAGACGACGAGAACGAGACTTTACTACAGCCTCCTGCCATGGAACGGAACTTCACGACTTCAACGGCTCGAACAGTGGACACCTTCTATACTGTGACAGGTGGCCTTTCCAACGCTTCTACCTCGGCTCTCAATGCTCCATCCCTTCATCATCAAGAATCCTTTGCTTCGGCTCGTTCTCATATCACTGCTAGCTCAGCTGCAAGAACACCGCAAGCAGAAATTGCGCAACCCTCGACATTCTTGCAAGAGCGTGGGCAGTTCATCGACGATGATCACTCAGATGATGAGCGCGAGCGTGACATAATGGCTACTATCAGAAGAACGGACCTTTCTCCGATCTTTGTCCCTCGAGCTGGCATACCCGCGCAATTCCTACAACAACATGCTAGAGACAACACTGCAAGCCCAGCAATTAGCTCGCGGCCTGGTACTGCAAGAGGTTCGGAGGAAGAGGCACCCACATCGAACAGGGAGAGCTTCATTGATTTCGAACCTGTCGTGCCTGTCCGACCGCGAGCTGCCTCTGATACTAGAAGCTTCATCGATGACGACAGTGATGATGAAGAGGGACCGCGCACTTCCGAATCGGCGGTCGGTCCTGCATCGTCAATGAATGCCAAATTGAACAGACCCAGTGTAGTCGTCGAGCATCTAGATGAAGAAGAGGATCGCGAAGCATCAAGCGACGGACTTTCGCCTCTTGGCCCGACTACGCCTCTTACTCCGCTTTATCCCCTAAGCAGCACTACGTCGGCATCCCATTACAGCTTGACCCCTTCCGACATCATCGATAACTACCGAAGTCGCGAAAGCTCAAACGACCCTTCGCGAAACAGCCAAGATCAGTTCTCCCTTGGTTTGCCCATCACTCCGAAAGGCGGTGACAGAAGCAGCGGCGGCTCGCACAGTCATTCGATCTCGAATGTGTCCATACTATCTTCTCTTTCCAAGCTGGAGGACTTTCCTGAACCACCTCCTTCTGTTACTCCGGCTTACGAGAAAGACGAAGCCGCAGCCATGGCGGGTATGCATCATCAAGCCTCGCGCTCTACTTTAGGCAACGGTGAGCAGTCGGCTAGTCTTCTACGACCTCGTATCAGCAGCCTGCCTACCGGACCCCACAATCAGAGTCGGGCGACGATCAATACTCAAGCAACGCAAAACACATCGATCTACACTTTCACATCCTCTGCTGATGACGGTGAACAGCAAGTAAAACAAGAAGCATCGCACCAAATGGAACGACAAGACAGCTCGTCATCACTACGCAGACATGCCCTGTTCGAATTCCCCATGCGGCGCAGTGGTTCCAAACGATCTACAGCAGACTCTTTCATTGATACAACCACCTCGCCCGACAGAGGTACTTTCGATTCGCAGCTCTTCGACGGCCGCCACGCCTTGTCATCAAGCGCAACAAGTCCAGCCTTATCTACGCCCGTAACAGGAGCGGGCACTTCTGGGCCATTAGAGAAGAGACAAAACTCGTCTTCTTCTACTTCATCGCCTCACTCGCAACATTTCAGACTGAGTGGCATATTCGCCAGGAGACCTAAACACGAGCGGACTTTCAGTGATCCTTCTCTTTCAAATATTCAAAGAGCGAGCTTTGCAAGTGCACGCAGAGACTCGGGTGGCTTTGAGAATCCAGAAGAGAAGAGACAAAGCTGGAGGGGATTCTAATTTGCTTTTTCTGCATTTACCTCCACATACCTGCGACGAGGACATTAATCTCCTCGCAGCGCTGTATCATTACAGTAATAGATCGTCTACGAACGCTTGGAGTCTCTCCTTCTATCAGTCACGCGGTATATTATGATGTTGTCAATACTACTTCTTTTCTTAATTAGACCATGAAGGGTTACGGTAGATCACGAAACGAAGAATAATGGATCATGGTTAAGGGCAATGCGATACTGACGATCCGGGCCATCTGGCACCCTTCCTTGGACAGTTGCTCTCGTATAACGCTCAAGACGTACTGTATTCCCACTGATCATGTTCGTGAACGCTAATAGCAAGACCTAGGTGCAGGCGGGGCATGCTTTTGCTCATGCTCACGGCCTTCGCCAATACCTTCGATAAGTGCCACTGATAAATTGATTCTTTGCATACAATTACAGGATTATGACCATCGCGTTGTGGATACATGGATATATTAAAGAACAGTAATATTAGAAGGAGTATAGTAAGAGTCCTTTTTGCGAAGGTATGCTTTGCTACATACAAAGGCCCAAGAGATTAATCGCGAAATATGATAAGGTTGCAACGAGAATCAAGTCCGAAGACGAGGTCCCTCACAATGCATTATGAAACATTGCAGCTGTAGTGATGATACCAGCGAGTAAAGTCATCGACCAAGGAACGACCATACTAGCCACGGCCGCGCCAGTTCCACCATTTCCATTTCCACCATTCGCCGATGAAGGAGCTACTATAGCCGCGATAGTCTGCGATACAAGTATGACAGTTTGTAATCTTGTACTTGTAATACTTGATCTACCAGGAACAGCTACCACTACGACTTCAGTAGTTGTATAAGTTGACGTTTGACGTGATATAGAAGCTGAGGATGATGGTGTGGTAGAAGGTGTTACTGTCACTGTTGTTATACCAGCATTGGAAGCTTGCGAAGAAGGGGTTTGGGTTATGGTTGTTGTGCGTATACTGCCACCGCCGCCGCCGCCGCCTCCATTTGAAGTGGTAGAAGACGTACTTGATGTTGAGGTATCGCTTGTTCTTGTACTATTGGAGGAAGTCGACGTTGAAGAAGGGCTGACAGTTGTGGAAACTACTGAAGTAACGGTGCCAGTCTGGCCTGATTGCGTAAATGTGGTAGTTACGGTGGAGACTATGGTGGTAGGTGATGTAATGGTAGAAGTCTCGATAGGCAGTGTTATATTACCTGTAAAAGTGGGTGCTATTTGTGTTGAAGTCGAATTTGTAGGTAATACGGTGGAAGAAGTAGAATTGGCAGAGGAAGGTATAGCGGTAGACGTAGTATTACCGGTAGTAGCGATAGTAGAAGAGGTAGTAGTGGTGTTCGTAGGAACAACAGATGCGGCAGAAGAAGTAGCATTCGATGGAAGCGAAGTAGAAGTAGCATTCGATGTTAGAGAGGTAGAAGTAGAAGTAGCATTCGTAAGTCCACTTGTAGATGCCACTACGCCAGTAGTAGCGGTAAATAAAGTACTAGTAGACGTACTAGTAGTAGAATTCAAGCTTGTTGTAGAGGTAGCATTTACACCAGTAGAAGTAGGTATAAGCGAGCTCGTCGTCGAGTTAACACCACCACCACCAATGGGTACCGTTGAATTAGTACCATTTGAACTGCCACTTGGACAGGTTATATTTATAGAAGGAGCAGCAGATTGAAATTGAATAGCACCATTTTGATAAAATTGATGTTCTGTAATTATGAAATTGAAAGCTCCACATGCTTCTGATGGAATTGCGAAAGAAGCTGTTATTTCAGATGATGAATTTTGTTTCCATAATCCATTGAAGAGCTATTCCCCACCACCCAAGAAGCAGATTGTAGAAAAGCGAGGGAGAGAGACACAGTTTTGTGAGCTTCTTCTTCTGTGAGATAATAGAACATGGTCTTTTGGGCCGAGGCTCACCGTATAATTAGCAGATTCGGAAGTCAAAGCACCATCAATTGCAAAAGTCTGTCCTCCCTCAGTGACGGGGGTATAAGCTACTCTGATGGCATCATCAGGAGATGTATATTGAGTACCACCACTGGGAGTGTTTAAAGAACCAGAAGGACCACCTTGATCTTGTCTTTTGACTGGTAATGAACGAGTACGTTGGACGGGTCCGCATGTTATGGTTATAGGTAGCGTGGTGGGATCGCTGGAAGTCGTATTGCCTGAGTTCTCGGTGACTCTTAGATCTGTCAAATATCATAAATACGTGATAATTAGCTTGTAGTCCCATTGGAATTGCGTTCGTTTCAATACGGTTCTCTGTATGCTCCTGTCAAAAGCACGTGACAGACAAAAGAGCAACGAACAAAGAAAGAAAGACACTCACCAACTTCACCACAGAACCCTGATATAGGTGCGAATACAGCTTCGAATGCACCATTCTCTCCATTACTTGATAACAGTCCATTAGCTAGTTGGAAGTTGATCCCATCTTGTACAAGTTCTACATTAACCGAGTCTGTATCCGAGCCCGATGGAGAGTATTGAAATGGAATAGAGCCTTGGCCTGAGAATGAGGTTATCGATGTGTTTGAAGTAGGTTGCGTTATTGATTGAGCTTGTGTGCTTGATGTGAGTGCGGCTACTAACAATGTAATTAGAGGTGTTCTGGAGAGTATTGCAGGGTTTATTTGGCTTGATGATGTACTTGATGATGATCTCGGCATCTTGATATCGATTTGCATGAGAGGTCGGTTGATTCGCTGTCTTGATGAGAGATAGTCTTACTCCTCCTCCTTCATGTATATAGTATTGTTCTACTCTTCGTTTGTCCTTGTTCTTTCCAAGAATGGTCCAAGCTCTCTCTCTCTCTCTCTGCTCTTTTCACCTCTTCAAGTTCTGCTGCGCTAGCGTGACGTCGAGCGTGGAAGTTGACGGGAAGAGCGAAGAAGCTCAGACTGACTGGACGGACGAAAAGCCAGACGCAAGTGACAGGTATCGAATACAAGTCAACAGGTATACACCACAGCAACTCTCATTACAACAATAGATCACCGCTTTCTTTTGCAACCGCTGCTGCTGCTGCTGTGCTGAAGATGCTTCCTTTCTCGGCATACTTTCACCGACACTGATCGAGAAGCAAAAAAAAAGAGAGTCATTCTTCACTTGTCATTTTGCCAAAAGGCCCAGAGTCGCGTTTTTTTGGCTTTGGCTTTTTGGCGGAAGTGAACACGCTATTCTTACTATGGTAGGCGCGTATCTGATGATGGTCACTGGAAAAGCATATCATTGCAAGCTCGACAAGACAGTGTGTCATTGTTGCTCCTTCCCTACAGTCTGATCATTGCCGCAAGAGACCGCCGTGAGCCCCGCAAGAGCCTTAGTACAATACAATCACAGAGCACAGCAACATTCCTGTTATCCTAACGTTCTTGCACTCCAAATTTTTCTGTTTTCATCGCAAGAGCTCGTCATGCACAGTCCACCTCGGGAATTTCGCAGTGATTTTTTTGGCAGCTGGTACCGGTAGCTACGAAAGACCAACTGAATGAAGATGCATTCAAAGTGCATTTTTTTTTAACTGCTGATCAGATGGTTCTTTGACAATCTCTTATGCTTGCTAAAGGTCATACAAAGCCTATTCTTTCATCTACTGCTCACCACAGACCTTCTTGACGCTCTCCCTGGTCGAAACAGCCTTCCACCATTTAGCAACAGCAGGTCTAGATTCGATGAGGTCACCTTGTCCAGAAGCGTAGAGTAGACGTCCATAAGGGATGTGCTGCGAGCGAGAAAGTGCATGAGTGAATGAACGTAATTAATTACGAATCGCTTCAAAGAAAGGAGGAGCAATGAAGATGAGTACTTACGAATAGATCGGCAAGTGTGATCTCGTCGCCTGCTAAATAGGCTTGTTTGGATAAAATCCTCTCATATCCATCGAGTTTGGCACCTAGTTGCTCAGCTAGTCCAGCGATAACCTTCTGATCAGGCTCACCACGGCCCTGTAACATTCACATACATCATCAAACGCAGGATCCGGATAGGTATCGCATCAGTACGAATTCCCATAAGAAGGTATCACACGGCAGACAGAGAGAGAGAGAGAGAGAAAGGGTGAGACCGAGTAAACTCACAAACATAGGCTTAAAGATGGCTTCTTTAGCAATTCCACTAGCTAAAGGATCAAAATTTGAATATTCAATACTTGCAGCAGTTTCGAATTTAGCCAGTTTTTTGATGTAGTCATTATCGGATGATAGTGGGATCAAGTTTGATGCATTGTGCTTGGTTGCTAGATATCTTGCGATGGCTCGTGATCTAAAATCATAATCAGATGCATTATGGTGATAGTGGTTGACGTTGTCGAAAGTGATGGAATGTAGGAAGGAAGGTTGGGGCACCGTGTAAAGAGATTCGAAAGAAGGGGGTGGGAACGAAAGAAGGATGAAGAAAGGAAGGAACAGCATGCAATGTATAACCAAACAATCAGCACACGAATACGAGAATTCACTTCATCATATAATAATGATTAGACTTCACGCACTCATGCATGATCACACCATTCTCAGTATCTTCAAGCACTGGAACCTGACCAAAAGGTTGCATCTTGATGAATGCATCGCTTTTATGTTCTCCTTTGGCGAAATCGACAGGGACTAGCTCGACTTGATCTTGGATACCTGCTTCTTGAGCTGCTATGAGTACTCGTTGAGTGCATGTTGACATGCCTACGCCGTGTAGTTTGTAGACCATCTTGGATTCTCTATGTATATGAGAGGAAGATTAGGTTGGATGTGGGACGCGACTGATATTCTGGGATGGGGTGATGGAGAGAGAGAGAAGACAAGAGAGGTGCGCACAGAAGGACCCGTTTTTAGAATGAAGCAAGCTCGGGCATCGCAATCAAAGGTGATAAAGTACGCTTATTCAACTTCGCAGCGTAGGCTATTTATTGCAGGTAACCACATCTTCCTTTTTCTTTATTATCATACAAAAAAGGTTACCATTCTTCTAGAAAATACGGCCAGAAGACTTCCGCTGATTTGCCGTAATTTGCATTAGCTCGGCCATGGGTTGTTTGGAAACCCGCCCGGCAGTGATTATAGACTTGTAGTACTTACAAATTATTATCTCGGGCTGATGCTACAGCACTTTCTAGAATTCCAGCTGAGTAATCTATGAGCGTGTGAACCGAGGTTCCTAACTTGGAAAGCATGGAGATCGTAGCTAGACCCCAGCCTGTCGCTCTTGTTCTCCTTGAAAGTATGAAGAGTCTCAAGAGTCTCCTTGTTCCCTGCCAACATAGAGCTGCCGAGTGGTATAGACTCTCAGAGTGTAAGGTTTGCCGATAGTCCTTTCAATTGTCCGTATGATTCTGCGGCTTCCATGCTGCAGCAGCGCTAACAGCTGCTCTGCAAACAACTTGAACCACCTCACAGAGCAATGTCCGTCCATCTGCAGTAGCATCAATTTCCGTTCATGGAAGAAGGACATCTCCCCAGGACGAGCATCATCATCATGATCATTACGAAGACGTTTGCATGCCTCGTAGACAGAGCCGACCAACCGTAATTAGTGCATCGTCCTAAAAGTGGTGATCGTCATCCCCGCGACTGCCGATGTTAGGCACCAAAGGACGAGCGTACTGCTTGCTAATATCAAGACATCACAGTCTTGCTTGAATGCAATGGACATCAGCTTGGGATCTGCCCATAGCTCTGCAGACCACTCTGTCTGTCCTTCCTGTACACAGTCATTCATCCATGCTCTCATTGGAATGGATGATCGACGTTCCATCACACACCTTGAAAGCATAATAAGGAAAGCCAGTATTGAATGCAACACTGCAATGAACGATAACCTGTCAGGTGGGGCATCTGACTATCCGGTCTTCCTCCTTGAATTTGTCCCATTGCCTGTTTCTATGCGAGTTGCTGGTCCGGGCTTCCATCGTCATCAATCAACCATGTGCCTTGCCTTGCTCTTTTCTTGTCCGTGTCTCTTTGCCTTTTCATCCCTTGTCTTTGCTGCAACAATCCACAAAGAAATCAAGACGAACTAGTATAGCCCATCATGGGCGTACTCACTGCGTACACCTCGACGATGAGCATACTCACCAGAGTTGCTGGTTTCATGTTCCTCCGGATAATACGTTAGTTTTCGGCTCTCTCTCTCTCTTTACCATCTCGATTACCTTTTCATTCCATCAGTGGGATGAACGAGTGTTAAGGACAGACGCCAGAGGGCACCTACAGCCGTTAGCGATATCGAATCCCCTTCCTCTTGCTGATGCTTCTCTCTGTTTTGTGTCTCCTCATGCCTCTCGCAGCCGGTAGATATGCCTCCTTCTGCTACTGGTTCTATCTAGCCTACTGCTCTGGTCTACTCAAGATACACCAGAACATTGATCTATTAGAGAACGAGCCTACTCGACTGTTAGAAGCAGAACAGCAGAGGTACCTAGAAGAGCATCCGAATGGTACTCTGACAGTGCACGATGGCAGCAAGTCCTCCCCTACAAACCAAGTGGCAGTACAAGATTCTACCGTAGTTCCAGCCAGCAGTCCAAATGGCAAGAAGAACAAGCATAAGAAGAACAAACCTTCATATGCTGAAGTAGCAGCTAATAAAGTGTCAGCAAAAGGAACATCACCTCCATTACATGCCACTCGAACACCAAATACCGTACACTTAGCTAAAGATCTCGGAATACCATCAAGACCTAATCCTTTACATTTATTGTTCGGCCTACCGTCAAATTCAAGGAAATTCAACTATGTTTCATGGTTGATTAATACTTTACTCATTCTATTATGCCTCGACTTTCAATTCACACCTAAAATCTTCATGGACGTCAAAGATACGACCTTTGTCAGAGTTGGAGCTGTCTCGGAGAATCAGGTCAAATTGGTCGCTAGAGTCCCTCCTAGTTTATTCCCCGCTCAAGCTTTGACTTCACCTGTTGTCGATTCAGCGTCAAGCCTCTCAGCAGAAGAACAAGAAGAAGCAGACAGACTGGAAGATCAAGAAGTAGCATCAACACTTACAGGTTCCGTATTAGACTCCATTATTTCAGCTAATAAAGAAGATTACACAACAACAACAACGGCGCCAACAAACGAAGAAAACAGTGCGAAATTAGTATATCGCGCCTCTAAACCAGCCGGAGCGTGGCATTATGGTGGTTCAATCCTTCCATCTCCATCAACAGATTATGTCTCGAGTATAACATTAGATGGTCTACTTCCAAGTACAGAATATGAATATGCATTAATCCTACCAGATGAACATAACAATAAATTCGTCACGCCAAACGTTGAACATCCTCATCATTTCAAAACTTTCCCCGATAACAAACTAGCTACTCATCAAACTCATTTCACTTTTGCGGCTTCCAGTTGTATCAAACAAAACTTCCCATATGTTCCTGGTCAGGATCATCTCAGTATTAAAGGAGCAGCGGAATTGGCGGATAGAATCGGTCCTGACCATATTGAGTTTTTGGTACGTTCTTCATTCGATATGCATCAAAAAACAATCAATGGAACAACCTGACGTTAAACACGGCTTTTCTTTGCATTGCTTTAGATGTTCATGGGTGACTTCATTTACGCTGATGTACCGTGGAAAACAAGATCTCAAGAAGGATACTACAAGTTGTATCGTCAAACATTCGCTTCGAAAGATTACAGACGGGTCTATGAGAATATTCCCACTTTCCATATCTATGATGATCACGAGATTATAAATGTAAGTCCTACTCTGCTCTGCTTCTTTATGCGTGTGCGACCTACCTGGGGAATAGTTTTACCTACGATTGTTCCCCAGCTAGGTTGCACACGCATAAAGAAGTAGACTGACAAATCATTCGATGAGCTTACACACTCTTCGATGTTGACAGGACTACGCTGGCAAAGACAACGACAGTGATCCATACTTCCAGATGGCTTCTCCAGCATATAACGCCTACATTGGCCAAGGCAACCCCACGCCTTCGGTACCGGGAGTCAACTACTATACCTTCCGCTATGGCGATGCTGCATTCTTCGTCTGGGATACTAGACGGTACAGAAGCGCAAACGAACAGCTAGACGATGAAGAAAAAACAATGTTGGGATCGGAACAGAAACAAGTCTTCATGGACTGGCTGAGCGAAGTCAACCAGACTGTCACCTTCAAATTTGTAGTGTCGTCTGTACCATTCCAAAGTTGCTACGGCGGTCCAAATGGCAAATTCGATAGTAAGATCAGTACGCGTTCAATGCCAATCGTGCGGAACGGACTTGCTGACATACTGCCTGCAACTTCTTAGCTTGGGGAGGATTCCTGCATGAGCGCACCGAGTAAGTAATCAACCGGCAGGCCTGACTTAACAACACATTCTGACTGTCATGCCCTCTTTATAGGCTTATGGACGTGATGCAATACGTGCCAAAGTGAGTATTCGGAGAAATCAACGCAACCTCCAAGAAACCTGTCATCTCTGACACATACTTGCTTGTTGTAGCGTTATCGTCTTATCTGGCGATCGCCATGAGTTCGCAGCCGTTTCAATCAGGGAATCGGTCATCGACTTCTGCATTGGTCCCCTCAATCAGTTTTCTCTTCCTATCCGGACATTGAGCCAGAAGAATGGACTCTGCGCCACCGGTGAAGACCAGATCCTGAAGTGTAAGAAGCTTTCACTATGTAATACTTCTGAGCCTATGGAATGCTGACTTCCTGTTGATACCTTGCAGACATTCCCGATGGCTACCGCAAATTCTCCACCTTCGAGGTAGACACAAGGAACGCAGAACAACCGATAGTAACGATGAAGTTGTGGATAGATGGAAGAGAAGCATGGAACGTGGATGTGATCGGTAAACCAGTCTATCCACCTGTTCAACCGGGTCCAGTGACGCAATTAGGACGCTCGCTAGCTTTCAGCTTATCAGAATTGCTGGGTTTCGGAAGACGGTGGTTCTGAAGATTACAAAGTAGAAAAGATTAGTTAGTGCTATATATACACACGAAAGTGCTAAATAGTTATACGAAGCCAATAATGCAATAAAGAGATATATTCAAGGAGAGACAGATATGTATTGGAGCTTTGAGCCCCTGACTGATGCGACATTGCCTGAACTTCGATTTTCCTACAACAACATAACTTCCATTGACTATCTAGACAGTAGTTTCAGCAACTACACCAGTCTCCGGATACAATCGGTGCTAAAAAGCGATCATTCTGGTCAGAATGACTCTTCAAGGTGACAACAGCTCCGCGAGTTCTAACAGTGACACTGCCTCCCGTTCATGTAAGTCTATCCCTTCTTGAAGAAACTCTTCAATTTCTGCTGCCCTTTGTTCTTTTTCTTCGGTGGCTTATCCTTCTTTGGCTTCTTCGAGACTCCATTCGCAGCCGCATATCGTTCGTGCCATTCTTTATGCGATTTCTCCGCTTTCTTCCTTGCAGCTACCAAATCACCGCTGTCGTCCGCTTGCAAGCTTATGATAGCTGCGCATCGAGGACACTGATACACTGGCCCGACAGGGGCTGTTTCCACTATCTCAATATCGGAGTCTTCTTCATCGTCTGATATGGTTGACGCTGCTGATCTACTTGGCTGATGTCCATTCGCACTCTTTTTGACAGGCTTCTCTCCCCGGCTCAGACTGCGGGATCTGACCCGCTCCTCTTCTCCCGAATCACCATCGTCCAAGGTGAGATCAACAATAGCATTCTCCGCCTTACGCTTTCCCAGCGCTTTCTTGGATAGTGTGGCAGGGGCCGGAGCGGGCGATCCCCTAGCAGACGAAGGACCAGCATTGCCGTTGTTGAAGAATCCTTGTATACCTTGCTGGCCTCTTTCAGCTCTTTCAAGCCCGCTGAACGAAAGCTGCAGATTCGTGACGATGCCCATGCCATGCCGCTCGGTGATGTATTCTTTCATAAGCTTCTCGCCGCATTTGAGAATGTACTCAATTGAAAGACTGCTTGTGACAGGGAATGCGGCTTGACGGGAGCGACTTTGGAATTTATCGTCGCGAACGCCGAGGACTATAGTCTTCGGCTAAATGAACGGTGTCAATGATCCTGACCTTGATTGGTTAGTGTTTAATTGCTTACCCATACACCAGGACTCAGCTCCCGAGCTTCGCTCAAGCGCGAACAGAGGTCGGTAGCGATGATGCGAAGCCAGTATGACTGTAGATGCGGAAGTCTTCAGCTGTGTGGCGATGCGGCGGCGAAGACGCTGGACGTACCACCTCCTCCCATGTACGAAGAGAGGGTTTGAAATTCTTTGATGACAACATAGACTTGACATCCGTCTTCGCCGCGACTTCCGCATATTCCACACCTCGAAGAACGTTGTATACCCAACTTCCATTATCGGTTCCGAACTTCGCTTGGAAGTCTCGAAGCGGCACGTCCCTGATGACGAGGGATGCTCAATGCGTGTGTAGTTGGTAAAAGGAGAAGCGACTCACCAGAGATCGCCAACCGTGGCAGCGTCGTACTCCTGTGCTATCGCGTTGCCTAGCTTACCGCCCAACGAACGTATTTTGGTGAACTTTAGCGGTCTCAAAAAGCTTGATATAGCGTCATTTCGTAAAATAGTCTGTACATGTCAACACTTCAGCTTTCAAGGCCCACTCTCGAGAGTTATTGTACATAGGTCCTCACCTGTGCATTGGGCTTTCTATAAGCACTACATAACTTTGCCAGAATCTGAAGGCAAGGTTGGTCAGCTTGGCGCTAGACATACTTCAAACCTCATGTGACAGCGCTATTACCTTGTTCCTGGCGACTCCTGCCGAGCAGGTGTACCCAAGTTGCTGCAGTACCTCCCTTCTGCATTTCTGCATGAGTTCCGCTCCAATAGAAAGTGCATAGTCACTCCATGCATTGACAGGGTCGGATGGTCTTTCGATGACTTGCGAGGAAGGCGGAACAGCCACTTTGCCTTTGCCTTCTGCAGCGTCCTCATTTCCTCCCTCTTCGGCTTCTTTAGCCTGCTCTTCTTCCGATATCACGGGCACAATGTTGCCTAGTGCCTCCCAGTCTATAATAGGTGGGTCAGGCAGAGGCGTGTCGAGGCCTAGTGCTGAGTCGGAAGGCACCGCAGCCAGATGTGGGTTCCGTTCTAATATCAGATCCCTGACTGGCTGAGTAAATTCGAGGTAAGCCTCATCAATGGAGGCTTTCTCTGCAGTAGACAATATTCTCATCAGCAGGTGCCTCTAAAGTTGCTTGCTGCGCATCATACCGATTGTAGGACAGGACTCGGCAAAGACCTTGAGAATCTTCAGAGATTCTCGTCGAAATGGCTCAAGCGAGACCTACGCATACAATGGTTCAGCACGAGCCCTTCAGCGCCAAAGTTACGGTGGTTTAGATTACCTTGTGCGTCTCTGGCTTTGCATCTGGCCAATATCCCGCTTGATCCTCTCCTTCCTTGTAGGTCGCCACACTATCACCAGAGACATTAGTCGGCCAGCCTCAAGAGGATTACTACATCACGAGGCTTACTGAACAGCCACTAGTTCAGGACATTTCTTCTTGGCCTGCGAAATTACCATGTCATGCTTAGCTACTTCTACAAGCTCTGTTTGCAGAAGTATACACACCTCTTGGACGGTCATGTGTCTCGTGATTCCGAATGCGCGAGCGGGAT
Organism: Cystobasidium slooffiae; assembly: GCA_019775285.1. Taxonomy (NCBI): domain Eukaryota; kingdom Fungi; phylum Basidiomycota; class Cystobasidiomycetes; order Cystobasidiales; family Cystobasidiaceae; genus Cystobasidium; species Cystobasidium slooffiae. The sequence continues at coordinate 29,549 of JACWFZ010000007.1, read as the reverse complement.
AGTTGATAGCTATAAGACCAGTCCATTGTTGACAAGCTACTGGAGTTTCAGGCGAGAGGCCGAGCCTGACCATCTCGAATTGCCTGTGAAAGTCAGGTAGCCACGCTGGATGTCAATGATCGGTGCTCGTTGTTGGTATGTGTAGAGCTGTCCTCGCCCGGCAGCAGCACTGGCAACAAGGAGTTGGAGACTGACTTACGCATAGGCAGCATCTATATCACAATGAGCTATCACTCTCAAGGGATTCCTGCGGCGATGATATTTAGATACACGGTCTCGATCAGCCTCACCACCGAGCAACACGGTCGAATGCAAAAGCTCACGTTGGTCCCAGCGACTGCTTCGATAGCAAGTGCCTGTAAGTGACTACGGACTGGCTTGCTCTGTCCTGTGCAGCGCGGGATGTCGACGCTGTCGTGCCCGCGCCATTGGGCATCTCATCCGCTTTCCTCGTTCTGCTTGCCTTCGAATCGACGCGTAAACTGGTTATTTTGAGTTGATCAGGATGAAAGAAAGATACATTGCAATTACGGACCATGAACAGTCTGCATACGCTGTACAAATGTAAAACGGCTACATGGGAAATGCGACGTAGAAATCAATGCTAATGCCAGGTTCGTCCCTGCTCAAACTCTCCTCCACGCCTTGCGGCTCCGTAAAACCGATGTAAAGACAAGGGCGATCAGACACCCTATAGCGATGACGATGAACGTAATGCGATAACAGTCTACTCCTTTGCAAGCTCCACTGTGTTGCTCGCCTGCGAAATGATCCGATACCGAGCCATACAGGGACCCGAAGAATAAAGGCCCTATAGCTGCGACTGCAGAAAATGACAATATAGAAATCAGCTTCACATCAATACCCTTCAATCCATATCAAGTCAAGTGAACCCACTGCTCCACAGAATACCGAAATTCCTTCCGAAATCAGCTTCTCCCCAAACTCTCGAAACGAGCGAAGGTCCAATCGTGCTGATTAAACCATACGCGAGTCCCGAACCGACCGATAGGATCCAAAGCGTCCCGATACTCTTGACGAAGAACGCCATAGCAAGACTAGAAAGCATGAGCACCACAGCCGCGAATTGCAAGTACGTGATGCGAGGTGTGATATAGCGAGGTTTCTTCGCTTTCGAACCGTGTACAGGGGGGCTTGTATAGTCACTCAGAGCGCCGAAGAGCAGCCGTGTGAGAGTGTTGACCGCGCTGAAGACTTGTATCTGTCTTTTGCGTGATGTGAGTGTCTCGTGGTCCGGCCAATTTGTCGTGCTTGCTGGAATGAGTGCCTCGCTTAAGGAGCCTAAGTTCTGCGAGATGACTTCGCATGGACCGCTGCGGAATGCATGACATGTCAGCTGTCCTTCCAGTGTCGCTTCTACATGAAGATCGAACCAAGGCCCACTTGACGAGAAGCACAATGGCTACAAAAATCCAAGGACTGCTCTGCTTGAGGAAGCATATCACGTTCTGATGTGGCGGATGTACAAAAGTTGTAGGTAAGAGAGGTTGTGTCTCTCCTGGTTCTTGGATAGCTGAATCATTGATGATCTTCTCTTCTGGTTCCGGTAAGATGATAGGCTTTATGAAGCACGCTGAGAATAGATTGACTATTCCATTCAGACCAGCGAAGAACGCGAACAGTCCAACCGCATCGATGTCACCTGCATTATCTCCTTCTTGTATAGTGAAAAGTGCACTGCCAATGCTTGAAAGTAGCAAAGGCGATATGCCAAATAGAGCACTAGGTACTCCTATAGCTAATCCTGGATGATCAGGGAAGCTCTTGGCTGATGCGGTAAGAGCAGCAAAGTATGAAGCTACGGTACCAGAACCGGCAAGTACGAAGTAACCAACGAAGAATGCATAAGTCGGTGGTATACTTCGCGATAATGAGATGGCCATCATAGTGTAGCCGGAGGCGAAGAGGACGCTTGCGAGAAGGGAGGAAAGGCGTGCGCTCTTGTCTGCGAATGCACCCATAAACAGTGCAGAACCATATTGACCGAGGATAGCTCCGAGAGCAATTGCGTTCGTTTGACTCATTGACAGTCCCATTTGCTATAGTGACGGAAAACGAACGAGGATCAGCTGTGTTATGCAATCATGCGTTCGGCTGCTCTCGAGGTCACGCCTTACTCGAGTGAGAGTCGGCCCGAACAATGGGAATATGAAGGGCGCCGCAGCAGTGAGGCAGCTGTAGCTAGCAATATCAGTATACCATGCATGCAGGTAATGACCTGCTCCCACCCACTTCAATGCAATGCAGCAGCATAGCATGGCATATCGCGCCACTCCAGGTCGCGACACGATAACGGCATCACCATCGTTGCTGGTGGAAGGTGGAGGCTGGGATGTCATGATGGACGCAGTGGTGCTGACAGTGATAGACTGCAGTCACCAAGCACTCTTATCGCCATCGACTGAGATAGTTGAAGTTGGTGCTACGTTATCAAGCGGCTGTCCATTGCTGCCGGCCTGGCTGACCCCGAAGCCCTCGATCATCACTCGCATAAGAAGTCTTTCATTTCTGTTACATGTGGGAAGAACTACTACAGAACACAGACCCCATCTTGAATCTCAAAAGATAACTGCCTACATATTGTTCTTACGTATCGAATACTTCTAGTACTTAGCTTTTGTCGAAGTGGCTTCTCCAGCTTCTACGCCACATCTGTTCCTCTACGGCTTGCTATCGAGGTGAAGGCTGCCGATTAATGCTTTACACCCCGATGAGCGCTGCATAGTCTCGTTCCCGAATCAACTTTGCTTCACGTTGCTGCAGGTGCCGCGGTAGCGTTCGTTGAAGCAGCTGCGTTAGAGGCGGCGTTGCTAGCATCCCCGTTGGTCTTCGAAGCCTCCGCCTTCACGCCGTTTTCAGTAGTTCCCTCTTTGGCCGCAGGCTTGTCTTTCGGCGATCCAGCTTCCGTAGGTGGATCAAGCTTCATCGCGCCTGGACTACTTGGAACGTTGCCAGATGCGGCAGCAGGCGGTCTAGTCTCCTGCTGAGCTGGCGCCTCTTTCGTGGTCGCTAACGCTGGCCCTGATGGGCTCGCGCTAGCAGCGACTGAAACTGTTGCAGAAGCTTCTTTAGACGGTTGTGCACCATTCGTATCACTAGCTCCATTCTCTTTGGTCGCCGTCGTCGCCACTTGCACTTTTGTGACTTCCGCTTGTGTATTTGTCTGCTGCTTAGCTGGTGCTTGTTGCGACTGTTGCGGCTGTTGGGAAGCTGTACTATGCGGTGGCAGTGGCGAGATCGTTCTTGCGATAGCAGCTGACAGCGATGTAGGAGCCGCTGAGGCAGACGCCTTTGTCGCTGTCGATGTCGCAGGGGCAGTCGAAGCCGAAGAAGTAGCCGTAGCAGAGCTCGATTGTGTCGCAGGTTCGTCCATGCCGGTAATCTTGAAGATCCTGGCTTGCCAATCTCCACTTCCGGTAGCCAATAATCCACCAACTTCAGACATTGCAATCGAGATGACCGAATTCTTATGTCCGTGCAGTACGAATTGTGCTTTGCCAGTCCTGACATCCCAGCATTGAACTGCTCGATCTTTGGATCCTGATGCTATCCAATTGCCATCCGGCGAGGCAGCGACGGAGAGAACAAAGTCCTAGACGGCGTAATTGCCAATGTGTCAGTACAGGTCAAAGGAAGTCCATAGATCTTAAATGTACGCACTTTGTGTCCCCAGAAAGTCTGCTTGCACACTGTGTGTCCCGCTTCTGGATCTATCTTCTGCCCGCTCGCCATTGCCTGTCTTAGCGGATTCAGATCCCAAATCTTCAAAGTCTTATCCAGACTACCTGTCAATAATTGTTTTCCACCAGGTAAGAAAGCGACTGAATAGACTGAATCTTTGTGATTTTTCAGTCTATCCAGTAATTGACCAGTCTTCATGTCCCATATTCGGACGATATGATCCAAACTTCCAGCAACGATCAGCTTGCCATCCGGTGAGATCGATATGGATGTGACACCAGCATCTAGCACCGTGCCATTCTCCGATTTCCTCGTCTCGTCGATCCGTAGTTCTTTTAGGACCTTGCGCTGTTCGACTGACCAGATTCGGGCTGTTCTATCGCCTGACCCAGAGACTATCTGTGTTCCATCAGGCGAGAAAGCAAGAGAGTAAATCTCGCTATCGTGTCCTCTGAGCGTTGCTACTAGCTGCCGACTCGCTAGATCCCATATTCGGATGATCTTGTCTTCTGATCCACTCGCTATGCGTCTGCCGTCTGGCGAGAACGCTACTGCTCGGATGTAATTGTCTGGCTTTCCTTCGATCTCCTCCGCTAGTTGCGCGACGATAGCTCCGGACTTTGTATCGTAGAGTGTGGTGTTGCGATTGCAGCCCGTTGCGAGAAGCTTGCCGTCAGGCGAGATACGGACACAGCAGACGACACTACAGGAGCGCACAGAACGTCAGCTTTACTTACTGATATCCATTGAAACAGGTGATAGCTTACCTATCATGCAGGAAAGTATGCGCTAGAGCAACATCCAGTTTCTTTGGCACTTCTTGGTTGTACGTGACATCCCAATCAGGCAATTTTGCGACACGAGCTTGGGCGGCAGACGACGGTGGTTGTCCATCAGCTTTCTTTTGCTGCTGTTGTGGATGCTGTGCTCGCTCTTCTGGCGCTTGTGAGCTTCCCGATGCGTTGGAAGGATGTGATGGTGTGCTGCCCTGGTTCGAGGTCGGCCTTTGCAGCTGTATAGGTGGATTTAGACTGCCAACAGAAGGCTTTACGTCCACGCTCGCATTTGACGGCCCTGCTTGTGATGTGATTGAGGGTTCACTAGGTGGTGCGTTGGCGATGGTAGGCAGCGGGCCTCCCGAAGCGGCTGACACTGGTCGACCAGGAACAGGATGTGGTGACTGAGCGAATGTACGTGATGGAGGTCTGACTGGAGGGAAGCTAGCAGCTGCCGAAGTGCGAGATTCTACACCTGAACAGACAGGATGAGGGTGGCGAGTTTAGCGTCCAGCTTAAAGAACGAACAATCCGTTACGGTCACAGGATGACCAATAACACCCTGCTGATACGCGATGAGCTTACCATTCTCTACTGGTCTGCCAACATCTACCATCCTGGACTTCGCAGATGGCGGCTGTCCATCATACATGGGCTCATCTGGCCTTGTTCGCTTGCCGAGCTGTTGCTGATATGCAGCTTCTCGTTCTCTTTCATGCAAGCTTTCCCTTGCATCTGAGTGATGGTGCTGCTGCTGTTGCTGTGATGGATATCCCGGTGGTGGCTGTCCAGGCCGTCCTTGCTGTTGCTGTTGCTGCTGATGTGGAGGCATTCCACTTCCAGGTCCGCTTGCAGGATGAGGAGCAGCGTGACCAGGCCCAGGTCCAGAAGCCATCGAGCCATGCGGGCCATTAGGATGACCACTAGCACCATTCACCATCTTGACATCACGCTGTTCGCCAGCACGTTCTCTTTCCATTTCGACTCTTTCCCTATCAGGTCCCCCTTGTCCGAACATGCCGTGTGGATGGCCCATGAGTGCTCCAAAGTGATTTGTGTTCGCTGGAATAACAGTCGGTATAGGTGGCCCTTGACCTGTCTGTGCCCGCATAGTCTCAATCTGTCGCTTCAGCTCTGTAATCTTCTCCTCGTACGCTTGTTTTGCTCGTGAATGCTCTCGTTCGAGCTCGGTGAGCTCTCGTCGGATTGCGCTGACTTCTGAGAGGTGGAGCTCGGCTGGCAGTAAAAAACACGGCCAGGTGATTAGCAGTTGGATAATGCGACGTACAGTCTCTGCTGGCTTCTGCTCTCATTCGTCCTAGACTTACCATGTGAAGCATACTCGTGATTATCGCGTCTCATGATCTCTGCCTGCGATGAGACGGTCTCGAACTCGACTTTGACATAGTCGAGCAAGTCGCTCAATCTCCCAGTCATGCCAGCTGGATGCTGTGATGTTGGTAAAGGTGGACCCGCTGCCATTGCTCCCGCTGCTGCCGCTCCTCCTGCTGCTCCTCCACCCTGTCCAGGTCCTCCAGCTGGACCAGGACCATTGCTGCTAATACTGCTGCCGACTCCAGATGGTGCACCTCCACCACCAGGACGATGGAGGTAGCTCATGGCTGGCTTGAGCTCTTCGGCGGTGTAGCTACCGGACGCCTTCGATTCGGCTCTCTCGAGTTGGTCGTGTCTCTAAGATAGCTGCCTTGCCTCGATTGTCGCCTCTTCAAAAGGCGGGCGAGAACGACGGCGAGCTCGAAGCTGTCACCTTGAAATCACTTCAAATTCAGAAGGTCCCGACTTGTCTTTCGGCAAGACTGCAAATCCGCTCAACGTGTGTGACAGCTCATCACCATTGTTCACGGCGTGCGTAGGTCATTCGAGTGATCTCAGCATATGCATTGAAGCTAAATACGTGTATGATAATATGCATTGCTGCTCCGTTGTCTGGACATAAAGGGTAAATAGCCTAGCTAACTCCTACTCCAAGGCACAGGAACCAGGTTCACGTTCTCGAACGATTACGCATTACTATACACAAGACCGCACATACTAGATAGACGGCCTTTTTTTACTGCCTCTCCGCAATCTCAAGTCCAATCAATACCAATGCTATCGTTGATGGGAACGTAACGATAACATAGCTGACGAACAACGTCTTGCTGATGAGGCGCTCAAAAGAGTTTCCCACTGCATTTGTCATCTGTGCGAGGGTGATAGCTGGTGCTGAGCCGATGACCAGAGTCGCAGTAACGATGAAGACTGGATCATCAGCAATGTTGTGTGTCTTGATGGTGTATACAGCCAGTAGTGGAACAAGAACTGCAAGAACACTTGTCAGCTATTGCATTGACATCATCTGTATGCTACGACTTACTCAAAGGCGCGACGATCATCCTGCTCACTACGCTCACGAACACAGTCCTGTTCTCACCCGGTTTAGACTTGACCACCTCCTGTTCATCGTTATTCGATTTCTTGAAGAGCTCAGTGAATCTTTGGCGCAGACTCGATGTAGTGGATGCGTGCTTTTTCAGTGCTGATTTCCGTGTAGGTTTCGAGGCAGGTGTATCTTCCGGGTTTTCGACAAAGTATGATCCCAGAACGATAAGTGTGATGGGAACTGAGCAATTACCGGCTGATTTGATAGCACTAGAAGGGGATATATGTGAGCTCCAGGCCCCTTGTAAGACCCATGCTGAGTGACTCACTTTCGTAGAGGCAGCATTTGATCCAGCGTCATCTGTACCGGTCGAATGCAGGCTGAACACCACTTTTGTCAGGTCAGAATTCCACAGACTAGAAGCAAGCTAGGCTCACCAACGACAAGTGAGAGAAGCGCAGCATAAAGCGGAGCAGTCATAAAGTTGTTGAATCCCTTCCAGAATCTGCCTAAAGGCTGTCCAATCCGAGTCCTACACCAAGCCATGCAGTTCCTCTTATTCTTCCTAAATTTAGCCTGCCATCTAGTTCTCGAGGGCTTCGTTCCATTTCTTCTTCCAATACCGTCATATTCACCATCAGAGTTCAGATCATCATCATCATCCTCTTCATCTTCAGAATCACTTGCAGCAGCAGAGCTAGCATACGAGCTTGCAGCAGGTGTTCTCGTAGGTGTATTAGGGAATGATCTGAAATTACTGAATTCTTGTCTGAATAAACGATTTCGTTCCGCTGTTGTCAAGTTCCGACCGAAATATTCGACATCTCCAATATCACCTTTCGGTCCCAATGCAGTCCATCTTCTTTCTGGTGCCCTTCGACGGATATTGGGTGGTCGATTCACTGTTACTGGGCCTTCGGAGAATCTAGGTGTGCTCGCCTTGATCCGCAAGCTTTTCGGCTTGCTATCACCATTACCATTTCCATTTTCCGCACCGCCATTCTCCTCGTCTTCCTCAAGCAATGGGGCAGAGATATCGTGATTCACTTCTCCATGTGTAGTAGAAGCAGTATTGTTGGGTGCTTCACGGTCAGTGACTAAGATAGGTCGCTCTTCTGGATCAGGCGGAGCTTCGTCGTCGGCTGTCGAGAGGAGTTGTATGCCGTATGACCATCGTAGTATAATGCCGAGTGTTGAGAAGAGAACCAGATATGACAGAGCTCGACCTAACATTGCGTCTCTTGTGTCCTGTGTACCCCATTTCATGCTGTCCACTGTGTATGTGAGTGACTGCATGAGCGCGATAGGGAGAGAGTTGCTGCAAAATGGTATGTGTCAGGCGCCTGCATAGCATTATGATTGGAGTACTTGAGAGCTCACCTGTTCATGAAAGTTGCACATGCAATAGCGAAAGCACGCTGACTCCTTGATAACCTAAACATGTAGCCCATTCCCCAAGCTACCAGAGCCGAGACAAGGGAGACAATCACGAAGCTGCAGGAATAAACGAATCAATCACAACTGTATAGCAACTCAGGTTTGACTGCTCACCCAACCGGAACAATCCATAATGCTCCGAGTTTCGCAGGCGTCAGAGTGAACGCTACTTTGCCGCTGCCAAGAATATGCAAATGTGAGCGAGGGAAAGGAAAGTATTGCAGTAAGCACGAACGGCGATAGAGCCAGCTTACAATAGCAGTGCAGGAGTGAAGATGGATTGATTGAGCTATTGAACATGGCAAGACAGGATGGCCGTCAGCTCTTCCACGTCAATATGTCCAGCATGACGTTCGCTGCGGCTGGGTGGCTTCAAAATGCGACTTGATAGCATAGCAGCCCAGAGAGCATGAAACCTAGCCCACCTTGTTCAATGTCCGCTTGGTCTTTGCATCTATGGCACCCTTCTTGCCTCCAATGTAGCCTACTAGACACAGGATGAAGACCTGACCGTATAATGTGTCATGATTGCGTCGATCACGTTCGTATAAAGTCAGCATAATGGGCCATGATAAGAGAAATATCTACGTAGACATACCTCGAGGATAGCCTGAGCAGTGACATTGAGAAGGTCCTTCAGTGATCCTGTGTCGTGTCCCTTGTGCGCTGAAACATTGAAGCCCAGCTGGGTGAGTATCAGCATCACGCAGCAGTGATGCGGGCGGTGAGGAAAAGAGAGACATGTGTTCACGACGGGAAAGAGCTTCAAGCTTTTTGGACCCACTCCCGTCAAACGGCAAAACCAAGGTACTCTTCGGCTCTTGAGAGAGCCAGCAACAGCAATATGCCAGTATTGCCTTTCCAGAAAGCTGAAGAGTACGTAAAGGCTCTTCCATCTCTGAGCAAGAAAGAAAGTGCCAGACAAAGCTCCGGTTACCGCCTGAAACGACAAAGCTTTCAAGTCTAATTCCTCAGTGGGTGCTGGAGTCTGCAGCCGTCACAAAGTAAGGTCGTGCACAAAGATCTTGGCTTGTGAAAAGCTGCAGACTTCACAAAGCATAGGTAGTGTAGACACGGTCAATGCATGTCCCCGATCATCCTACAGCATGCAAGGACGGCCCTACACTCACTCGGAAACCACCATCACAGCATAGGTTGACCAGAGCACTTCCGAGTCTAGCTAATCCCATCAGCGTGCTCGCTCATAGCCTGTGATTACCCTCTCTTCTGCGCCTTTGCAGGTCCCAAAGATTACCATTTGATCGCCCGACAAGGCAGAAAGACCAAATGGGTCAGTCATGTATCATTGGAGCAGAGCTGCGTAGGGTCCGTGACTGAAATGTCTAGTATGCAGCACTCGCGCTGCCAGCTGAAGTATGGCAGACTGTCGCTCTTCATACTAGTCGAAAGGTAGGTTTCAAGTTGACGGACATCCGACTGGAAAAGGAGTCAAGCCGACACTGACCGAAACCTCGACTACATAGACTCTCACTCGTTTATCCTCGACGTCCCAAGGTATTCGAAAAGCACTGCTACCGCTGTTATTCAAGGATGTTCACCTCAAAGACCTCAGTGTGGCGGAATTGAGCAAGGCTTTCGATACGATCGACCCGACATCTCTGCAAGTTACTCAGCGACTTCATCTCAAGCTCGATATGCTGCACGAGCTCATGTCAACGCCAACAAGCAAGGCGAAATTTGAGCTGGGAGGTATCCGCAGCCTTCGCTATTTTTTGCTTGCGATGCCGGCCCTGAAGCAGCTCAAGCTATGCCTCCAGCTACCAATTGCCCATGGTCTGAGCTCGTTGGACTCGCCTTTAGTCGCTGAGAAATGGTCTCAACTCGTACTCCTCCTAAATTCTGTTCTCTCTGCCGAGCACTCTACACCTTCTTTCGAGTTGACTCTCATTAACCTCACGATTTCAGATGGCCAGCATGTTGGTCGATTGGTGGACTTTCTGAAACTCTTCGAGAGAACGAGAATAAACGACTTAGTTCTAGCATTGGTTGGTGAATTCGACAATCCGCAACTAGGTGAAGAAGATTATACGCAGCTGTCACGTCTTGCCGACCTATCGCATATCTCTGCAGTTCATATGAAAAGCGTCAAGCACTTCCTACATTGCAAGATGGCCTCACTACTTCCAACGGTCTTTATGTATATCACCGAGGACATCGATAAGGACGAATGGGACGTTCTGTACACGAGACCGAACATCAAGCTCCCGTATCTCACGCACTTGAAGATGACCTATCCTTACGAAGCTGAAGAAGCAGAAACGCTACTGCGTCATATAGACGTACCCAAACTCAAGACCTTAACATTGGTTAATGTGTCGACGCAGGCGATCAGTCAGCTTGCTGATCTGGCTTTGCATCGTCTCATGGACAAACACACTTCCCTGCACACGGTGTGCATGTCTATCGTACCGGGCAGAAAGTCATGGGAAGAGGCTCAAAGAATGTTGCAGTTGCTCAACAGTAGCTTGCGCGCAAGGGAAAAGACCTTATTCTTGAATACAGGCTATTACGAGGGCGACAGGCTCATGCTGTCTAAGAATGGTAACGCTGTGCCGGTCAGCGGACCGTTACTGGATCGCATTCGACGGGTCGTTTATATCATCGAAGACGGATACACCATGCCAGCCTATCGCGCCAATCGTGTCTCCTTACCTTTAGCGACGGAATTGCATATAGAGCTGTTGGCAGATCCCCCTGCCGCAGACACTCGTACCGAAAGCCTTCTCCAGTGGTATCTAGATGGTCTCCACCTTCCAGTCCTGCAAAAACTGGAGGTAGTCATAGGGCCAGAACCAGAATTGATCCGTCCTCTCGTCGTACATCTCCCTCTGCTGGTCTCGTGCAAGACCATACACGTCACAAACAAGACGAGTCTCGTCGAATCCCCAGATTGGGCATTAGGAGAAGTCGGGAAAGAGTTTATGGAATCCCTAGATCGCATCAGATTGGAACGGGCCTGTGACCGACTTGGCATCGACCTTTCCTACGAATGGGTGTGAGGAAGTTGCAAGTATAGTTCATGAGGCATGTAGGCCTGGAACCGGTTGCCGAGGATTGGTGAAGAGTGTAAGTCGGACAGTACATCATCAAAGCCAGGACAATCGTCAGCAAATCTACATTATCATACACACAGCGGGGAATGCTCTTGAATGTATGGACGATTGCGGCATTCTTTCATCGTAGTCCCCGATATTTCTGCAAAGATACTAGACTTTTTCTGCCGGCCCTGCTAGTCGTGCTAGGCCTGGCAAGCTACTCTTAATAACAGAGCATGTTACTCTCCTTCGTCATCCAAAAGAAGAAGTTTAGAGAATATATGCGATACGATGGGTATTGACCTAAGTAGAGACTGAGCCGAGCAATAAGAAAGTAAGATGCGAAATGCCCATCGTCCGCATCGTCAAATTACTATTCGAACATGTTCTTCGATGTAATAGCTCGCTCTCAGAGCCCTGCCTTCTGCATTTTTCTGTCGTGACCCCGTCGCCTTTGATCCGACTGCCTCGTCCGTCCTCGTCCTCGTCCTCTTCCTCGCTCGCCGTGCCCTCCTCGCCCGCTATCTTCACCACCTTGACGATCATTCTTCGACTTCTGTTCCGTAGTAGAAGCAGAAGGATTCAACTCCTGTCCTTTCTGATTGCCGGTGAACAGTTTATCGTTGAAGCGTTCGAGGATCTTGTCCTTCTTCGGATTCCGCTCAAGCATACGTGCCCAGCCTTCGATTTGCTCATCTGATATAGTTTGCGGCATTCTAAGAGCCGCAATTTTCTTCTTGAGATCCGCCCTGGCTGGCGACTTCTTCGCTTCACGCGTGAAGACTGTTAAATCTTTGGTGTATGTCGCTATGTATAGCTTCTCGAGCTCTTTGGGTACACCGGTGGCCCCGAGCGAAGGAGTCGAAGACGGTCTAGTAGCATTCGAGGTTGATGGTGTACCTGCTCTTGATGGATCCGCCGACTTGCTATCCTCGTCTTCATCAAGTCCACTTTCTTCCGACACGTCATCTTTCACTTTGATAGTAGCGAGAGCTTCGCCAGCTTCATCAACCTCAGCGAAAGCTTCATCGGCCTCCTCTTCTTCCTCTTCATCTGATTCTTGCGCTTGGCGTTCGGCAGCTGCCAGAATCGAAGCACGAAGTTCAGAAGAGAGAAAGGTATCATTCTTGAAATCTTGTTTGCCGCGGTGTAAGCGGGAAGTATCGAAACTATCGGAGAAGACGTTCCTTCGGACTGATGCGAAAGAAGACTGCTTCGGAGCCTCTGTATGCGGTACATCCAATTCTTCGTAGTTGGTTTCATGACTGCCTGCTTCTTCTGAGGGCTGATCTCCTTCTAAAAGCATACCGACGACACGCTCGACCTTCTGCTCGTCTGCCACTTGCTCCAATGCTGAACTCCCTAGAAAGCGCCGAATATCTTCCACTGAGGCATCAGGAAGGATACCGAGTACTTGCAACGTCATGGAGGCAATCTATAGATGTTTGAACACATCGTCATTGGCGCGAACGCTAAAACAAGACGCTTCGGCTGACTACGTACCTTTTGCTGTGCAGACGCGGTAGCATCATCTCCATTCGATGTAGCTTTACCCTTTCCTTTGCTGACCGCTGCTAACCCATCGCTTATACTCTCCTTCGATATAGTTTTACTGAAATCCAGTGCATTCTGAATGTGCGTTCTCTCTTCGGAGCTCATCTTGCCAGCTGCTGGCTTTCTCAAGCCAACTCGGCGTGATACATAATGATAGTATTCGGCATCTTGCAGTAGAGTCATGTTGACGAGTGAAGCGAGAGGTAAATCGGATAGATTGTTCGGCATTTCGGGATTTGAAGCCTCATTCTCTAGGCATTCGGTGAGGATTTCAGCCGAAAGAGCCGGGAAAAACGATGCAAAGAAGTCGACGAGATCTTTGCGGAAATTTGTGTATTCTTTGATTCCGGAGAGCTGGGATAGTGATTGTGTGCCTGACGGTACTTTTGCGGACAGTAGCTTCGGCAATACGATGTCGTAGAATGCTTGAAAGGCGGTCCAGAATGCAGGGGATGAAGCGGAGCTCTGGAGTACTTCTCGAACAAGGTTGAATTTGCTCATTGCGTATATACTTGCTGTCATAGATCGTGCTTCAACCAGCCAGGACTCGTCGTCTGTAGTGTTGAACGCCGTCATCATGTCGCTCCATGCTGGCACTAGCTGATTCTCGAGAGCTCGGACTAGGGATGGCTTCTTCCGAAAGAGAGATTCGACTATCCGTCGAGCTAGACGTACTTCTTCAGCCGCTGTTGCCGAAGCTGGAGCGGTGTATGCTATGATGAAATCGTGTAGCGACGAGAGGGTGATCGGATTGCCGTTTTGAAGACCTGACAGCTTGTGAAAGACAGCAAGCGCGGCCAGACGAAGCTGTTTTAATGTCTGATCTGACTTGGCTACTGATGAGCTTTTGCCAGCGCTGCTGCTGTTGTGGCCTCGGAGAACGTAGCTAGCCTGCACAGACAGAACAGTGGCGATGAGAGCATGTAGCTGTGGAGCACTTGATGCGAAGTCGGCACTCGAGAGACTCAAGCCATGCAGCAGAGCATTGTGAATGCGATCCTCAGACGCCATGTTGGCAACCATTGTGACTTCGGCCAGTCTGATGAAGTCGGTCAGTCACGAAGCTTGTAGCTGGAAGTGCCCGCCAGGAAAGCTGGCCGATCTAGCAGGCTCCTCGAAAGAAGTTGCAGAAAACGAGCTTTTGCTTTGCTACCATGGCTCGCTTTCCATAGTGCATACAAGACCCGCATGTCCTCGAAGAGTTTCGCGGGATGCGACAAAAATGGAACCTTCTGCACTCGCGTCCAGCGCGGCAGTCGGCCGAAAGAGCTTGGAACCGTGCGCCGCTATGCCGTTTATGATATATACGACCGTTTCCTCCTGTTCCCACATGCATCCCAGATCCAGGCGTGCAGACTGTGTTACTGCCTCTCTTCTCTACTCTGACGATACTCAGGTTTCACCCTCTCCACTCTAGATCCCCTCGGCCTGTGAGCTACTAGTTGCGCAGCCGCAAGCACGCGATTTGACAGCGTAGATGGAGACCAGCACACCGCAACCACGCATATGAGAGAAACGTAGACGAAATCTATTCTGAGCAATAGTCTGCAATATGTGTATGTCCCGCTCCTTCCCTGCCCGCAATCCCCATTATAGTGGTACTCACCGCCTGTTTACTGAATACTTCCGCTCGCTTCTAGCATTGCAAACGCTTCCCAACGAAATTCTCAGGAGAATCTACAATGAAAGCAACCGCAAAGTGAGACATTAATACTGTCTCGAGTAAAGCTACCTGTGCCTGACGGCGCCATACACCACCAGACCATTATCCGTCTGTCCTCAACGTGCAAGGCTATGCGAAAGGCCGCCGAACCACTACTGTACGGCACTATCACCCTGAACAGCCTTCGTCTCAGTGAAGCTCAACTCTGCCAGAATGTCATCAAACCTGGCTACATGTCTCATGCCAAGAAGATCGTCGTAAAGCTAGATCTCGCCGGATCTGTCGCAGCTTCGGACCCTTCCACTACCGACCAGCTTTTCTCCACTGTCGATGTCACAGCGGTTTCCCCTTTCTCCTACCTTTGCCTAGCAGCCAACAAAGTAGAGATAGTCGAATTACGAGTGAAGCTCAACGCACCCAGTAATGATGCCGGATTTGTGGCCATTTTCAGCTCGTCGCGCTGGCAATTGGTGACGGAAATATTGGAATTCGCCATCAAGGCACCTCCAGCTAGGCCTTCCATCTGGGTGACTTTGTCGGCCATCGGGGACACAAGCGTATGCTTACCTTTGGCAGCATTGGACGCATTTGGAAGCAGCTTGGCCAGGCTCAGTCCGATTAGGCTAGTCTCTAATAACGTCGAGTTCGGTCCGGACCAGATTCTCGAAGTCGAAGATCCGCCAGTTGCAATGGCACTCTCAGCGGGCTTCAAGACCTTTAAGAACATCAGAATGAGCAAATGTGGGGGCAGTCGTTCATTCCTACACACAGGCTCTATTTCAGTGACAAGCGTATGTAGCGTCGACAGCGAATATTCACTCTGCTGGGGCTGGCCGGAGGACGCTAGGTTCACGCTGAATCTTCCAGAGTGTGTTTACCTTGATTTAGGGAGCATCCCTTCAACAGCTGTGTTACTCGAATATTTATCGAAAGTCACAGTACCGATTCTACGCCAGCTTATTTTCACAAGCGACCAGCTGCAGGGTCTTGTCGCCTTATTGGACGACTCCAGATTCACAGCCTTTCTCGAACGTACACCAGCACTGCGCACCCTGAGATGCGAAGTATCGGATGCTTTAGATGGATCAGATACCGAGAAAGCTGCGATGCTACATTGTCGAGACGCTCTAGCGAGGCGCAACATTGCGCTAGCGCTAGATGTCAACGTTAAATCAGGCAGCCGGTCCAACTCGGGTGCATTGGCATTCATCTGGCGATACGCATCAGTAGATATCATCATCAAGGGCGTCACTGTAACTCTCGACTGTAGCGGTGAGCTGGTAGATCGGCTTCCATTTCTAGTCCTGCCGAACGCAACGTGCATATACTTCAAAATCCTCAATCCGCAAGCTGCCGGCATGCTTCCCTGGTATATCGCTAGCTTGAGTCTTCCAAACCTAGCAAGATTCATGGTGGAAGTTTATTCGCGTTCTTCCGTCTTTAAAATCTTATCGACCATCGTTCCGCTACTCCCTTCCAAGTGCGAGTTGTGGGTATATGTGGGCACCGCCGCTCCGTCTCTCCATATTCCTGGCAAGGACGGCCTTGAACGGACATGGGCAGTGCAACCCAGAGCCAAGGTGGAAGCCTCTAGTATGTTCAAGACCTTCCAAGATCTTTGCCAAAAATACGGTACAGAGTGCACCCTTTAATGGAACGAGCAGGCGAAAGGGACTGTTCAGGACAACGAGGAGGGCATGCAGGATGAAGAAGAGGAAGATGCCGAAGGGTCTGATAGCAACGAAGAAGCGGGTAGCGGCTGAGAGGAGGGTAAAGAGAAGAGGAGGTCGCAAGGAAGACACACAGAATGGCGAAGGTATGCAGTCGGCACGGGAGAAATTGCACGACTGCGATTGCATATTTACGGAGCCACCACAGGGTTGTCTTTGTGGAATAAAGCCTGTACCTACACCAGACAGTTGCTGTGCCATTGAAGGATCCGCCTGTTGATGGGACACTAAAGCTTGCTGCCTCGCAGAACTCGTGCATCAACCTGATTTGTGCTTCCTATCTCGGTGACAGAGCGGTTCGCAGCTCCAGCGGCACAATGCATGCGATGTACGCCGGGATAGATCGTTGCTGATGACCTGGAGCTTCCTTTCAGGCGAATAACGGAGTCATGATTTGGCAAGACAGATGTGAAGGATAAGCGCATATTTCCAGAAAACAACGTCTAAGTTGAAGCTTCTAGATCCGCGAAGTGCGATAATCAAATTTCTCCCTCTTCCTTGTCGATTTCACCCTTGCCATCCAGCTTAGCACGCTACACAAAGGAAGAGGTTTCAGCTAAAGGAAGTTGGCAACTGCAGCAAATACTGTCTCACCTTTGACTCTCTCAATTCGGGCGCGTCGTCTCGGCCGCGGCTAGACTTCTCTTTTGTAGGAGGGACATCGTCCTCATGCCGTCTACTGCTTCGGCGGTGACCGTCACCATTCTCTCTGACCTTCTCTCTGTCATGTTCACGGTCATGCCCATTCTCGCGAGGTCTATCTTTGTCATGACGCCTGTCACTCTTCCTGTCCCGGTCATATTCTCTATCATCTTCGTCTCGCCTGCTGCGGCGTGAGCTTCTGCGGTCATCATCGCGATCATCTCTGCTGTCTCTATCATGGTCCCTATCCTTATCACGATGCGAGCGAGAGTGACGACGATCTCGGTCACTATCACGCGTCTTGCCTCTGTCACGATCATCGTAATCTCGCTCACGGTGACTACGCTCGCTCCTTCGGTCATCTCTGTCTCTGTCCTTGCTCCTGTCCCTGCGCGAAGATCTCCCGCTGGGCGAAGCATCGCGACCCTTGTCTCTGCTGGATCTCGCAGGAGACGCTGGAGTAGCTTGCGTAACAGGTGTGCCTTCCATATGCTCATCAATAGCCCGAGAACGATGCCTCGTACGTCTGCTTGTTCTGCTTTCCGTATCCGAGTGGCCTTCTGCCTCGCGTTTCCTTGCCTTTTCTTCTTCCTTCTTTTCAGCTTGACGCTTGATGTAGCGGTCGTAAGCGGACTTGCGGCCTTCCTCATCCTCCAAGGCTTTATACTCTGGCATGTCCTGGAATCGGGGAAGGGCTTCCTCATACGAAGTGCCCGGCTCGACAGGAGGCTCGAGATCTCTCAGGGCGTTGCGGAAGTCGTCAATCTGGATCTTGAGCTTGCGTTCCAATCTTCTTCGCTCCTCTCGAGCTTGCTGTGCGATGCGATGTAGCAAAGTGTGGTGGACCAGCTTTCGATCTTCTTGGCTGATAGCGCTGACTCGGCTATCGTCGTTGAGCTTGCTGTCCCAGCTCTCAGAAGTCTCATCAGGGCTAGCCTTGACACCTCGCTCATTCATTACATTCTCAATGATGCGTGTATCACCCTCTACCTTCAGATCCAGATCGTCCACAAGATCCCAGAAAAGCTCGAGAGGTGTAGAACCAGGGTTGGCGAGCATGTTGGTAAACCTTTCATCCTCTTTGACGATAGGAAAGACGTCCTTCCACTTGGTACCAGCTTTGATCTGCCCATTGCTTTTCAGCTCCTCTAGCAGTTCTACATATGCTTCTCTGTTCTTTCTGATCTGACGTTGTCGTTCCATCTTCTCCTTGGCTCGCTTCTGATCTGCTTCTTGCTCCATTCGCTTTACATTCTCCTCATATACGATAAGCAGGTCTAACGGATCCATTGACTGCAGTTCAGTGTCTTCTGACCATTCTTTCGTGCCTTTGATGACGTTCGTAGCAGACTGGAAGCGTAATGACAGATCAAGAGAAAGGTTCTTCAAGATGGAAGCGAGTTTTTCGATGTTTGATTGTCGGAGTTCTTGCTGTCGAGTTGCCTCTTTACGGTCGAGCTCGTTCATATACTCCTGCCACAGTGACTGTCTTTCATCGTCGTTTCTAGCCATTGCCCAGACATCGGGCATCTGGTTCCTGATCTCCCGAGCTGCTCGTTCCCATGCCCACCGGGACTTCATACCGTAGTCTCCCTCTGACAAGCGTCCAAGAGCAGTTCTCCATGCAGGTCTATTGCGATCCATCGAACGTTCCTTCAACTCCCTCTCTTTACGTTTGATATCCTCACAATACTTTTGGAAGGCGTCTTTGCGCTCTTGAAGTGTTTTCAGTGCTTTGAAAGCTGGATCTGTGACTGTTGCGCGTAGCACTTGCTCCCAAGTCCAGGCCGGGGTAACATTATAATTCCGGAGCATATCAAAGAAGGCCTTTTCCGCCTCTTCAAAGGTATCGAAGACAAAGTCTTGCCGCTGCTGGTGATTCTGCAATTGGTTTGGGACTGGTGCGCCGGGGAAAGGTGATCCACCAGCACCTGGAGCAAACTGACCAGGTGCGGCGAGAGCCAGTGAGGGCGCATTCTGGTTCTGATTTTGATCTACAGTAGGCGACATGGCTGCTGGTCCGGTGGGTATTCCGCCGGGTCTTGCAGGCAACGAAGCATGAGCAGCAGGAGACATGCCAGGTGCGGGACTACCTGCACCCGCAGCGGGTCTGCTTGCGGCTATTGCGGCTGCTTTTTGATCAGCTTTCGACTTGACGTCCGCTGGGATATCCCATGTTGTCGCTTTCGTATCGTTGTTGACATAGTATGGCTTTCCTGCACTTTCATATTGTCGCCATCCAAGTTCTGCGAGAGCGAGCTCGAGAGGTGTCTTGAGCTCTTCTGGTTTCTGTAGGCACAGTATGCGGTCAGAGTATGAATGGAGACAAGCTTTAATGCCTACTCACCTCCCATACAGACTGCTTTGTCTGAGAATTGTACCAGTATGGTTTTCCGTCGGCAGCCTTGAAGGCCTGCCAGACTGACGGCGAGGGAGTCGACATTGTCGTGACGGCGATGTTGGCACGTCTGTAATGTCGGTAGTTCCCTCTCTAGCTACTCTTCAGTTTCTGACTGACAATGCAGTTGCCTATAATGTGGTGGTATGAAAGCAAGCCTTCCATTTCAAAGGTGATCTTCTATTGTCTCTCTTTGCCTTCCAACTACTTGCGAAGTGCTGCTGGAAATGACGGATGGAGCATCAAGCGGAGGAGTGACAAATGAGGATGTCCTTGAGCAGTTCAGGTGGGTTAGACTGCATGTAATTGGTGTGCGTAACTGACTTCAAGCTTCCGTCCATCTTTCATGCATTCAGAAAGCAATGGCAGCAGGAGCTTCAGATCGACAAGCAGCAATCGCGCAGCCATCCAGCTCAGCCGGAAGCTTCCACGTCTGATTCTGCATCAGCAACGTACACTCCTCTAGCTGCATCTACGCCATCGGACTCGCCTGCTCCATCTTCGCCTCAGTCTCGTAAAGCTGAGCTGCTGAGTAGGCCTCCGCCAGTTGTGGCCACCGCATCATCTTCAGCAGCAGCAGGAGCCGAAGGTGCAGCTAGCACAACAGCCGCGAACAAGCAGAAGTCACCTCTCAAAGATGCAAAGGCTGCCACTGCTATCGAGCTATATTCCGCTGCTGTTCAAGCCGAGCGCGAGGGCAGACTGAATGACGCACTCCGTGGCTATCGCCTAGCTTTCCGGAAAGATGAACATGTGGACAGAGCATACCACCGTGTTCAGTCTGCACTGGCCCAGAAGGAAAAGGGAAAGGACAAGTCAGATGCGGCAGCACAAGATGATCAGATCGACGACCTCGTCTTTACATATCAACGGACTCTGCAACTCGGTCCAGACTACGAGAGGGAGAAGCAAGTGAAAGGCCGCATGTTCACCGCAAACTACGTGGATCGTCTACTCCAGTCCTTCAAGGAGAATCCATGTGTTTCAGAGGAGGAGAAGTATAAAAGACAGCAAGAAGACAAGGCTAAAAGCAAAGAGAGCGAAGCAGATCCGAGAACGCCGCCACCATCCTCCAGCGGCCTACCAGATGATACTCTAGCTTTCAAGCCTTTGAAGCCAGGAAAGCATCTCGCCATTGCCAAGCTACCAGACGAGATCTTGCTTCAAATTGCATCCCATCTATGTGCACTGTCTCCGAATGCACACTATCCCGACATCAGCTCTCTGGAGCGTGGATTCGCTCTTGTATGCAGAAAATTACGGATACTTACGCTTCAGTCGCAATCGCTCTGGCGTGACATCTGCGAAGCCGTCTACAAGCCTCCGCTGATGCTTGATGCTAGCAAAATTCCTCCGCAAGGGTCCCAAAGCCTGGAAGCCACGCATAGGAATTTAGCATGTTCAGCTTTGGCACAGTCCAAGTACTTCAACGATTGGCGGCTCATGTGGATTGAGCAGCCCCGGATACGAACAGATGGCGTGTATATATCCCAGATCACCTATTTGCGAAGAGGCGCCGCGGATGCTTCGTTCTACGATCCAACTCATGTAGTCACCTACTATCGATATCTCGTCTTTCTACCTTCTGGCGATGTGGTGTCCCTACTCTCTCATGATATACCAAAGGAAGTCGTTCCAAATCTCCTTTCGACAACCCATGGCTCGAATGCAAAGATGCACAAGGCGGGCTATACAGTCGGGAAGTGGCGTTTGATTCATCTGCCGACGACAGGTTCTTCCGGTAGCGATAAAGACACTTCAGCTACAATCGTACAATGCACATCTCTCGAAGACCCCCGCATCAAGAATGTGGCAGATGTCAAGTACTCATTCAAGCTCATATGTCGCTTGAAATCGACGACAAGAGGCAAGATGAATAAGTTGGAAATGCTTCAGCTCTTAACTATCAATCATCATGATGGAAGTGAAGACCCCATATCAGTGAAGCAAGTCAATGGTAACATGCCAAGCTTCTACTTCTCGAGAGTGCTCAGTTATGATTAGCTTGCTTGAACATCTAACGGCTGCATGGCCAGCATCAATAGCATAAACTGCATAATTAGAATTGTAGACTAACGCGTACCCATGTAGCCTTTTATCTTGTATTTCAACAACACTTGTCATTATCACTGAATCGTAAATAGTCTGAGTGATACAATATTGCTATTGCGCCGCTACCGCATCATTAGCCTTGTTACTGCCAGCATCCGCTTGCTCCGCTTTGTTGCCCTTCATGCCGGTTTCCAGCGTCTGCACGAAGCGCTTCCAAGCTTCAACAATCTCCCTTTGTCGAATCGCAAGTCGTTCAGAATATTTTTCTATGGCCTCCTTAAAGTCCGTAGTTTTTTCCTTGTCGAAGCGGACCATTTCGGACTTTATTAACCTGCTGACCTCTTCAAAGTCGCGCTTGAGACCTGCTGATCTTCGCTCCGCCTATGTATGAAGGGTTCAGCTATGCATGCGAGTCCTCAGATCAACAATAAAAACTCACCTCCGTGATTTCGTACAAAGCCTGCGTGACGGGATCCGGATTCGTCTTCTGTTGCCGTTTTGCTTTCTCGTGATTTGCTCGAGCTGTCTTGACTGCGCTTTCAGCCTTTTGCCACGTCTGGAAGGCCTTGACTCGAGCCGAGAAGGCATGCTGGAGGACAGAAAGGTCAGCAAGTTATTCGCGGCAGGCTCATACAAGACCAGCTTACTCGTATTGAGCTTATTAGACGAGCGTAGTTCTCCGCCGTCGCTAGCAAAATTTGCTCTTCGTCCTTTGTCTGCATCTCGCCAATTTCTGCCTTGCGCTTCTCGAGGTCGGCCATCTTCGTAAATGCTTCGCGAACAGGTGTCGATAGCTCGCAAGTCGCCAAGTTATTCAATGCTGACATGAGCTCACTACTGGCTGCTGCCAGATGTGTTCTCTGCTTTGTACATTCCATCAAGTGCTTTGTCAAGCCTTTCGATGCCATCTCAAGTGCATCGAGCGAGGACCGCTTCAAATCAAAGTACTCGTCAAACTCGACAAATCGCGACCCAGTAAGAGAGGAAAAGAAAGACGGTTTTGAATCGCCGGAATGACCTAGTATGCCTGATGTCGAAGATGAAGCGACTGAGAGGGCGCGTTGCTTTACGTCTGTTACGAAAGTGTCAGATTCGAGGAAGAGCCGAAGGTCTGGATCGGTGCATAGAAGAGGATGTTTGAGGATTTGACTAAGACAGCGCTGCAAGGCCGCTCTGCGAGACTCTACAAAGCTCTGGGAGAAACGTCCTGGAGTGTGTGCCATACTAAGTAAGCTTGCTGCCGATCACAGGCACGGCAAACATGGCGGAGAGACGTACCCATGGCAGCTTTCTCAGGCGGCGGAGGCACAATGATACCCGGATTGTTCTCGTTCAGTCTCTCAAAGAGCCACAGAAAATCCCGATATCTTCTTAGGACGCTGAAGTCCTGCTTTCGGAATTGGCTGCTGGATGTGCGTGTTCGCACTGTATACACTGTATGTTGATTGATGGGGTCGATAGCTGATCCAATCTTCGTAGGGTCGGATACTGTGATTATAAACGTAGGTTTTCCATCTGGATCATCTGATAGACGAGGTTCTTGCGGTGAAGGTGTAGGGTGAATTAAGGTCTGTCGATGCGGCACGTGTCAGTATGACCATGCGATGTTGGAAGCCTTATAGCGATGTCTGCGAAGTAAAGCTCACCTTGTGACTTCTCAGACTTGCATTATCGCTTTCTAGACCGACTGTTCGTATGCTTGCACCGTCTTCTGTATCTCTTGACCGCAAGTACTCCTCATCATGCGTATGACCATTGAAACCTGTTTCACTTCCATCGTCGTCGGCGCGGTGGACGTTGAAAGATGGTGTAGAAGCCGATGATGCTGAAGTAGGCACGGAGTCATGATAAGAGTCTCCAAAGCCCCCTCCAAATGCTGCATTCTCCTCTTGATCATATACAGAGCTGGAAGCGGTGCGCGACCAAAATGGAACTTCGCTTTGATTGTGCCGTTGTGACTGCTCATTGCCAAGCTCTGATTCTCCTATTGTGGCTTCTGATCTATCTAGATGCGCAGTACTGCCATTCTCCCCTTCGTCGCTTGGTGTAATGAATGGACTGACTGCCACTCGGTCGCGTCGTTGTTCGGAAGCACCCTCGCTTGAGCTGGGTGCAGTCTGTCCATCACCAGCACCAGAAGCAGTGCTTGTGCTACTCGTGCTATTGCTCCTGTATACGCCTCCTTGCTTTCTGCCTTCCTGCGCCTGCGCTTGTCCATTTGTAGACGACGTGCTCGCTTTGCTGCTCGTCGTAGACCTCCGCGACAATGACGCTTTGTCTTCGAACTGACGAGCCAGTGCTTCCGGCGATGTAGGGGTGGATGACTGTTGATAGTCTTCCTGAGGTGTGTTGATCTCTGACTCGTATAGCCTGCTGCTTTGCAAGTCCGCAAATGGATTCGCAGTCGTCAAGTCGTCGTCTTCACCGTAGCCGCCCCAGCCCGGTGTTGATGGACCCGCTCTGCTGGAAGGTGAAGTGGTAGACTTAAAGAGGTCATCAAAGTCATCTGCCATAATTGCTGTGCGACTGGTCAACGTCGCTGGCAGGGATGGTGGTCGGAAGCAACCATGGTCCGGCGACCTGCGCGCTGTACAAGTACCGCAATGGTGGCAAGCGACAAGCACATGACATGGTCCATTTGCGAAATGCAGGCTATTCCTTTTACATTGGATATCAGTAGGAATCTTTACTACAACGATGAGGTACTCTATGCTCCCCAGACGCCAGCATGATACATCAAAGCTACCAAACTAACGGCGCACATAGTAGACATGACAGCAAACATAGCAGCTTGAAGCGTACTGGTCTCGGTCCATATATCAGGTATATTACCATTCTCGCTAGCTTCGACTACGTCTCTAGCTGCTTTCTCAAATGCCCTAGCTAGTACCTTGACATCGAAGTAATCTCGAATGCGCTGTTGCCCCGCTTGTGACATTCTACTTGACTCTTCGCTGGATAGGTTCACGAGCTTAATGATCGCTTCTGTCCAGTCTTCTTCCACAGATGGACGAAGTAGACCTGTCTCTCCGTCTATGATTGTCTCTTGAGGTCCTCCATTGTTCACAGCCAAGACGGGAAGACCACAAGCCATAGCCTCCAAAGGCACAATGCCCAAATGCTCATAAGAAGGTGTGTATAGCAAGGCTTTCGTGTTTTCGCTCTTTAGCAGAGAGAGCTTTTGTTTCTCGGAAATATTCATTAGGAAGAGTACTTGTGATGCTTGCGAGTCCGTACTATGAGATAATTCCAAATCGTCGCACATTCGCTGCAGGTATCGCAATGTATGAACGCAGTTGGCGACGCGTTCGTCAAATCCACCTGCGATGACAAGACGGGAGTCCTCTGGGATCTTAGATGACTTCAAGGCGCTAGCAAAGGCTTTGATGGCTAGTGCTACGTTCTTTTTGGCTTCAAAGCGATTGATGGAGAGGAGGGTAGGACGAGATCTGTGTTAAAGGAAGGAAGATCAGTGACTCTCTTGGAAGACTTCTGCAGACGGGACAACCTGCAGACGGGACAACCTACGATACAATGTCATTATCTACTGCCGGTGCGGGACCTAGATAGTCTTTCGACTTGATGCCCGGGTATACAATCTGTAATTGTCTCCGTACACCTGGGAAGATTGATCTGAAAATAGTAGCTGTATAGTTTGAGTTGACAAGTATGCGATCCGCTTGCCCTATTCATCATATCAAGGAGTTTAGTCAGTACTGTCATAAACCTGCTTGAGAAACCAATGCCCTGCTCACCTGTGGTAGCTTCTTCCAGTTGATCAATAGGCATCCGATACAGCGACCTCAGCAAGCTCTTGCGTTCTCTTCCAATCATGCCATTCTCAAATCCACCTCTTCCGGGACTTAATAGTAAATCAGGGAAATGACAATAGAAGATGACTCTTGTGTGAGTGAACCATCTTAGGAGGGGTATACAAGTACTCAGTTGATCGACAATGTAGATATCCGGTGGGATGAAGGACGAGGAGAAATAGGTGCGGTAAAGGAGGGAGAGACATAGATGCAGTTGACGTAGTATTGCGAAGACGATGAAGAACTTGTTGCGGAATGAAATGGGTAATGTGTTGCCGAGCACAGTGACGTCCAGCGTGCCTAAGTGAAGCAAAAGACGGTAGTGTTCCATGTTCAGCGTAAAAGTTGCAGGAAAGGTATTGAGAGCATCGACGCACCATCTTTGGTCTCTTTGAAGCACCTCTCAGGATCCCAATGCGAGGTATAGATAGCTACTTCATGACCTAGATCCTTCAGTCCACAAGCAGCATCCACGATCAGTCTTTCTGCTCCACCTAGAGGGCCGGCACCATAAGAGGCAGGCAAATCAGCAATGAAAGCATACAGCAAGAAGGAAGCAGACCTACCGATACCAAGATCTGGATGGATAAATGCCACCCTCAATGGCCGTACTGATGCCATAGTCTGGTCTCAATGCTGAAGAAGTCGGCGAGCACAGAAGAGCCGAGGGAGAGTTGGAAGGAGAAGGCGAGAAAAGAAGCACGTGCGAAATTGATCGGTCTGCTCAATACAGCTTATGACCGACTACTCATTGCACTGACACTCAAAGCACCCCATGATGTGAAGCATTGAACTAAGGATACATTATGTCTTGAACTTACTCCTGTCCCAATCCCTTACTTGCCTGCCGATCAATTCCATGACTTCCGAATCTCCATGATCAATCCCTCTTCTTGCTGTTGTAACCATTTCCATTTGCATGTCCATTTCCATTGGCATGTCCATTGGCAGCAGCGACATGACCTTCATCATCCACCTTTCCTTCTTTGACCAGTCGCTTCTTGAGCATTTGCGTAGCTATAGCACTATAAGCTGCGGGTTTAACAGGAAGTAACCACTGCCTTGCAGTTTCAATGAAGCCAATTCCAATATGTAGATCCGATAGCATATCATCGATATTATGTAATGAAAAGGGGACCACATTCGTTCCTTTGGAATGCTTGCCTCTTGTTCTTTCCTTCATCCAATTCAATTCTTCTTGTGAAGCTTTAATCTGTTGCTGAGTAGGTGGCAGTACGAGCGATCCTTCCATGACAGCAATACACCATAATGTAGCCACTTCAAATGAAGTAGGACAGAATAGCGATGAATTATATCCGATGAAGAACAAGTTCTCAGTTTCGATAGGTTTGATGAAGCGGTAAATTCTGAAATTGCCTTGTTCGTCCGTGCAGTGTTTATTGACCAGGTCTTGATTTAGGAACGGAACGCGTTGATAGAAACCAGTACCACAAGCTACGATTGAAGCTGGAATAACACTTCCATCCGCTAATCTAGCTGAGAGCTTTGGCTTCTCGCCGTTTGTCCGATCTACAAGTAGTTTTGAAATTTCAGTATCTCGTTTGAGGACGATTTCGCCTGTTCGCATTCGCTCGAAGAAGTCTTCAGTGACTAGGGAGATACTTGCTCTTGCGACATCTTCGAAATGACCAGGTGGTAAAGCTCCGCTTGTCTCGAGCTTCAATTGACGGCGGACGACCCATTCAACGCTGCCGACCATCGCATTACGGACGGCAATGAGGGGGCCATGTAGGAGGCGCATGACTATGCGACAAGGGCCGAGGTCAGTCCATGGAAATGACTGAAGCTAGGATCATTACAATGAGTCTCGCTTACCTGGTCCAGGTCTGATGTATGGGAAAAGGTTCTCTCCTACTCGGCCAAGGAAGAGGAACTTGTAGCATAGTCCAGCAATGAACTTGGGTAACTTCCAGATGAGCTTCCTTGCGACCACGGTCTAGAGTCATAAGTTGCATATTTTGAATCAGTATCGACGGACATTCATTGCTACTTAGCTATCGTAAGGGGGGACCTTCGCTCACCGTTGTATTTGCAACTCTCGAAAGAGCGACAGCACAATCACAAGCTGATTTACCATAACCAACAATGATAACATCTTTTCCTCTTGCTTCTTCCAAGTCTAAAAACTCCGAGGTATGACATACTGTACCACCAGCAGCTCTGAATTCATCGATTCCTTTATAGTTAGGCACGAAACAATCTGAAAAAGTTCCATTGCATACTAGCAATACGTCGAATGTATATGTATTCTGTTGAGCATCAGGTAGGGATTGACCTTCTTTTGAAGTTTGCCGTGTCGTGATTGTCCAGTTGTTATCGGTCTCAGGGTTCTGAGTTGCATCGATGACTTCTTCACTTAGATGTACCCGAGGAAGGATGTTGAACTTTTCGCAGAAAGATTGCAGATATGCTTGTACTTGCTGTCCGGTGGGCCAAGCGGGGTAATCGTCTGGCATGGGCATCTCGGAAAGGTAGTCTGCATAGAGAATCGGAAGGCAAGGTAGGGTAGTCAAGTCAGCAGCCTAACCCCTCATCGATGCCGATGAAGCTCATTGAGTAGCCTACATGTATCTTTTGTGTTTTGAGTCGCTACTCCTGGATATCTTCGTATTTCTGGATAAGAAAGCGAACCAAGTATAGAGAGATCAGTACGCGCACAGGGCGTACACGCGGGGTAGGTGGCCCTCCACTCACTGCTCCATACTCCTCCTACATCGGGACTGATATCATAAACACATGGTATAGCATCAGTGTGCTATCTCTACAGTATGCAGCAAATGGAAGACACCTACGCCTTCTCGAATAGTGTGACACTGTAGCCGAACTTATCGAGTACGCGGGCGGCTGCAATACCGCTGAAGCCAGCGCCTGACGAGATAAAAAGCAGCGTGGGAATCAGCTATGTCAATCATAAGCCTATAATGGTCATGAGTACTGCTGTCCATCCACTCACCGACGATGCACACTGTCTTCCCAGCCATATTGACTTGTTAATCTTCACTCGCTCTGCAGTGGGGTTGATCGAGATCTCTGACAGGCGGATTCACAGAGTAGCGGCGTGAGAAGAGAAGGGAAGGCGATAGCGGCGTATCTGTGTGTCTAATAAGATAGTGAGGACGACAATGATGATACTAACATGCGTATGAAATAGACAGCGATAGCAGCAAGGGAGCTCCACGGCCGCGTCCGCCCGCTGCCGCAGTTATGTGGTAATGCTGAAGTGATAGCGGGACCTTTGGTGTGCAGTGTCGCTTGAAGAAGGCCGCGGCGAGGGCCTTGGGTTGTGACAGAGTATTCGTAGTATTGATGCAGTGGTTGTAGCCTTCTATTATTTGAGTCAGTCTCAGCCTGAACAAAAGCAAAGCTCCATCAGCTAGCCAAAGAAGGGTTTGCTTCCCATTGTTGCACCTCTCGGGAACCGAAATACTGTACTGTAATGGTGGCAAACTACTATTTCATATCCGAATAGAATCACTTTATGCATGATGTCCGTCTCTTTGCTCTTCAGTCTAGTCACCTACATGTTCTTCAGCTTCTTACTGCTACTCACTTCGACTCCTACAGCTCTATCGCTCTCCCCTTTAGTTCTCTCCTTCATCTTCTGGCTTAATGCACTCTTGCCAGTCAAGATGGCAAGGAGGCCTATTGCTGCAACGCATGGCATGAATGTCCATACTGTGATGGTGCCTACCCAGTATGATGCTATTGATCCCTCCAGCGCGGCCAGTGAGAGGAGGAAGGGTGCTGATGAGGGCGAGCTGACGATGGAGAGTGATGGTAGTATTTGACTTGTCTGTATGCAACCAAGCCAAAGTCATCAGTATCATAACATGCCTTCAGAAGATATAAAAAAGAGACACTCACAAGTCCAAGCAACAGTACCCATGGAGTAAGAACAGCTCCAACCCCAATCAAAGCCTTGAACATTGAAACAGGCTTCCTAGCTTCTTGGAAGGTCCACGAAAGCTCTTCTCTCGGTGTATATCTTTCCATCTCCCATTCTCTAGGATATTTCTTCTGTTTGTTGTCCTTGTAGTACTCTTCATCAAGTATAGCGACCGTTCCTAGATCCATATAAAGTGTTCTAGGATCATCCCTAACTTTAGCAGAGACAGCCATCAATCTAGCTTTCAATCTTCCATCACTCAATCTTGCAACGGTGAGTATGTCTTCTTTATACGGGAAAGAAGGTAGTGATAGATCCCATTCGAATCTATATCTATTTCCCTTTTTAGGTAGTAATGGAATGGTAACTGATGAAACTTGACTATTTGCCATTCTCCACTTGTTGGATTCGCTTGTATTTGTGGGCTGTCCTAGGGA
>JACWFZ010000060.1:0-11588 GCA_019775285.1 Cystobasidium slooffiae | reverse complement strand
AAATTTGCTAGACTGACAACGAGGAAGTAGAGCAAACAAAGGTGATTCTTGAAATCAAAAAGGAGTAAAAGGGCACACTACAAAATGCTTGCCTACATATAAAGAGATAAATTGGAAAAGAGGAAGACAATAAAGAGAACAAATGCGGATGCCTGACAAAGTAACTTAGAAAAGAGTGGTAAAGAACGGAAAAATTGACGACAGTCTTGACGATGTCCTTGAGGAGCGGAGCAAGCTTCCGGTTCCCAGTATAAGGAAGGTCTTGACAATTTTGGGATGGTGTTGCTACATAAAAGAAAAGAAGACAGCGAGCAGGCTCGCGAAGACCAGCGATAGGCCAGCTGATATGTTGATGCTTGAAATAGCTCCGCCGGAAGGAGTAGCGGTAGCTGTTGTTCCCGGTAAGCTTCCAGAAGCAGTAACTGAGGTCCTGCCTGCAGTCACGGTAACGATTGAAGTGATGTCGGAATCGACATTGTCAGAGAGGGGAATTCGAGAACCGGCGGAATTTGATGTTGAAGATGATGATGAGGGAGTAGACGAACCAGCGTCAGATGTAGATGACGACGTAGATGTTGAGATGGAAGAGCGAGAAGAAGCCAGTGTACCAGACAAGGAAGCTGACAAGTCAACGTAATGAACACAAGAGCCGGGAGTTAAATACAGTCAAAAACGGAAACACATACCTCCAGCAGTCCCAGAGTTAGATGAAGAGGAAGTTTGATTGGAAGCAGTAGCAAAGCCAACTCTGGCATTTGAATAGTCGTATATTCTACGCAGTGAAAATGTGCCATGTCAGTGAAAGCTCCACTTTACGCTGTACCGCATAGCTAACTCACGAGTAAACATTCTTCAAGAAAGCATCTCCAATGATGGCTATTGTATTCCCTTGGGGATCTTGTGCGTCTTGTGCTACTAGACCGAATACGCATTGTTGTCTAGTCTGATCCGCATATCCTAGCAGCATATCGCCCAAGTCGACTTCGAATTGAACGTTGTTGAAGACTGCAGCGAATGTGAATGTCTCGGTCGAACATGGGATAGACCAGTAGCCTTGGTTTCCATAAGCTTGACCGTTGAGCTGAGAATAGAAAGCCTGTGCCACGCTTGTAGGCACATACCACAGACTTGTACCTGTATCGATGGCTGCATTCGATGCTGTACCAGAGACGATCTCGCCGTTAACAGCGACACCTTGCGACTGTACTTCCCAGTACCCTTCGTAGGTGACTGGAATGTAAGTAATATCGCCAGTAAATCTTTCGGAGTTGATACCT
The DNA here is from genome assembly GCA_019775285.1 of Cystobasidium slooffiae. Lineage (NCBI taxonomy): Eukaryota > Fungi > Basidiomycota > Cystobasidiomycetes > Cystobasidiales > Cystobasidiaceae > Cystobasidium > Cystobasidium slooffiae. The sequence continues at coordinate 10,311 of JACWFZ010000060.1, read as the reverse complement.
CCTACTAGCATCTCTCCTCCTCCAATCGTACCGCTAGTTTCTTGCGTAAGATCGTATGCGCGTTGTAGGTAGAAAGAAAAGACATTGGAAGCGAGTGAACCGGATTTGACTAAATTCTCAAACCAAGTAGGTTCACCACTTGAAGCTATATTCTGGAAACCCATTCCCATTATACCATCCGAGCCACTGGAGGCAAATATCGAACTAGTCTGATTTGCAAGTGCGAATACTTGATTGGAGACTGATAATCCAGCTACTGTTACTGTATCTGTCGCTAGGTAACCTTCAGTGTTGCCTGTACCGTATTGAATATCCCATTGCCGGCTTGTCATGTCGAGACTGCGTTCCATCCAAACGAAAAGACAGTTTTAGCGCGAAAAGTAATATAAGATAGATTGGATAGGGTTAGAAAAAAAGTGTTTACTCACGTAGATGACTCTGCAGTCTTGAAGTTCGTATGTGTCTGAGACGTAGTAGGTACCCATAAATCGGAAGATCCAGTATCGAACGTAAGTAAGAAAGTTTGAGGAGGTGTACCGATTTTTGCATTTCCATAATATTGCGTGTCGAGACCACCAGAGAAGGCTGTTTGATAATCAATACGAAGTATAGCCATGTCAGCTTTCTTAGACTTGTTACTGCTATCTTATTGAATGTAAAAGTCGCCCTTTGTGTTTTGCCGCAGCCAAGCCTTGCTTATTCCTTCGCGAATTAGGGGGGCAAAAGAGAGACGTGATGGATGTTATGTCACTTACAATCAGTGAGCTCGACGGAGCCAGTCGTTCCAGATGATGATGATGATTGGCGTCTGGAGTGTCTACTCCGTGGGTCAGTATGGATGTACTGCCTTGTCGCCATATCATATACAGGCTGCCGCTCTTCTTCATCGTTTAATCGCCTCCTGCTGCGCACTTTGACCTTTCCCAGCTCCAAATTACGACGATACCTCGCATTTGAATGAGCGTACTTTTGAGCTACCATTTCTTTTTCTTTTTGAAAAGCAGAGACGTCAAATAGACCATTTGCATCTTGGAATGACCTTGATCTTTTAGCTAGTGCATATCTGTATGCTTGTTTGCTGTTGCTGCTACCGGCTTCTTGCTGCTGCTGCGTCGTAGGGCTTGCGCTTGAAGTTGACGACGAGGCGAGTGCGCCTAGTAACGAGAGAGCCAATGGCAGGCTCAGGCTTGAAGTGTGGACCATTTGAATGTACTTATAACAGGGTATACTTGTTAAACGAACGAATGAATGTACTCTTCTATCTATCTATTCGACCTGCGAGATTGATGGATGGATGGAGTGTGTCTATTCAAGCAAGTACTTGTTACTTCGCAGGACTGCGCGATGTCCTGTAAACTGACTGCGTTTGTCGATCACGCTTCTTTCTTCTTTTCGCAGCAGCAATCCTCCGCGTCTGCAAGTCGATGATAGAATAGAATTATAATAAGGCTCACTCTTGCTTGTGAGACTTCTGCTACTACGCCGCAGGAATAGTGAGTGGGTACTTGATAGGCTATGCTACGGTGCTGGCCTCTCCCAAAAAGAGAATGAATGGACTGTGACGCGGGCCGGCTGGTCGCGAGTTATTCTCAACTTTCTCTTATGGAATATATGCGCAGAGTAACTGACACTGAATAGGCAGAGGCTGTACATGGAGCGCTCAATGTTCAAGTCAAGGTACTATCGAACATTGCTCATTCACTACCGCGCTTTGTCCTCTCACGCTGTGACAATCCTGAAACACACCATACAAACACGCGTCACTCTGCTTGCTTGTTACAGTACGCTGCGGCTGCGGTGGCGTAGCTCTTCTACAGTTCGAATCATGTGCCTACCGTACGACTACAGTGAAATTGCAGAGCGCAATAATTTATGTGAAGTGTTTCTTACTTGCACAGCCTCACCTTACCCTGCTTGCCATAACTGGTCATCCTGCGATGCTATTATTATTACGGTACTACAACTCACCGTGGCCGCCGAATTATTTCGATCAGGCCAGTTGTGTGTATACCGTACCCCGACAAGCTTGCTCGTGCAAAGTACCGTAAAGCTTACATTGTGTCATGGCAGTCACCTCGTCCACAGAATCCAGTACAAGTCCTGCTAAGAAGTAGCTGCCCAAGCTGATATCTTCGTACATTCTTTCGGACATTCGTTCTGGAGTAAGACGCCACTGATTGTAACAAAGAAGGCCACCTGCTCCATTTGATATGCAGGTATTTCCGGACGCCAAAGTTATGTTATCCGCAAGACAGGAGAGAAGGAATGAGGCAGCCTTAACCTTCCCTTGCTGACCTCTGCGGGTGCTTCATGAATAGCTCTCAAAGTGTCGCTTTGCCGGCGGAACTGCCTATAGACTGCTGACTCTCATGCCAGCAAGTATGCGTTGCAAGCTTGAGTGGAAATAGACAAACCGTGAAGTGAAACCTTGAGCGTCCATCTACTCAGACGTGGGAACACCAAAAGGCTTTTCACAACCTGTTTTCAATAGAAAAGCATTGACGGTTCGTACTTGTCTCGCTTTTTCTTCACGTGGTTCAGGAAAGTCGATCGAGAGTTGCTATAGCTGTTCACTGAAGCGACCGCAAGCAGCTCAGCTCTTCAAGCAAGCAGTGGTTTCACACTCTACACAACAGCCGTTCTGCCATAACCATACAAGCTTCGTCAAGATGCGGCGGCAAACGCTAGCTACGGACAACAACAACACTGCGATACCTGTCCCAGCGACAGCAGGAAGATCCAGGCAGTCGATTGCACCTGGTGCTGCTTCCGCTGCTGGGGGCAGTAAACACGCGAGACCATCGACGATACACGGCTCACAGAGCCATCAAGGACAAGCTGGAAGCAGCAGCGGTGCAAATGTCTATAATGCTCCTGCTACTGTAGCTCGTACTGGTCATACTTACGGTAGTGCTGGCGGAAGTGTAGCTCTCGGTTGGAGCGCGGCGAGAGGTGATGCTGGTAACTTGAGGAGCAGCTACGCGCCGACGACGAGGTACGTTTCGAACAACATAAGGTTAGCGAGTCACAAGCTTACAAGGTAATCTGTTGTTTTCCCTTAATACTCTGCATTAATTGGTATTCACGCGTGTAGCGTCCGAAGAACTTCAGTCTATACTGGACCGACCAACGCCCAAGCAACAAGACGACAATCTACCTTTCCAGGAGGTGGAAGTCAGAATCAACCATTACAAGTGGCATCTACACCCGGACATCCACAAACGACATACGCACTAACGAATCGAACATCCAAAGATCCAAGACCAGTTAAAGATCGTGCATTTCAAAAGAAAGCTCGTGATGAAATAACGTTCTTCTTAGAAAGTCAAGGTTATCCACAAATTCTGACTGAAAAAACATTAACAAATCCGACTACAAGAGATTTTCAAGAGATTTTTAAATTTATTTATCATTGTTTTGATGGAAAACCTGTTAGTAGTTTAAATAATTTACAGAAGAAATTCGAAGATGAAGTTCCGGTGTTGTTACGCGCTGCTGGATATCCTTATACTTCGGATATTAGCAAGAGTCATCTTCAAGCTATTGGTGCTCAACATAGTTGGCCGGGCATGCTTGCTATGCTGCATTGGTTTGTCTGTGCCATCACCGTAAGTCAATCTGGCCTCACTCTTACCTTGTGACATATCCGACTGACTTCGCTTTGTTGTTGCATACAGCGCCGTCAACGAGCCTTCCTAGACTATTCCGATGTGCATGTCGATATAACTCAGCTAGACGTACCACAAGCTACAGATCGCATGCAGCATCGCACTGAAATGTGGGCAGAATACCTAGCTACAGCTTATCCCGAATTCCTAGCGCATGAAGATTACGATATTGAGAATCAACAGAGAAAACTTGAAGATCGATACGAGGCTTCGGGAGAACAGACGAAAGCTGATCTTATGAGGGTCACTGAGGAAGTGGAGCTATTGAGAGCCGAGTATAAAGCTCTTTGCCAGGAAGCGGTAAGCCATTATCAGCAACCGTGAGTTACAGTGCTCAGGGTACCTGGGACTTACGCGTACCATACAATACAGCCGCCAGTAGACAAGTACAAGAACGAGCAGAAGAAGCTAGATGGCGATATTGTAGGCATGGAAGCCTACCTTGCCCGACTCAATGCAGGTGCTCAAAAGAGTGCAGCGCGCTGTGAAGAATTTCGTAAACGAATCACCGATCTCGAACAGCAAGAGAAGGCGGCAATTGCCGAGAGAGAATCCTGCGTTCGGATAGTGGAGCAGCAAAACTTGTCTGAAGTCGATATTCATCGTCTGACTTCGGATAGACAGACGCTAGATAGCAAATTGCGGACGGCAAGACAGGAAAGAGAAGAAAAATCACGCCGCTGCTACGATCTTGAGATCAAGCGTACACAAGCTTATAACGCCATTGAACGGCTTGTGGAAGAATATGAAGCGAGAGGAGCTAAAGTTGGCCTGATGCCTACTCCTCCCGCTGGATATGAGCACATCGACTTCCATCAGGAATTGACGGGATCAGCCGCAGTCGCTTCCGCTATGGTACCAGATTGTACGACAACAATCAAGCCTGCTATTGCGAGACTTCGACAGGATACACTTGCGGATCGCCATACTGAAGAGGATAAAGCTCTTGAAGTGGAAGAAAATCTTGCGGATATCCGAGATAAGACGCAGAACAAGCTTGCGGAATGTGAGGAAGTAGAGACGCGATATAGCACGCTCCAAGCTGAACTTACGGCTGGTAAAGAAGTAAGCGCGGAACTGACCACGAGACATAGGAGCCATAGCTGATGTATCGATCTAACAGTCCATTAATACCGAAATGGCCGCTAATTACGCCGAGCTAGATCGCCTGCAACAGCAGTGCAACAATCTACGCACTGAGATGTCAGGCGGACTACTGGCAATTGATCAAAGACTGCAGGCCTCGCGGAATGAGTACGAGAAGGCTACTGGCGACGTCGACAAGTTCAGACGCGATTGCTCAGACTCCATCGCGCATCAGCTGGAGAGTATCATTGCCTGTGAGCGCCATTCTCGAACTCTCCACAGGCTCGACTTATCTGTACTGACTCATAATTCTCATCAGACAAAGCCTACATTATTCAAAGGGTGGACGAATTGATTGCGGAAGTTGCTTAGGGGGAAGTACCAGGTTCAGTGATCTGTCGTTGTAAACGGTATCGCGAATGTAGTATAAAGTCACAAGGGTCCGCGAACTAGAGGCCTGTGCCATGCGATTTCTCGAAAACTAGCATATGAATTGGTTTTGCAGTTTAAAATTGGATGAGGTAGTGAAGATGCCGGGCAGTTTGAGCCTAGTGCTACAGACAACAGAACTGTAATAACGACTTCATACTGCGTTCAACCAATAGATAAGTGAATAAAAATAAGATATAATTGCATCTAACTGCTCTGATCTTCTGTTTCTCCGATGATGTATAGCTCGAACTGCCTCTGCTGTTGCATCACAGCCTTTATGATCGCCTCGCCTGAGTAGACAGGAATGCCTTGAGCTGAAAGATGCTCCCATGATGGCTTTTCGGCCACAGAGGAAATGATGTAGACGTCGGCTCGGTCAGAAACTTGCTTAACGGTCGGCAGCCTCTTGATAACCTATGTAAGATAGCAGTTAGTAAAACATATTGGACGAGGCGGCGATTGCTTAGACTTACTTTGGCACCTGCTGACTCCGCAATTGACTTGAGAGCTTCAAAGCTGGGCTGCACGTTTGCGGTGACATAGAAGGTGTGATCATCGAGAATTTTAGTTCGTCGAGCTTGCGACAAAGTTTTCGCGAGGTTCATGTTGTGCTTCGCTTCGCCCTCTTTGTCTTTTAGTATGTACTTGTCTTCATCTGAGTGCGCAAGCGAGGCGGTTAGTCACTTTATGAGCGTACAGAAAGCCTGTAGGTCAGAGCTCACCTAGAAGCTGGCCCGCTTCGATTGAATCATGCACCCAGTCTTCTGTTACGAAATATGCGCCCATGGGGATGGCTGAGAGGAACTTGACTGTGCGGCTGATGGTCTTGACAACGATATGCGTGCAGCCATCGATATTGTCTCCCAATATCTTGGCACCCAGTTTCTGCAAAGCCTGTAGCGAACTGTTAGTCGTGGTTGGTATGACAGCCTAGCGAAAAGGCTCACCTTTCGCTGCTCCTGAGTCATAGCAACACCTGTACTAGCAACGTGTGGCTTGCGTCCAGCCAGAACCACTTTTGACACAGACGAAGCTTTCCTCCTGGGAAGACAAGAAGCAAAGTTAGATTGTTAAGCTGGACTTGAACACGTGAGGGCCTACTTTATCTTTTGTTCACTCATGTACACGTACTCAGGCGACGCGGCACGCGCTTCCGTACTTGCAGTGTTCCGCCCTTTGATAGCACGGCTAGCTGTTGACGCATAGGGTAGCGGCGGAGACGAACGTCGCGCACGCTTGTTGTTGCGACCAGTCGTTGAGACAGCAGGTGAAGTAGCCTCCCTATCGCTACCGCTCGTGCTTTGTGTAGCAGCTCTACCGTTTGCTCGCCCATTGGCTGAGGTGGAAGCAGGCTTCTTTGCGCTACCGTTGGGTCCTCTCCCACCAAACATTTCCTCGAGATGCTTATTCCCTCCACCACGCTTCTCCTTCTCGTAGGCTATCACATCGGGCATGATGGTATCGCGGAGCTTCTGTGTAGCTGCTTGAGCTGCCTTTCGGCCAGTGTAACCGACAGAAGTGTCAAAGCCACTGTCGTTATCACCTAGACCAGCCAAGCTAGCTCTTTTGCGTTTCTTGTCAGCCGGCTCCGGCTTGGGCTCACTATCTGAAGCCGATGACGATAGCGAGTCAAGAGACGGGTCTTGCGCCGCTCTAGCACCCTTTTGGACTCTGGGCGTAGAAACAGAAGGACGCTGTGCCAACTTCTTCACGGGCTTTGAACCTTTTCCTATCAGGTTGTGGGCGAGCGCGGAAGCTTCAGAGGCATTCTCGCTGGGTGACGGGGAGCGTCGCCGTGCATGCTGTGTTGCGGGGATCACATTCTTCAGAGAAGGCAATGGAGAAGAAGCGGGTTCTGCATCGGATGCCACCGTTCTTAAATATCGTGGATCGTCTTGTAGCGTCTCGTCTGCTGTCCCGTTTGGCGTTCCTTCTCTGTCCGAAGGTCCGGGCGACGAAAGTAGTTCGGCTTCTTCCTCCGCTTCATCCATCTCGTCTACGATTGCATCATTGACACTGTTGAGCGATGACTGCTTCTCCTTTTGCACTTCGGGCGTGTTTGCCCATCGTTCAACATCCTTGAGATCAATAGCTCGTCCAGCAGCGAAGTCTTGTAAGTCGCCCTCTATGTACGATGGCTCGAAGTTGATATACTTCTCCTGGGTCACGTCTACCGCCTGCCATTGTCGGAAGCAATCTTCCATCCAGAGATGATTAACGACAGGTATGCCCCATGAAGATGCATGTGTCACTTTACTGCCAGATTGGACAGAGGCAACAAGATGCGTCGTCTTGTTCTTTGTCAAAGTGCCTTCGAAGGTACCTCCGAGCAGCTCAATCATACGCTTGATAGTCTCTCTCGCTGCGCCAACATAGCCGGATACTGTAAAATTGGTCTCTTCAAAGCCTCTCGCTACTGCACGAGGCCAAGGCCAGTGCAGCAAGCGTTCAGTGGGAGACGGAAGTTTTGCTCCATTCTCGACGGGATTGCTGAAGAGTACGTATATGAGCCAATCAAGATTTCCTATCGTCTTTCCTGCATCATATGCCTGTAGGCAGAAGCTGAATTAGGGCAAAGACAGTCTGGTTCCGGAATCAGTCACGCACCTTCCAGAACTCCCATCCTTCTCGGTAGTTAACCACGACTATGTCGGCTCTGTCTAGTAGTACCGCATTCTCCTGAATAGTTGCACTTGCCAAAGGTTCACCGCCAGCTTCCTTAATCCTGCGCATGAACGTTTGCAATTTCTCCGGACTTAGCTCACAGCTCGATGAGACATAGACTGCCTTACCAGTCAGGACCAGCTTAGACGGATCACTACTGCTCATAGCCGGAGAGACCATCTGTCCTCGTGTATTAGCCTGACTTTCGCCGTCAACTACATGAGGATCTAAAATGGGGCTGCTATAGTTGTTGACCACAGGGGCCTGCTTTCCGATGCTTGTGAAGAAGTTGAGCAATCTCTGTTCGTAAGGAGGTGCGGACAGCTGATTGTTCGTAAATACTGGAGGGTCTGGAAACAGGTATGGGTCTTCTGGGACACGGAGGTGGAGCTTGACGCAATCATCGATCCTAATGACAGGTGTTCAGCTACCATGTTGACTAGAGGGACAGGTCAGTCAGACCCACCAATGTGGCAGGACAGCTTTCATGCCTAATCGTAGGCCGCTTCCTAGCAAGCGCTGTGCTTTTTTCTGAGAATATGAAGTATGCGTCAGTACCCTCACATGGTTCAGAACGAATCTTGGCAGTAGCTCACTCCTTCCAGGTTCAGGCATATCAGATGCGTGACCTCGGCTACGAGCGGACCTCTCCATTGTCCACCTAGTGCTGAGACGATGCCTTTGACAGCCTCCGAATCACCAGCTACCAGTCCTTCGGTGCAGATTGTTACTCCCGAAAAGATCTTGGCAGGATCAGGTGAGAAGTATTGCTCATCTTGACGTTTTCGATAGTCACATGTTTTTGTGACCCAGAGTGGCTACCAGAATGGGGTGAGCGTCACACAAAAGACATCAGCGACTGTTACATAGGATGACTTATAGTAGTAAGTGCAGCTCACAGTGACTACAGCTATCAAATCTCCTCTTCGTCCGGTTGCTCCAGGTGCAGTTCCAGTTTGTTTCCCATTAGCTTCGGCAGCAGCAGCCACTTCAGCATTACGCGCCTCGACAGCTTCATGGTCGCGATAGTCCATAGTCATGGTGATGATATGCGTAACATCTTCTAGATCAACATGTTGCTGCTTGGTGTCTTGTAGTTCTGCTTCGTCCGTTTGCATACCATTTGAAATACTTGATTCCGCCGCAGAGACCAACTTGCATGGAGAGGCGCCATATGCGTTCAAGAGCTCTTCGAGCTGCCGTGTTGGGATGAATTGGTTAAAACTGAGCAGTCGTAGTGGAAAGTCAAATCGCTAGATGCTTCAGACCCACCTTTCTGTGCACACCCGCATCCACGCTGCCGTCGATAAAGTAGCGGACATGTGCAAGCTCTCGCGAAGGCTGCACCGGAGGAGCCTTCATGGCCTCAGCGGCTACCATGACCGGCGCTGCAGCTTCTTGATAGTGCTTGAAGCAGCACGGTAGAGAGCTGTAAGCTCGTCCTTTGAGGAGGTGGTACAGCAGCGGCGAGGATGGAACAGAGGTGGAAAGTCGAGACGCGTTTGCCATTACGGCACTCTCGTGTCAACACTCGCCACAGAAGAAGCTGGTGATGATGCAGATTGAAATACAGGACAGTCTGAATACTCTATGAGACAGCGATGTCGCAGAAAGTAATGCATTCTTGGCTTGGTTGTACTTGCCCTGTTTTGCTTTGTTAACATTCTTCGATACCTTTTTCATCGTGCCGTCGATCAGCGTGGTGATGGAAGTGCAACATTCGAACACGCACATCATGCTCTGGAGGAGTCATGATCCCATTGATGAGTTGTACATTGTAGCTGTGTATTAACTCTCCACGCCTTTGCTCCAGGTTGTGGTCCACTGATGCGCAAAGCTTCGAGAAAGCTCATTGTTTACTGAATGCAAAGTGAAACGAGCAAGGGAAGACAGAGTCGGCAAAGACCGACAAGATAGCATAAAAGCATTGAAATGGATTAAGCAAATACACGACAGCTAGAAGATATCGAAGGGTGTAAAAGACAGCAGAAGGTAGGAGAGAACTACTACAGCCGAATCACATCTTAACACACACGTGTGCCTCGCTGGACAAGGCGTGAGCGGCTACATGAGTGTAACATCCAAACAAGTCTAAGAAAGAGAACAGCCTTTCTACTTGGTGGAAGAGTACTTGGTGACACCCTTGGTTCCCTCGGAGATGGCGTGCTTGGCGAGTTCACCGGGTAGGATGAGACGGACGGCAGTCTGGATCTCTCTTGATGAGATGGTGGACTTCTTGTTGTATGAAGCGAGCTTGGAGGCCTCTCCTGCGATACGCTCGAAGATGTCGTTGACGAAGGAGCTAATCACACACGAGAGCATGTCAGCCTTGGAGTCATAAAAGACTGAACGATTGTTTGAAAGATGCCCACTTCAAGATCATCATGGCCTTGTTGGAGATACCCGTGTCGGGGTGGACCTGCTTGAGTACCTTGTAGATATAGGTGGAGTAGGTCTCAGT
>JACWFZ010000006.1:0-18410 GCA_019775285.1 Cystobasidium slooffiae | reverse complement strand
GTTAGTATCCGACGGTAGTCGGATCGAGGATCTTAACGCTAGCTCCTCTGATGATTATATCATCCTCTTTATTGATAACAGGGGCTTTATCCGGCCTTTTAATCCTGTTATCAATCTTTGATTGATAAAGAGGATTAGATGAAATAGCCCCTTTCTATCCTCTTACTCTCATATTTTTAAGGCTTGAGTAGGTTGTATAAAGTAGCTTTTTATTTATTATTTACATGTTATCCGTTTTATCTAGCCTATTAGAAGTATTAATTGTATTAGTCCCTATTCTATTAGCCGTAGCTTTCATGACGATCATTGAGCGAAAAGTGCTAGCAAGTATGCAACGACGAGTAGGACCAAACAAAGTAGGGTATTATGGAGTATTGCAACCTTTTTCTGATGCCTTAAAACTAGTGGTTAAAGAAACAGTTGTTCCGCAACACTCAACTAAAAGTTTATTCTTTTTAGCTCCAATCATCAGCCTTATCTTTAGCCTACTTGGTTGAGCAGTGATCCCCTTTGGAAGTGGTATAACTTTAACTGACTTCTCTTTAGGTATACTATACTCATTAGCTATCTCATCTATTGGGGTTTACGGTATCTTATTTGCGGGATGATCAGCTAATTCTAAATATGCCTTTTTAGGTTCATTACGAAGTACTGCTCAAATGATTAGTTATGAGTTAATTTACAGTTCTGCTGTATTGGCCGTAATTTTAATCACTGGTACTTTCAACTTTATTAAAATCATCGAAATGCAACAAAGAGTGTGATTCGTAGTGCCATTACTACCATTATTTATAATGTTCTTTATCTCAGCTTTAGCAGAAACAAATCGAACACCTTTTGATCTACCCGAGGCAGAATCTGAATTAGTTGCTGGTTTCTTTACAGAACATTCCGGTATGATCTTTGTTTTCTTCTTCCTAGCTGAATACTGTAGTATTGTGTTAATGTCCGCTTTCACTGCTATTTTATTCTTTGGTGGTTACATTATGCCAGAAGTCTTTGTTAACGATACCTTCATTAATCTACAAAGTATTGTACTAGCATTAAAAACATGTAGATTCTGTTTCCTGTTTGTATGATTCCGAGCTACATTACCACGACTACGATATGATCAACTAATGCAATTCTGTTGAGTAGGTATGTTACCTATGGTTATCGCTTTCATTATTTTAGTGCCTTCACTATTGGTAGCCTTTGATATTGCTCCCTATTAACCCTTTTCTTTGATTATCCTTGATAATCAGTAGGCGCAACCTTTCTCCCTTTTTCGCCTCTCTAATCCGGCCTTGGCCGGATGAAGCAGGTGACTCGCTTGCTTTCCGGCAAGTGATTGTAAATCACTAGCCGGAAATAGGTTGTCACCAGTCTCGGAGAGGTCTCCTCGACGCCTCTCATCTGAAGAATTCACCTGATTATCTCTATTTCTTGGTCAGCTCCGCTGACCAGTGCTAGCCTTGGAAAGCAGGCGTGATAATCATTAGGCCGTCAATTAATCCATTAACATATAAGTATCCAGTTTAGAAACGGCATTATTCAGGGGAAATAATATATCTGGTAGTATAACGCTTTTGCATAGCGTAAGGAGGAGTTCGAGTCTCCTTTTCTCCAGCCTTAGATGAAAATAGAGAGAGAATACGGCTCTGGTAGCTCAAATGGTGAGAGCGTCGGTGTGAAGTACCGAATATTCAAGTTCGATCCTTGACGAGAGCAAATCTTATCCCCTGTTCCTGACGTCAGCCGTCGAGGCCTGATGATTATCTCGCTAAGGCGGTGATAATCATCTGCTTCATCCGGCCTTGGCCGGATTAGAGAGCTGTCGAGGTGTTGGTTGGCTACAGGTATTATTCTCTTTATTGATAACTAGCTCTGGACGATATCCTAATGGTAAGGAGACTCACTGTAAATGAGTTTGTTCACGCAGTTGGTGGTTCGATTCCATCTCGTCCAATTATCCGTGGAAAGTAGGGGGAGTATAGCATAATGGTTAATGCCCTTTACTCATGATAAAGCTTATGGCAGTTCGAATCTTCCTGCTCCTATTATCATCCTGGGTAACCTCCCGGTTATTTTTCTCTATTTCCAGGCTACACCATATTTCTAACGCAAGCGTTAGAAAGAGCCTGGTGAGAGGAGAGAGGACATGTGGCAGAGTGGTTTAATGCACCATACTTGAAATATGACGTACCTCGGTACCATGAGTTCGAATCTCATCTTGTCCGCTTTATTTTACAAAGCAGTTATCCAGTCCCTTTGACCAAGGAGACCATTTTCCCTTAAAGAAAAATAAGAAACAAAACATGAACGATGGTTTAAGTCGATGAACAACGTACAACGAACACAAAGCTACAATATTTCACGATTCGCTAGCTCATCAGCATCCGCTCCGCGACATGCGTTCCAATTTCATCCTTACCATTTAGTAGACCCTTCACCTTGACCATTATTAACTTCTTTCGCTTTACTGACATTAACTTTATCTGCAGTAATGTACTTTAATGGTTATGGAGCATCTCTGGGTGGTGGAGGAACACTACTAACTTTAGGATTTTTAGCCACATTATTTGCAATGATCTTATGATTCCGAGATGTAGCCGCAGAAGGATCATACTTAGGTAACCATACCTTTGCTGTACAAAAAGGATTAAATTTAGGAGTGGCTTTATTTATTGTAAGTGAAGTTTTCTTCTTTATCTCTATCTTCTGAGCCTACTTCCACAGTGCTTTAGCTCCTACGGTCGAATTAGGTGCACATTGACCTCCTGCAGGTATTGATCCCTTAAATCCTTTTGAGATTCCATTACTAAACACAATCATCTTATTATCTTCAGGGGCAACTGTGACATATGCACATCACTCACTAATTCAAGGTAACCGAAAAGGAGTACTACTAGGTATTATCCTAACAGTAGTATTAGCCTTTATCTTTACAGGTTTACAAGGACTAGAATATTATGAAGCACCATTCACAATTTCAGATGGAGCTTATGGAAGTACATTCTTCTTTGCTACTGGTTTCCACGGGATTCATGTTATCATTGGAACATTATTCATTGCAGTGGCTTTCTTCCGAATCTTATCTTACCAGTTAACAGATCACCACCATTTAGGATTTGAATCATCTATCCTATACTGACACTTTGTTGATGTGGTTTGATTATTCCTATACGTAAGTATCTACTGATGAGGATCATAGGCAAGCCACTTTTCCCTAATCGCTTTTTTTCCCCCACACGAATAAAATGCACAAGATCTTTAGTTTAACGGTAAAACGGGCAACCGATAATTGCCAGAAGATGGTTCAACTCCCTCAAGATCTAATTTAATTAATACCCTCTTGGTGATTAAACTGATTATCTCTTATCTTTATCACCGACCGCCTGCTGGATGAAGAACCTTGATCATTCGGCCTACTTTCCAGTCTAACCCTCTAATCTTAGAATTGTTGGCGGTGGTAAGCGGCAATAAAAAAGGCACATCAAAAGAACAAAATTCTTCACAAATACATAAGTAAATACTTATTACTCATAGTCTATAGCCTGCTTGCTCTCGACGTGACGCTTTCGCCTACTAGATCCCGATGAAAGGCTAGCCTTGGTTCTAATCCGGCCTAATAGTCTAGCCGTCGAGGCCTGATGATTATCTCGCTAAGGCGGTGATAATCATCTGCTTCATCCGGCCTTGGCCGGATTAGAGAGCTAGACTGAGGATGAAGGCGGGAGAGATCATCATTAGACAGGAATAGATGTCCACAATTCTATTTATGCGATTATTAAAATCACATCCTATTTTAGGTTTACTTAATAGCTACTTAATTGATGCACCACAACCAACCAATATTTCATATCTATGAAACTTTGGTTCATTATTAGGTGCTTGTTTAGTTATCCAAATCATCACAGGAGTAACACTAGCAATGCACTACACACCTTCGGTTGACTTAGCTTTTATCAGTGTAGAACATATTATGCGAGATGTTAACTACGGTTGATTAATCCGATACCTACATGCTAATACAGCATCTTTCTTCTTTATCTTTGTATACATTCACATAGCACGAGGTCTTTACTACGGATCGTACAAAGCACCTCGAACATTAGTATGATCAATTGGAGTAGTAATGTTAATCTTAATGATTGTTATTGCATTCCTTGGATACGTTCTACCTTATGGACAAATGTCATTATGAGGAGCTACAGTTATTACTAACTTAATGTCAGCTATCCCTTGAATTGGAAAAGACATCGTTGAATTTATCTGAGGTGGATTCTCTGTAAACAATGCCACATTAAACCGATTCTATGCACTACACTTTGTATTACCTTTCGTATTAGCGGCACTTGCAGCAATGCATTTGTTAGCTAAAGATCAACATGGGTCAAGCAATCCTTTAGGTATTAGTGGAAACACAGATCGAGTACCATTCCATCCATACTTTACATTTAAAGATCTTGTAACAATCTTTGGATTCTTATTAGCACTGTCTGCAATTGTATTCTATGCACCTAACTTAATGGGTCACAGTGATAACTATATTCCTGCAAACCCAATGCAGACTCCTCCTTCAATTGTTCCAGAATGATATTTATTACCTTTCTATGCTATTTTACGATCTATCCCTAATAAATTATTAGGAGTAGTTGCTATGTTGGCTGCTTTACTAATATTACTGGCAATGCCAATCCTTGATACATCACGGATCCGAGGTGCTCAATTCCGACCACTAATGCGATTTGCTTTCTGAGTGTTCACTGCTAACTTCTTTGTATTAATGTACTTAGGAGCATGTCACGTTGAAGATCCATTCATTACAGTAGGTCAAATTAGTACTGCATTGTACTTTGCTTGATTCCTAGTTATTGTACCTGGTATCGGTATCGTAGAAAACACATTATTAGACTTAGCTACAAATAACAAATCATAGTCGTATCGCCTACCATCCCTATATCTAATTCTTGCGTTAAGATCCGGCCTACCTTTCTCTCTATTTCCAGTGCTAGCACTGGAAACTAAGCAGGTGACCATCCTATTTCTAACCCAAGGGTTAGAAAGGTAGGCCGGATGATTGTCACCAGTCTCTAATCATAAATCCAAGGATTTATGATGAAGCAAGTGATTCTCGGAGAGGTTCTCCTCGACGCCTCATTCGGCCTTGCCGAATGAGAATCACTAGTCCTCGACGCCTCGACGATCGTCCAGCTTCGCTGGCCGGACCTTGGGTTAGTATCCGACGGTAGTCGGATCGAGGATGAAAGGTGATCGTGATCACCTAAAGGGACGCTTAATCAAGAGAGGCGCTAGGATGGTAGATGAATCTACATAATAACTATTACAATTGCGTAATCAACCCCCCCTTTTTTCCCCGCTTCCATCCGGCCTAAGATGATTTCTTCGAAATCATCAGAGAGGCCGGATTAGACTCATCCAACCTTTTTTCTTAGAGAACAGATGATTATCTCGCTTAGGCGTGATAATCATCAGGCCCAGCAAAAGTGTCGGAATAGGTAAACGAATTTTGCTTAAGCCAAAATGACCATAGGTCTTATGGGTTCAAGTCCCATCTTTTGCACTCTTTTCTCCAATCCAGCCAATATCCTAGCGCCTAAGCGGACCAAGAAAGTCACGTCGAGGCTAAGATGACAGGTGATTCAGGGACGTCGAGGAACTCTCCGAGAATCACCAGGAAGAAATCATCAGAGAGGAGACCCCTCCGAGACCTCATGACATCAAAGAGAGTCGGATCATGGATTAGTGATTATCAGTAAGCGCTAGATTGATAACGGGGCGTCGACTAGTGACAAGTGATTCGTAGAATCACTTGCTCATGCGCAAAGAGATAAAGTGCTAACAATATGATTACTGGTGATTCGAAGAATCACCTGTAATCATATAAGAAATGAAAACAACCCTTTTTTCGAAAAGTGTGTACCCATTATTTTTTAGAGTTTGGTCCTGGCTCAGCTTAAATGGTATCTAGCAGGTGAAGACATGCAAGTTTAAAGGGAGAACTTTTTCTCTTTAAGCGTATAGGTGAGGATGACTAAGTAGATAAGACCTGATTAGACGTCAGATCAATTGCTTAGTTCCCAATAGGTAGTAGGTAAGGTAAAAGCTTAACTAGCCGAAGATGGGTAGGATAAGATGAAAGTTTTTATCCCACAATGGGTGTGAGATTCACCCAAGGCATCATTAGATGTACAGCAGTCGCAAATCATTGTCAATGTTCCATACAAATAGAATGAACATGCTAGCTAGAATCTATAGCATTTTGTGCTATAGACACTACTTTTAAAAGATTGACTTAAAAGAGAGTGAAGTTCTTCCAAATGATCGTGCCAGCAGGAGCGGTTATACGATTAGAGCGACCATTAAGCCACATACATATGCGTAAAGCGTGCGAAGGCTGATATACCCATTTAATGTGGTTATCGTGGATTTAATTCATGTAATAAGAACAACTAGAGGAAGGATGAAATCTTTTGATCCTAGTTTGACTACTAAAGGCGAAAGCTTATTACAGCTAAAATGCGAACGGAGTGAGCATCACAAGAGCGAAGCCCCCGTGGCTCCGTTCTTCCTGATCAGGGGAACCCTGATCAATCCTCGCTTCGCTCGGAATCAACACTGTAGCACGAAGGTAAGGGTAGTAACTAAGATTAGATACCTTATTAATCCTTACTGTAAACGATGAGTACTAAGGCTGTTTATTTTACTTCTATATAACGGTCTACTGTTAACGCGGTAAGTACTCCGCAACACTAGTATACTCGCAAGAGTGAAAATGAAAGGACTAGACGGTTTCAAAAACCCAGAGTGAAGTATGTTATTTAATGCGATAATCCACGCAGAATCTTACCACCGCTTGTATCTTTAGGAGTTTTGATTATTTCATAATCAAAATGTAAAAAATGCCTATTTGACAGGTGCTGCATGGCTGTCTTCAATTCATGTCGTCAGACTTTTGGTTAAGTCCGCTAATGAATGCAAACCTTGCTACCAAGATTTTGTGTAACAAAATCCGGTTTGGTAGTGTGTTTTTGAAATAAAAATACTTATAGGACTAAGACAAGCCTTTATGGCCTTTATGCGGTGGGCTATAGACGTGCCACACAAACAACAACAAAGAGATGCATAATCGAAAGATAAAGCTTATCCTTAACAGTTGTTCTGTACGAATTGTAGTCTGAAACTCGGCTACATGAAGAAGGAATTCTGAGTAATCATGGATAAGTACGCCATGGTGAAGATTCTATTTGAGATGTACTAACTGCACATCACACGAGGGGAGTGATGGGTTATGCAAGTAGTCTAAGGAAACTTAGGTTACGTAATAATCGTCATGACTCTTGTGAAGTTGTAACACGGATGCTGTACGGGAACGTGCAGCAGATTGATAATATCTATCAACCCCCCTTTTCCCGCTTCCATCCGGCCTACATCTGAATTCTTCAGATGAGAGGAACTCTCCGAGAGGCCGGATTAGACCCACACTTACTTGCCCTGGTCTAATCCCGAGAGGGTTAGACGTCGAGGCAACACCATGATCCTAGCGCCTACCATCCGGCCTACACCAGGCATGGCCTGGTGTAGGCCGGATAGAACTGAGAAAGGCATAGTCGGAAATAGGATTAGATGAAAAAGGCCTGGTGAAAGGACTGCCTTATCCGGCCTCGGCCGGATAAAAGACCTGCTTCATCCTAAATCCGAGGATTTAGGATTAGAGAGCGGCGCAGTCCTCTTAGGTGATCACGATCACCTGACCGGTCTTCTCCTCCAGCGCCTACGATAGGTTGTAGGAATAGTGAACATAGTTTAATGGTAGAACACTATTACGTCATAATAGGTGGTGTCGGTTCGAGTCCGACTGTTCTCGATTATTTCAGATTTAAATTATAACCAGCCCTGTAGCCAGCCTACATATGGCCCCTCATTCGGCCTTATCATCCAGCCTAATGATGATCACGCCTAAGCGAGATAATCAGGTGGATGAAGAATGGATAATGAGAGGAACTCTTATTTTCTAACGCTAGCTCCGCAATCCGACGAAAGTCGGATCGTGGACGATGAAATAGGCCTACCTTTCTCGGTCTCATCCCTGATCCGACTTTGACTTTCTCTCTATTTCCAGTGCTAGCACTGGAAACTAAGCAGGTGATTCCTTGAATCACCAGTCCTCGACGATCGTCCAGCTTCGCTGGCCGGACCAAGGGTTAGTATCCGACTACCGTCGGATCGAGGGTATTGGTAGGAATAGTGGCCATCACATTTATCCTTTCATCTTCCATGGGGAAAGATGAGACCCCTCCTTGACTCTCCAGAATTAAGATAGACAACTTACGCCTTGTACAGTGAATTTATCCTTAATACTGTTTCTTATCGGTATTTTAGGCTTTGTGCTTAACCGAAAGAATATTATTTTAATGTTAATCTCAATTGAAATTATGTTATTAGCTGTTACTTTACTGGTGATCATTAGTTCTTTTGGATTTGATGATATCTTAGGACAGACTTACAGTGTATACATCATTGCAATTGCAGGAGCTGAATCAGCCATTGGACTAGGTATCTTAGTTGCCTATTACCGTTTACGAGGAAGTATCTCTTTAGCATAATATGTATTTAACAATTTTAGCTTTACCTTTATTAGGTGCTATAACAGCAGGATTTTTAGGCCGAAAAATCGGAGTTACTGGAGCCCATGTTATCACTTGTACTCTATTAGTGATGTCTGCATTACTCTCTATTGTAGCCTTCTATGAAGTTGGGTTATCTGGTAGTCCAGTACATATCTATTTAACTAGTTGAATTGATTCAGAGTCAATGTTAGTTAACTGAGGTTTCTTATTTGATAGTTTAACTGTCTCTATGCTACTGCCTGTTTTAATTGTCTCATCATTAGTACATATCTTCTCTGTAGACTATATGGCAGCAGATCCACATAACCAACGATTCTTCTCTTATCTATCAATGTTCACATTCTTTATGCTTGTCCTAGTGGCAGGGGATAATTATCTTGTGATGTTCTTAGGTTGAGAAGGAATTGGAGTGTCATCATACTTACTAATCAACTTTTGATTTACTCGAATCCAGGCCAACAAGTCAGCTATTAAAGCTTTAACAGTTAATCGAGTTGGTGATATGTTCTTAAGTGTAGGTTTCTTTGCACTTTTCTGAGTCTTTGGTAACTTAGATTACAGTACAGTGTTTAGCTTATCTCCCTTTATTAACGAGTCAGCTCTAACAATCATTGGATTACTGTTACTATTGGCTGCAATGGGTAAAAGTGCTCAATTAGGTTTACATACGTGACTTCCAGATGCGATGGAAGGTCCTACTCCAGTTTCAGCTCTTATTCATGCTGCTACACTGGTTACAGCAGGAGTTTATCTTCTATTACGATCATCACCTTTACTAGAATATGCACCAACAACATTAATTGTTATTACTTGAGTTGGAGCATTGACAGCTTTCTTTGCTGCTACAACAGGACTACTACAAAATGACATTAAACGAGTTATTGCTTACTCAACTTGTTCACAAATGGGATATCTATTTATGGCAGTAGGGCTTAGTCAGTACAACGTTGCACTGTTCCATCTTGTAAATCATGCCTTCTTTAAAGCGCTATTATTCTTAGCTGCAGGAGGAGTATTACATTCAATGCAGGATCAACAAGACCTACGAAAATTAGGTGGGTTAATTAACTTTTTACCCTTTACATATACTGCAATTCTAGTGGGATCACTTTCACTGATGGCATTCCCATTCTTGACAGGGTTCTTTAGTAAAGATTTAATCTTAGAGTTAGCTTATGGTCAATATGAATTTAGTGGTAATATGGCCTATTGACTAGGTACAATTACAGCGATGATTACAGCCTTCTATTCATTCCGACTAATCAGTATGACCTTCTTGACTTATCCTAATGCGCCTAAAGGTGATTATGAACATACACACGAACAACCATTAATTGTGGTAGTACCATACGTTATCTTATCACTTTTAGCTATTTTCTTCGGATACTTAGCTAAAGATTTATTTGTAGGTCCAGGAAGTGATTTTTTATCATCAGCCTTATTTATCCATCCTACTCATATCACATTAGTAGAAGCTGAATTTGGTATACCTTTATTCTACAAATTGTTACCTGCAGCAGGAAGTATGTTAGGTGCAGCAACTGCACTATTGTTATATAACCGATGACCTGATCTAACCGTTAGTTTAACTGGTGGACCTGGTTACGCAATGTACAAATTCTTTAATGGTAAATACTTTTTCGATGTAATATACAATAACTATATCATTAATAAAGCGTTATCACTTGGTTTAGTTACTTCAAAAGTGTTAGATCGAGGATTAGTTGAAAAGATCGGGCCTTTTGGGTTAACAGGTTCATTCTATAATACTAGTCGACAACTAGCTACTCTGGATACTGGTATTATTACTAGTTATGCTTTATACATCATCTTAGGATTAATTTCTATTACACTTTTACTCTTTGTTCCCGTTCTTAGAGACACTACAGGTTCTGTATTACGATTAGTACTTTTATTCGTTGCAGGGTTAGTGGCTATCATCGGTTAAGGAACAACTAGAACTCTTTGTCCCCCCCTTTTTTAAAATCACTGTTTATCCTATACTCGGTTCAATTAGTTCAACGGTAGAACTCTCGCTTGTGGTGCGAGCTATACGAGTTCGATTCTCGTATTGGGCCCACCCTTAATCCCGCCGTCGAGGCTCCGAAAGGCGACAGGTAGGGAGGATAACTTAGACTATCTATTATTTCTACTTAAACAGGCATAGAAGAAAGGTCCGAGGTGAATAATCATAAGCATAGAAAGCTTGCTAAAGCTAGTAATATTAGAGTAATTTAAAAAGTTTGGAATTCACCCTCATATGCACCACATGATAGATCACTTTTCTTTACCCCTAAGGGTCTATCTGTTAGGAATTTTATCTACAAGATTAGTCTTTACCCCTTAATCTAAACTTGGCCTAGAGTTATCTCCCTCAAATGATCGTTCAACCCAGCGTCGGTTGGGTTTAGACTGCCGATGTCGAATATTTGGTTATTTCATCACTCTCATGTAGTGAAGAAAAAGGTTCAATTCCTTTCTTCGGCTTGTGCACAGCGACAAAGCACTTAACCTCGTCGAGGATACCTCTCCGAGGATCTCCCCAAATCACCACTAAATGTAGCCAGCCTAATGATTATCACGCCTAAGCGAGATAATCAGGTGAATTCTTCAGAGGAGAGGTCTCCTCGACGCATAATCATCTGCTCATGCGCAAAGAGAAGCAGGCGGAAGTCGTGGAACAATGAAGTTTTGCCGTATTGTCATTCTAGGATGTGACCTTAGTTTATAATGAAAAATCAAATAACAACAATGATCAAAGGCTTCTTTGCTGGGAAAGCCCAAAAAGAAAGAACTAAGATCTTAATTGGAGCCCCTAAGTTTATTATCAGAACAAACAAACTTATAGTACAAGTGCCCTATTATAGTGGATCCGTGTTACAGGATCAGGAAACAGAGATGAATGCTTTAATGAGTGTGCTAATGACAAAAGAGAATACCCTGCAAAAACCTGTGGAGTTACGATTTATACGGCTGCAATACCCTTACTTAGATAGCCTTATTTTAAGTCAGTATTTAGCCCTAAATGCAGGTAAATATAACTTTTTACGAATGAAAAAAAGATTATTCCAAAAAGTCGGAACAGGAAATGTTGATGGACTAGACAATCATTTACCTAGCTTATCAACAGGAGTGAAAGTGGAATTGTCTGGACGATTAACTACTCAACGAAGCATACCTCGAAAAACGGTGACAAATGCACATAAAGGTTCATTTACTGTAAGCAAAAAACTAGACGCATCCTTAAGCTTAAGCCAATATACAGCTAAAAACAAGTTTGGTTCTTATACCTTGAAGGTTTGATTAAGACAACGAGCGCCTTAGCTAAAATAATCGAGAGGCAAAGGATCGAGAATAAGCGTAAGAGCTCATACTTTCCCTCCCCCCCCCCTTCCCAATAAACTATAAGTATAGATTTCAATATGAAACGTATTATCAAGTAATCAAAGTGAGTATTAAGGATATCTAGCAAACATGCTCGAGAGGACGTGTAAACACGAAAAGCATAATCCGAACGGAGTGAGGGGTGAGAGCGTAGTCTGCAAGGGCTCCGTTCTTCCTGATCAACTCGCTACGCTCGAAGATGGAAAACTATGCGATCCTAAGGAAAACCTTACAAATAGATAACCTAGTGAACCAAAACATTGTAGTAACTAGAGGAAAGGAAATCAACCGAGACTCCTAAAGTAGCGGCGAGCGAAATAGGACTAGCCTGATAAAAGAATTATGACTAATGCCTTGGAATAGGTAGCACCATAGAAGGTGAAAGTCCTGTAGTAATAGTTCTTTATCTAACAATAAAGTAGGGCGGCGTATAAGTTGTCCGAAAAAATTAAGGAGAGCCATCTTCTAGGCTAAGTATAGCATGTTTAGCGATAGTGAATAGTACTGTAAAGGAAAAGATGAAAAGTAAGTAGATGACTGGTGAAATAGAACTTGAATTAATACTCATATAAGCAGTCAGAGTTCCTCAGGAATGATGGCGTACCTTTTGCATAATGGGGCAGCAACTTATTATAGTATGCAAGGTAAAAAACACCTAAGCGAAAGCGACTATGCCTCCCTCTACGGATTGTATGGTGATAGTATGCTATAATAGACCCGAAACAATGTGATCTTACCATGACCAGGCTTCGACTCTAAGGAGAAAATGGGCCGAACAATTGAATGTTGCATAATTCTTTGATGAGTTGTGGTAAGGCGTGAAATGCGAATCTAACATTGTGATATCTGGCATTCCGCGAAATATATTTAAGTATAGTGTTCATACTGTCAAATCAACTTGACTTAAAAATCTTAACTGGTATAGCACTGATTTACATACTCTCACTCGCTTAAGCGAGCAGGGTTCAATGGGGGGCTGTGAAAAGTCTACCTTTGTAAGTTAACCTCAGAACAGTTAAAGATGACCAAGCTATGAACAAGCAGTCTACTCATGATAAGGTGGGTAGACGAAAGGGAAACAGCCCAGAGTGTGAGTAAAGGTTCCTAATTAAAGTTAAGTGAAAATAAGGAAGTTTGTCTCTTAGAACAGCCATAAAATGTGCCTGGTAACAGCAATTTTTTGATGAGTACGTAACAGTACAGTGGTCTAATGGAGACATGCGCCGAAGATACACGGATCTATGCTTTATACCGAAACCACACCTCATAAGACTATGTGCTATTTTATGATGGGTAGCGGAACATTTAGTACGTAAGAAGAATAGTGCTTCATTATTTGGACGTAACTAAAGTGAGAATGCTGTCATGAGTAACGAAAAGGAGATTAAACTCTCCTCACCGAATGCGTAAGGGTTTCTATCCTAGTTTTTCCTTCTCGAAGGAAAAATGGAATTTGGATCATCACGACGATTGAAATGGAAAAGGTTTACTTCCTAGAGTTAAAACGGTCTCTAAGGTTAATGCGCTAAGGCCATGACCGATGAGTGTGTCTGCAGAACGTCCTTGCACCCATTAGGAACAAGAAAAGAATGCATGAACCCCTTTGGTCTTTGCTCCGATGTCGCCAAGACGTCGGGTAAAGACTATCTCAGCTTACTGAGATTTTACCGTACCCTAAACCGACTCAGGTGCGCAGGTAGAGAATACTAAGGTGAAGAGCTAATATGTGTGAAGGAACTCGGCAAACTGCACCCGTAACCTAGAGGATAAGGGTGACTCAACTTACTTTCCACGTGGAAAGAGAGAAGAGTGTCACAGAATCGGGGAGTGCGACTGTTTACCAAAAACACAGAGATTTGCTAATACTAATGTAGTTGTATAAGTCTTGAATTCTGCTCAGTGCTACTGAATAAAATGGGTTACCCATTGAACAGGTAGTAAACAGCGGTCTTAACTATAAGGATCCTCAGGTAGCGAAATTCCTTGGCCACTAATTATGGTCCCGCATGAATGAAGTAACGATGCTCCCGCTGTCTCCACACATAGCTCAGTGAAATTGAATTAGCCGTGAAGATGCGGTTTATCCACAGGTAGACGGGAAGACCCTATGCAGCTTTACTATAAGCAGTTATTGTTGTTGTTGATCGTGGATACAGGGTAGTCGACAAGACGGAAATGAAAAACCTTGGCTTACCATCGATGACAACTAATCTTCGGCGTTCGCAGGTTCCCTGCGAAGAAGAAACAGTGGCTGCCTGGTAGTTTCTCTGGGACGGAGTTCTATAATAAAGTATCATAGAAGTCCAAAAGGTTTACTTAAATCGGAATGAAACCAATTTGTTATGTAAAACAATAGTAAAGTGCAATAATATAAGTAAGCTTAACTGCAAGACCGACAAGTCAAGCAGATATCCGAACGCAGTGAGGTTTGATCAGGGTTCCCCTGATCAGGAAGAGCGTAGCCCCATCACATTTTCAATGTGATCTAAGCTGCGTTCTTAAGTCCACTCGCTACGCTCGTTACGTAAGTAGGGTATAGTGATCCGGTGATCTGTCATGGAACAGTCATCGCTCAACGAATAAAAGCTACGCTAGGGATAACAGGCTGATACCGGACGAGAGTTCATATTGTCTCCGGTGTTTGGCACCTCGATGTCGACTCATCACATCCTCCCGCTGCAGTAGGTGGGAAGGGTTCGGCTGTTCGCCGATTAAAGTGGTACGCGAGTTGGGTTCAATACGACGTGAGTCAGTATAGTCCCTATCTTCTGTGGAGAAGAAAAGTAAAAGAGAGAGATCTTCTCAGTACGAAAGGACTTGAAGATACATACCTCTGGTGTATCTGTTCTTCGGCTTATGATCTTTCTGAGATCAGAAGTAAGGACAGCAGAGTAGCTACGTATGGAAAGGATAAGCTCTGAAAGCATCTTAAGATCGAAGCCTTCTCTTGGATACTTATGATTTAGTGAGAAGCATACTACTTCTTACAGTTTTTACGTTTTACGTCTTAACCTAAAAACAAGATAGGTCACATGTTTAAGCACTGCGAAGTGTTAAGCTAAGTGATTGGCTTCGCCGGCCGTAAGGGGTATTCATACCCCTTACTACTAATGTACTATTAAACTTGATAATATCATATTGCTCGGAGAGGTTCTCCTCGACGTATTGTGATAGACAACAGGTGGGAAGCTGGCCTGGTTTGCTGCCTTCTTTGGGAGAAGGACTTTCTGCGTTCAAATCGCAGTCACCTGATTATCTACCTTAAAGTCCATTTTCTTACATAAAGTTGTTATAGCTCAACGGCAGAGCGAAAAGCTGTTAACTTTCAGATCCTGGTTCAATTCCAGGTAACGACTGTAATAACCCTGCTCTTTTCTTTATCACTTGCTCTCGGAGTAGCCAGCCTAATGATTATCACGCCTAAGCGAGATAATCAGGTGAATTCTTCAGATGAGAGGAGACCTCATGATGATTAAAAATCATCAAAGAGAGCTGGCTGACGGACATCCTAAATCCTGTCTCTCGGAGAGGTTCTCCTCGACGGCAGGATTGAAAGGCCGGATGAAGAGGTTCTCCTCCCGCTTACTTCCCAGCAAGTGATTCTCTCATATGGCAAAGCCAGATGTTGAATCACTAGTAGCCCTGGAAATAGAGACGTGGAAGTAAGATTGATAACAGGGATGCTCCGGTTATTCTTGTTGATGATCCTTAGCAATCATATCGAAGGTATGATCTGGCTAATAATACTGACCATCCAGCCTCTCTTTGATGATTCAACATAGGGCCTCTCATTCGGCCTTATCATCCAGCCTAATGATTATCACGCCTAAGCGAGATAATCAGGTGGATGAAGAATGGAATATGAGAGGTTCTCCTCCAGGTGGCGTGCCACCAGGTCATCTCAAGATGTAGGCTGGATGAGAAGAGATAATCACCAGTGAACTCTGGCTCAATCCGCGATGAGCAATTTTATGAATGAATAATTTTTTACTTGATCTATTAGCCTTTGGTGCAGTATTATCGGGGATTTTTGTTATTACAGCTAAAAATCCTGTTATATCCGTACTTTTTTTAATTTCTGTGTTTATTAACGTTGCAGGATACCTAGTTTTATTAGGTGTAGCTTACTTAGGTCTAGCTTACCTGATCATCTACGTTGGTGCTATTGCCATTCTATTTTTATTCGTAATTATGATGTTAAACTTACGATTAGTTGAACTGATTGATACTGGACAAGAGTATACACAAAATCTTCCATTAGGTGCTATCATAGGTTCACTTTTCTTTTTTGAATTACTATCCTTATTACCTTTAGGACAAAACTTCTTAGAAGAAGGTTTAGGTCTTTTCAATGTGATCAATTCTAAAGTACTGGGTCTATCTGATGCCGTTGGTACTGCCTCAAGAGATGTACATATAGCTTTTAACCCTGTAGTAGCAGATAACAACTTTACAAGTTTCCTACAAATTGAAAGTATTGGACAAGGTTTATATACATATGCATCGCTATGATTAGTCGTTGCCAGTGTAATATTCTTACTGGCTATGGTAGGACCTATTGTGTTATGTATGACTCCTCGGGCCGTAGATTCAGTTTAGATTTATCTAAACAGTTAGCAGAATCTATCGTCTCTGTAGCCAGCAGAGCTGGCGGACCTCATTCCGGTCTTACCGGAATAGTGGTCCTTGCTCTCGGAGAGCTCCTCGACGTCCGATCAAGTCGACTAGGCAAAGACGTCGTATTGATAAAGAAGACTGAGACATGCGAGCGCTGTAAACTCCTTATTTCTATCCACCCACCCCCCTTTTAGGAACCCTGGCTCGCTGACTAGATCCCGGGATGAACGTGGAGCGCTTAGGCGACAGGTAGGAGGTGAGCAGACATAATGGTTATGTCCGGGGCCTGCAAAGCTTACGCGCGCTTAGGCGTGAGGGTTCGATTCCCTCTTATCTCTACACCCACTTCTGCCTTTTTAAGTTAATAAGAGCATAGTTTAACGGTAAAATCGCTATCTTCAAAATAGCTGTTGTATGTTCGATTCATGCTGCTCTTGCACCCCCCTGCTCACATGGTTATCTTCTAAGCGTATCTCATAAGATGTTGCATGGAACTTTACCCGTATTAAAACTTTCGTCTTAAACGTTTTAATCAAATACATTTATAAATATGTTACAAGCTGCAAAATACATTGGAGGAGGATTAGCTACTATCGGACTAGCTGGAGCTGGAGTTGGAATCGGATTAGTTTTCTCAGGATTAATCACAGGTACATCACGAAACCCAGCATTACGACCTCAATTATTCCAATACGCTGTTCTAGGATTCGCTTTATCAGAAGCTACAGGACTATTCGCTTTAATGATCGCATTCTTAATCCTATACTCATAGGTACTATTTTTCTCCCCTTTTCTCTAATCATAAATCCAAGGATTTATGATGAAGCAGGTGACACGTCGAGGCCTGATGATTATCCTTGATAATCATCTGCTCTCCGAGAGTCACCAGTCCTCGACGTCTTATCTTTCTTTATATTTCCAGTGCTACTACCTATTTCCGGCTAGTGATTCGTCGAGGAGAACCTCTCCGAGAATCACTTGCCGGAAAGCAAGCGAGACTGGTGAGTCTCTATTTTCAGGGCCAGGCCCTTCTGACGAAGCTTCGCATCGTCATTAGCAAGCGGGAATCACCAATACCAATCACTTGCTGGAAAGTAGGCAGGTCGACCAGTCTCGGAGGGGTCTCCTCTCAGGTGTAGCCTCGACGTCTCGACCCTAAATCTTAGCATGGCTGCCCTCGGAGAGTTCCTCGACGTGGAAATAGACAAATATGCTGGAATGGTAGACAGGCTGCTCTTAGGAAGCAGTGACATTACGTCATACGGGTTCAAGTCCCGTTATTTGTATACTTTGATTTATACTTTAGATTCGAGAAAGGAGGCTGGGTGGTTAACTAATAGAACCTTTTTTTCGAGGCTGCATCGCTAGCTCAAGGGTAGAGCACTATACTTCGGATATAGGTATATTGGTTCGATTCCAGTGTGATGCTAAGCTTATTTTTGCTAGTCGACGACCTTGGGTGATAACAATCACCTTCCATCCTGCCTATCAATCCTATCGTCAAGCCTCTCGGAAAGTTCCTCTCATTATCCATTCTTCATCCACCTGATTATCTCGCTTAGGCGTGATCATCATTAGGCTGGATGATAAGGCCGAATGAGGGGCCATATGTAGGCTGGACGGCGCAGGATTTAGGCTCTTAACGCAAGCGTTATAAATAGGGATGGTCTACACCAGGCCTTCATCCACCTGATTATCGAAGATCATCATTAGGCTGGATCTAGAGGAGAAGCGATACAGGTGACTGGTGATTCTCGGAGAGGATGAGAAAAACTC
>JACWFZ010000059.1:0-19816 GCA_019775285.1 Cystobasidium slooffiae | reverse complement strand
AAAGGTGTGGCGTCCCAGTGGCCGCCGAAGTTACTCTGATAAAGGAAAGTCTGCCCATTCCTGGTGATGATAGCAGTGCCGCTCACCCGTCGTCTAACCTGCTCCAGGCTGCAAAGGATTACTCCCCTCGCTGGCCAACAAGCATGTTCTAACAGGCATGGATGCACTATCGCTTGACTATACAGTCAATTTCCCACTTTCGCTCGTCATCTCTCGAAAGGCCATTCAACGCTATCAATTCGTTTTCCGACATTTGTTAGCTCTAAAACATCTAGAACAATCATTCACCAGCAACTGGCTCGAACATACAAAAAATCCAATCTGGCGCAAGAGAACCCCTCATATTTCATGCTTCGACGAAGGAAGTGGAAGAAGCGATGGCTAACGGTGCTGACTGGTCGAGCGTCAGTATTGAGCAGCAAACCTTTTCTGTCCGCGAAATGAAATCACACTACAGATCCTCGAGAATGGACAGCAAGTGTGCACAGCAAGGTTGTAAAAGCTTTAGGAAAATGGACGAGCTCTCGCACTCGAACGTCCAACTGGGTGGCGGGCGCTGCCACGAGCTCGGTCCGCCCCGTCAGTGTAAAAACTTTAACCAACCAGATGCATCGCAGTATATGCAGGTTATTGCCATCTTGGACCACCTAGCTGATGGAGCAAACGACCTGTCGGTCAGTATGTGCAGCCGAAGGTTACCACCCAGATCTTCGGAGCGATGCAGGTATCATGGAGTCGATGCGATTGGCACATAATTAGCTGATTGTCACTTACCAGGCGACGAACGCAGCATCAAGCTTTGACTTTGTACAGCTGACGTTAGATAAAGCCGGGGTTTATACACGAGATTCATCCCTGGGTCCCCACTGCAAGCGCCTCTCAAGCCACAGTGAGACCCAAGTCAATGACAGTAATACCGGCACTTCGACAAGCCTGGCGATAGGCAATCAGACCCATCAGCGGAGTGCTGGCGTGTCGTCATTGATACAGGGGCTTACGGTCCAATCATCGCGGCCAGAGCTTGACGGCTTCCCACTCCGTATACCGCAATCGCGACAGCAATAGCGAGCTCAAAGTTGTTCGAGCCTACGATGTGGACATATCAAAGTGTCAGTACGTTTGTGCAGTCCTAGACCAGAAGAGTGGAGAGATCCCTACCCGCAGTGAACGACTGCACGACCGCCATCTCGTAGCCGAAGTGCTCTTCTTTCCAGCGTGTCAGGAAGAATATGAACGCGAATGCGCCGGTCCACATAACGGTAAAGTAGACGATCATGGGCACAAAGGTCCTGAATACTGGCCCGAGGTTGTTGACGATAGCGTTGCCTGGAATCATCCCGACAACTCCACTCATCAGCATGCTGCAAACAGGTACCATATAGAGTACATCAAGCTCACCCTGATACGCAAATAGGACAAAGATGGTATAAAGAAGGCCCAGCAAAGCCAAAGGGCCAAAATAGGGCAGGAAGCGTGTCTCTAGCCAATGTCGCGACGTCGCCACCAGACTCCATACCTCGTCACTACACCGGCGACTAAGGGTATGCCGAGGTACTAAAACGATATCACTGACATTCGTCAGCTGCTTAACACGCCCATAGAGAGTAGTCGCTTACGATGAGGACATCGATGGCCACGGTACCGTACGAGATGCTGAACTCGCTCTCTCCGCTAATGACATTGATAAAGAAGATGGCCATCGGTGCAAACAGCACGATCTGAAGAACTGAGTTGATGACGACGATGATGGCGCTGCATAGAAAGGCACATTAGAAGCCGCTTGAGCTTTGAAGGTGAGCAGAAGCCAAGCTACGTGACTGACCAGTAGTTGTGATCACCCCCAGCAAGCTGATTCCATATCATGACCATTGCGATGCATCTAGCGACTCCGACAAGAATGACACCTATGCGGTATTCTGGGAGATCCTGCGTGCTCAAAGCAAGCATTAGCTTTACAGTTGTACAGTGACCATAGTCTTTAACGCACAGGTAGTGTTGCCCATGCAATCGCAAGCATGAGAAATGGGCCTGTAAAGCGTATTTTAAAAGACGATCCAAATCGTGAATTCCTACCTCACAATCGACATTCAGAAGTTTGAGCTGTGACCCACCTATGACCCAGTTCAGTATCAATGAGATACCGATCTGATACCATAGTTTCTTTTCTCTAGCGATTTCGGGTAGACGCTCGTATTGGACTTTGGTGAGGACAGGCCACATCATGACCAGCAGACCAATAACAATAGCTGAACAAGGCGCGACAAAGGACAGAAACGTTTTCAGTTGCGTCCCGTGTAAATAATCTATTGGTCGAAGAGCACCTTACGGAATGAGACTCCCTTGAATTGTACCTGGTCGAACGCTCTTGGAATGGCATCCCCAGTGGTGGCACCGACCGCAGTACCGACAATCATGAAGATAAGAACGAGAGGGGCCAACAGCCGGTCAAGCCATCGTCATCCTAATCCCAGAAAGAGCCCTATATAAAGCGCAAACCAGAATAACGTTGTGATTGTCGGTGATCAATAGCATTGGGACTATTGCCCAATCTTGGCAAAAGGAGAGAGCTCACGTTTGGTCGTCTTCGACGCACGTAAAGGTTGCTCTTCGACAGAGTCGTCATCGAGTCTAGGGGGTCTGATGTTGCTACAGCCTCGTCGGCGCGTGCACCCATCTGAGTGAGCGAGACAGCCTGGCTGGCTTCTCTGGAATGCTTCATATTGGTGACCTAGTGTCATGTACGTAGGAAGGTCAAAGATGACGGTGCGGCAGCAAGATAGCCAGGTGTTGCTCTGCAGGCGATGCAGGCTCCTGCCAATGTACGTTCGTGGAGTATGAAGATGAGAATAAGATCGGGTTGAATTAGAAGGTAAGAGAATAGTAAAGTTCAGGAAAATGAGTGTTCGTGTCGTCTGGGACTCGTTAGGACCGGGCTTAGTCCTCGATCAGTGTCAGATCTGAGTCCTCGCCACCATTTGTCGCATCCCGCTGCGGTATCAAACAAGACCCCTGCATGCACGTTGATGGTACAAGACCAGTCAGACTTTTCCATCGTACATTTGACGAGGCAATGTCAGCCGACCAGCCAACTTGAGAAGGGCATTTGTGAGCTACTACGGTAGTTTACAATCATAGCAGAGCCTGACGCTATAAGGCGCTGGCTTGGCACTGCAAGGCCGACAAGGCTATTAATATTGCAGTAAGGCTGTAATTATAAGAGTATGATGGAGGATCCGATATCTTGCACTGCATGGCGCTCCCTTTCAAGTAACAGCAACCGCGAGAGACAGCGAGAAATCATCGTTCTGTGTCAGAGAGCGCATAGAAGCCATCTGCCGTGTTCTTGCCAATGCCTTGGTTGCCAATTTCAGCCTTAACCCATTGTAGTTTTCGCAGACGAAAAGATTGTAGCGGCACCGCAAGATTGGTACTTCAGGTCCAGCAAAGACCAACATGAGCGGACTCAACTGGCGTGGCGTCAACCGAGTACTGAGGGAGTTCAGCGGCACGCCAGGAGCGCGGACAGCGACGGGACGCTCGAAACGAGCCTCAATGAAACCCAGCCGTCGCGGACAGCAGCAGCACCGATATGCCCATTTGTCCTGCCATTATAGTCGCAAAGGAGGGGCTGGACTTAAAATCCCGGTTATGCGGTGCTGCTACAGTCTATTCCACGCGCAAGAACATCAATGCGGCAAAACGGGTCGAGGAAAACACTGGCACACGATGCATTGGCGCAGATAGCGCTGACGAACTCGACTTCCTTCTCAAGCTAAGCATTTCTTTGTAAATCTATGGAACCCGCAAAGATATTGGTTTCGCCTCGTCAGGCTTGCCCGCCAGGCGGGAACGCTTTCTAGCTGTCCTTCATCCCATTCTCCTTTGCTCGCTTTAAGACGGTTATCAATGGTCACCGACAAGTAGGCGAATGATATAATGGACTATTCCACAACCTCAACTGGTAATCGACCGACAAGTCTACTATCGTTGCCATATAGCTCGACGAAAGCCTTGACGCCACCTTCGAGTACGAGCACCTCTGTCTTCGAACCGATCTCAAGAAAGATTTGCTGCATCCAACCTGCGCATCGGGGGCCTCGTCCTCGTGACGAAGAGCAGTAAAATATAAGCGCTTGTTTGCTCCCGAGCATGTCTGCTATGGTGTAGCGAGAGGGGTAGAAGGTATGTGCGGGAAGATTGACGGATCGTTCTAGCATGTGGCCCTGCTTGCATTACGAGATCGGCCCATGCGTCAGAAGTATTCGAATGACAATGGACTCTTGGCTTTCATCTCCCATTGCCTTCTGCAATAATAGGCAGCTCACCTCGTATTCCTCGAACAGGTACGCTGCGATATATGCTGGGACTTTGCATACTGAGACAGGTACTCTTCCGGAGACTCAACGAGCGGCGCGTTGGCCACAGCCGAAAATTCTGCACGCCTGAGCCTCGCATAACCATGACGATAGCAGAACATTGCTCTCCCAATGCTCTACTGCATGGCGGTCCGCCAAGAGTAAAAGACGATCTTGTAGCAGAGCTGACGGTTGACATCTGTCGGAATGCCATCTCCGCATAGCCCCATCGCCGATAAGGAGATTGTTGTGTTTCTAACCTAGATCAAGGTCGAAAGCTACTCCTATACTGCTAGCCATTAATGACTAGCGGGGTGCATACGATTGACGTGATTTCGTATTCCGGAGTGTAGCAGTAATAAGGCATGCCACCCCTTCGATTAATGGGGTTTCGACGGTTGTTCGCATTGTAACGCCGGCCATCATGGCAGATGTCGCGAGCTATTTGCAGTCAAACGATCCCCAATGGCCCGCATGCAATGCAATGCAACACGCGCCGCCGCTGAATGTCGGATGACATCGACTCACATCCGCACGTATACACAAAGCTCTTCGTTCGAGGCAGGCTACGGCTATTAAAGCACCCAGCCACGAGGACGGCCTTTCATGCGATCTGCATCAAGGGTCACCGAGACACAGTCACCACGTAAAACACAGTCACCACGTAAAACTCAGTACCGGACAATGACAATGTGAGA
The DNA here is from genome assembly GCA_019775285.1 of Cystobasidium slooffiae. NCBI lineage: Eukaryota > Fungi > Basidiomycota > Cystobasidiomycetes > Cystobasidiales > Cystobasidiaceae > Cystobasidium > Cystobasidium slooffiae. The sequence goes on along the minus strand of JACWFZ010000059.1, from coordinate 14,763 downwards.
GGATCAGCGCAGCAGGCTGCGCCATGTTTGCTAGTGTGAGAGGTGTGTGCCTGACACATGTATGCGATGCCCAGGTCGCCGGCTCTAGGCCATTAGCACATACGCCCGGCTCGTCTGCGTCTCATTGAGCATTAATCGGCGAGCTAGAACATTATTCTTCCTGTTTGGGCGAAACCCATGAGTACAGCTTCATCTACGCAGACAATCCCATCGAATAGCTGGAGATCCGCAAAGAGCGCCGGATATGGTGGCATGCTTACGATGTATGTGCATTGGTAGAAACTGCTCGTGATACATGAGTAGTGTATTTTCGATACTCCTGCGCTGACAAACGTTGCGCAAAAGCTGATCGCTTCCGCAAGGGGCCTCCATATCTCGAAATTACGAAAGGGACTAGTGCGAGGGCGGTCGCTAGACCAACTACCAGACTTCCAGCTCCATGAATACCCATGCGGTCGTATACCTGATGACCAAACAGAGGGACTGCAGCGGCCATTAGATTTCTTCCCAGGTTCACTGCAAGCGCAAGAGGTAGTGCAAGACATCGAGAATTGGGTCAGCACACACTGGACTTGTGACACGACGTTGTTGCTTACTGGCTGCTAGCGCACTGCTGGCCCACAGGCCATACCCATCAGTTACATAATTAAATGCCGTCAAGTAGATCTGCAGTAACCCCGAGGAAAGTATCGTGGCCCCGACGAGTGGCACGACCCAGTGCACAGTGGAATACGTCGTCCAAGCGAAGATCCATGCACCAATGCTGACCAGAATGCCCCCGACCATCCCTGCGTACATGCGTGCCTCGGGACCCTCAGTCGCCACGCGCTGGCGGTAGAGTCTGTCGCAGAAAAGAGAGATAGGCATAGCCAGGCAAGATCCAATGATCTGGGAGACGTAGGTGACGCCGATTTGGCCGAGATCGAAGCCGTAAATTTGTGAGTAGACAATGGGGACGGAGAGGAGCAGGAGGTAGAGAACACCCCCTGAACTCCGCGAGGGTAGTCAGTGCGGGTCCCAGAATGACCGAAGTGCAAGTAAGAAGCGACTCACATGCGAAAGATACGTACACGGTCCAAGCTTGGATGAGCGGCTCAGTGAAGAGCAGCCGCATCGGTCTACTGAGCGTGAGCTTCACCATAGTTCCAAAAGGAGCTCTCACTTCGTCCGCTCGAGCTACATAGTTTAAATCGCCGGCTGCCTCGCGCACCTTCTTCGCTCTACGAGACAGGAGCACTGAATCTCTTGTTTCGGCTTGAACGAAGCATATAACGATGGCGAGAAGCGCGGCGAGAGCAAATTGGACCCAGAAGACGGCCTTGAAACCTTGTAGCATGGCTATGTAGCCAAACGCGACTGGTCCCAGACCTAGGGGCTAGACCGTCAGGGTTCATGCTGGTTGTGTTAAGATTGCAGTGTTTGGACAAATTTACCTGTGGGTGCGAAGGCAGAGAAGGCGAACATGGCCATCGGGACGCCTCTTTTGTCGCCGTTGAAGAGATCGCTAAGGGTACCCCCCTGAGTATAAGCAAGCGCTCGACCTTTCTTAAGCTGGATCTCTTCCTGTAGCTCTACATCGCAGCTCACCACCAGCGATATCGCAGTCGACCCGCCTACTCCGCTTAGCAATCTTGCGGCCAGCATAGTGGCAATATTCGGCGCAATGGCCTGTGGTATCTGAAAGACGGTGTAAAATGCCGCCGAGAGGATGTAGACGTTGCGTACGTAGACCTCGCCGAGGGGCGCGAGGAACAGTGGGGAGATCCCAAACATGACGGTATAGACGCTGATACCGGCGAGTGCAAGCTCCCGTGAACATTGTAGCTCTTCTTGAATCACGGAAGCTGAGATCGCGGATCCCGAGACAGAGATGGAAGCTAGTCTAGATCGTGTGTGGCAGTGAAGGGTGTCGATTCAGTGAAATCAGACTTGCCTGCCCCAGCTTGGCTGACAGCTTCGGACATAAGAGAGACTGAACAGCTCACGAGCAGAACGCAAAGCCAACCACGCTAATCAGCCATTTGCGGTAGGCCGGCGAGTTCCTCGGTGCTGTTGGATCATCGTGTTCGCACCATCCTACGTAGACTCGCCTCTGGCCTCAGCCTCGCGAATCGCGGATGCTGGATCAGTCAACGAAGCAGTCGTATGATCACTGCATCGTCGGACAGTCGGTTAATACAGGTCTGCCAGCTCGACAGTCGTTGGTGGTCCCGTAGCGTTCTCGTGTATCGGAGCCTCGGACCGCAGCACTCGAGCTGGCCGGCGCGCAAAATCGGGAGCCAGCACGGTCGTACCCTTGCAGTCATCTCGTGAATGGCCCTGGGATGAGACAGCCCGGAGTGTTACCTGACTGGCTTGGCTTACAGCACGGCCACCTGCGTGTAAAGAGGCGATCGAATTTTGTCGCAGATTTGACGGCCTTCGCCAGGTTAATACGCCCCACCGTAACTCCCTCGGGCCCTTCTCTTGCTTCGTCTCGACATCATTGCGGCAAATTTCACAGTCACAATCAACCACTCTGCTGCCACCGTCCCTAGCGCGTGACTGAAGGAGCATATTGTCCAAGGTGGCGTGGGGTAACTCTGTCTCGCTCGATTGGACTGCTCCAGTCCATCTGTTCAGCACAAGCTTCGGGACGCGCATCGAAACGCTGGCTCGCTTTACACACGCACACAAGACTGCTCGCTGGCCACCCCCACGCTCGGTCATGGCCATGACGAATGCTCTTGTGGTTCACCCCTTCAAACCAAGTGAAACGACTGGGTACACGCCTCCCAACTTCTTCCCGCCGCCAGCAGACAAACCGGAGTATCATCCTTATCGGCTGCCAAAAGATGACCAATACGACGACTGGATCAACAGGGTAGAGTTCGAGACGGGTCGGTTCTAGTACAGAGCCAGCCTTCGCCTCCGAGATTCCTGATCTTGTACGGGAGCTTGCGAGAAACCTCTTATTCAGGGCTGTTGGCTTTCGAGATGGCAAGATTGCTAGAGGTGGGGCTGTTAGCTCTGTTCTGCAGCATATGCCATGCCCCAAGGAAATTTGCTAACAAGAGGTCTTTAACATCGTGTTCTGCAGAAAATGGGTGCAGATATACGCATCTTTAATCCTGCTTGGTTGCCGGTCAAGCACGACCGCGAGCCCGTTCCCGAGCCTGCACAAGAGCTCAGGAACCTCTCACTATGGTCGTGAGTATACAAGTGGAAATTTTGAGAAGACTGAAAAGATTACAAAGCTAATAACACGCATCTTGCAGGGATGGACACGTTTGGGTTAGCCCCGAGCAGGTGAGGACAGTCTTGCGCACGACAACGATCGGACTAATAACGAACTTTTGCACAGCACGGGCAAATTACAGCAGCCTTCAAGAATTAGATCGATTGGATCCCGTTATCGACCGGGAGTGTCCGCCCCGACTCAAGGTCGCACACTTGCAGTAGCCCAAGTAAGCGGAGGCTCCCAGTCCTTCAACACGGTCAATACCCTTCGGATTTTTGGGCGGTGGATGCGCATGTTCACGATACCTAACCAGTCGAGCGTACCTGTTGCCTGGAAGGTATTCACGACTGCTTCGGAGGCGCCAGAATTGGCAAAAAGTGCAGCGAGCATGGAAAGGGTGAAGGTGAGCTCGAATCGAAATCGCGTGGCCGATGTTATGGAGGAGCTAGTGAAGATTACATGCCTGATGAGTGGAAAAGATTACCTGTTCTCGGACAGGTTCTCAGAGAGGAAGGAGAAGACGGAGCTTGGGAAGCTGCTGACTCAAGCCGAGATGGACAGCATTGTGGAGGCGGACAAGAAGCGGAAGGTGAGTAGATTCATGAGCACTGTACAACTGGGTGCAATGAAGGATTGACCATCCCCGCCACCATCTACGTTCGTAGACCGAGATTTCGCCTCCTTAGGAATCGGAAATGCATCATAACCCAGCATGTCGCTTTGTCCATCGTACAAAGTTGCCCGTGACTCTGCTCGGAACAAGACTTACGTAAAGTCGTCGCCGTCATGCAGCAGCACGGAGATACGCATTCATTTCGCCATAATGATAGTCGGCGCAGAGCTTGGACCTACGACACTGATCATGCGGTGCTTCAATACTTAAGTCACGTGCGAGCAGATCAACGCAGCAAGATGAGTCGAGGAAACCATTGGGATACAACGCACTGGTGCAAAGACGGCTGATGACTGACTCGCCTTTCAAGACGGTGTACCAGTAATACTGTAAAGGCTTTGTGGCACACGCCAGGTCCCGATTTGCCCACAACAGGCCGTCATAGCCTGTCGACGCGGAAAACACTGTAGGCATCCTTGATTCCGTCCGCTGATGGTATTCGGTTTGCACGTTTTGACTGAAGGACGTGCAAGATTGAGTAGCGATCATTTCGAGCAGACGAGTGCTACATATGTCGGTTTCTTGCGCTTTTGTCATCAACCCTTCAGCAGCCAACACCCCTCATACTGCTCTTCCTTTTGGCTCGGGAAGAAGTTGTCTAGACCGATCACATATGTCATCATCTTTGGGTCAGTAATGCTGTTTCTCAGCTTTCGATTCCCTAATCTCGCTGTTCCTTCCAGCTGTCTTTTGCTCGTGCTCACCAAGGCTGGATTCAGCAGCGCGATGAGATTCTGATGAAAGCATTACAAGAAAGCGGCCAAGACAAAGGAAACGGAACAGACTGCGGAAGTCGCACGCCAGGCTCGAGAACGCTACAATGGTCTCGTAGCAAATGCTTCGAGCCTTCAACTGGCTAACGCCTTGTCAAGATAAGATGCATTGCAAGATATAGCAGGGTAATAGCTGATTCTGCCCCCTTGTGACATCGCCACACGACTAAGCTCAAGTGGCTGTTCATTCTCTGGAAAAGCCCCACTCAGGCAAAATTCTAATCGCTTTAGTTGAGCGTCCTTGTCTCTGTCATCGGCAAATGCCGAGTCTGTATAGCCAAGCAATTCTTCTTTTCCTTCGATGCCATAAGTTATGCCGTAATTGACGGTTCTCTTGACGTATCTATACACACGTTTGAGACCGTCTAAATGGTGTTGAGAAGGTTTGCTATTAAATCTTGAGAACATGCCGCAGGCATAGGCCAAGTTTGGACGAGTACCTAGCATAAGAAACCTGACTGAGCCCGACATTGCTGGATAGACCTTTGGGTCAGCGAGGTCTTCATTTTCTGAAGTTTATTGGAAGACTTGTCCAGTTGCCACAGGTGTACTGACTGGTTTACAGTCGTGCATGCCGAATCGCTTTGGGATTTCATTGGCGTATCGTGTCTGCTTGATGGTGAGAGTTCGCGTCTTGCGATCTCGAGTGACCTCTAAGCCAAGGAAGACATTTAGATCATCAAGTCGCTTCATTGCGAACTTACTTTCGGGGTAACTTATCAGTTCCTCAACCCTATCTGCTTCTCCAGCGCATAGCCATATCGTCCAGTACGGTGGCGACTCCTACTTTCTTATCCTCCGACATCCAAATGCATGTATCATCTGCTTTGAGAATCAAACTACGTTCTTCCAGCGCTGTATGTGTCATTTGCCACCAATGTCTACCTGCTTGCTTGGATCCATTGCCTTCTTCTTTCCAGACTTTATTGTCGTCTTCTGGGAAACCGTCTGGTGGTTTAACTTAGATCTCCTTTTCGAGAGGTGCGTTGAGGGAAGCTGTTAGTGAGTCTACTTGCTTAACCTCCCAATCTTTTGCTGCTGCCATTTGCCAGGAAAACGAATTGAGCCGTATGCGGCAACCGGAGAGAATGTCTCGAAGAAGTCGATGCCTTATGGCGAGGTAGGTATGGGCTCGAAGTGATCCGGAAGCCCTTGAGATTTACACAAAACTCCTCTTAAAAGCTTCACAACCATATGCACAATGTCTGCTACGCTGGGTTACTACTGGACATCTCATCGATCCATACGACGATTTCATGATACGAGAACATAAATCGCTACATCGCGCAGCGTTAGATCAGGATTACGTAGACGAGTGTTGGGAGCGAAAATATACACTGAAGGACCTGAGTATGGGCAGTCCTAACTCGGTGTCCTTAGGTGTAAGAGCGACGAAAAGGGAGAGTGGACTTCGAGGAGGAGCAATCGTACCTGCGTTCTTGGAAGCATGGAAAATCAAAGTGCTCCTGTAGCAAGCAACATCAGAAACGAAGACGGGAGTATCTCGGCTTCAGGGGGACGGCTCCCGCGTTCAGGCTAACTCACCCACTGGTCCGCTGCAGTCTTTCAGCAATGATTGTGAGTATCTCGCGCCCTTTTACGGGTCCTCCAGCACTCTATCCAAGTTGTTTATTTGGCTCGGTTCTCCCAGTGGACATCTGCCTCAAGGCCTCTTTCATCGCTTTTCCGCCTCTGAAGCGATCATCTTCATCATCGCTACCTTCATCAAGCATATCGGCATTTTCTTCCTGTGTCGATGCGTTTGCGTCCGTTGGAATTGTAGGAGAGCCTGAATTAATTCGTAGATGAGAAATGATTGGTGCAGAGCCGGCTGGACGAAATATTAGTATTTTTGAAGGGAGAAAGCCGGCGAAAATTCGAAGTGCTCCTCTAAGCGGGCTATCAGCATATCGTATTCCTATAACGTCGACAAAGCGTGTTAGTACGAAGCCTTATGAGAAGCAGACAACATACCTTTATAAAATCCCGAATGCCGCTGCACAGAGCATGACTTGTCAGACCAAAGTTCAGATGACTATATGCCTCTACGAAGGACTGAATAGAATCATGGTATGTGGCAAGTTTTACGATCTTGTACGTCAACTCCCGAAGCGCAGGGTCTGAGACAGCAAGCGCGTTAGCACCAGTACTCATTCGTAGTACAACGCTATGACGATGGGCTTACCGACTGCCGAGTCTATTGCGTAGCAGGGACCACTGAAATCTCCAGACTGAGCTGCGTCGGTTTCAGCAGTACCATCTATTCGTATGAACTGACCCTCGACACCCTGTAGAATCGTGGTCAGCTAACTCTTTGCAAGACTTGTCTTGCAGTCCAGACTGACTATCAACACTCCGAGTAGGTCCTCGACGAGCAAAGCTTCTTGAATTGTGAGGTCTGCTTGAGATATGTCGTCCAATACGACCTTGCCCTCCTCCTCGTCGGCTCCGCTTGATCATCGAGTTGCTGAAGGTCTGATTCGTCGTCCTCATCATTCGAGGACTGCGTAACTATCTGGCGAAGACGTTTGGTCGTGACACGTTCTTGACGCAAGATGGCTGTATTTGCAAGGCGAGAATTGAGGGGAGCATCTACGAAGGAGGTCTCGGCAATGAAGGATGCTTCAGGAAGTGCCGATGCTGTGGTTGTCCCTGGCAATAGTCAGCACATATCTAAAACACACCTATACAAGTTGTTACAATCAAAGCCAACCGTACCTCGAGCTTTTCCTTTGCGGTCTTGCATGTTTGTTTTACGTGCATCCGGCGCCACAGGACGTGAAGCTGGTTCATGCTGGGACGCACTCGCCCTTCGCGCTTGCTGACCATTTGTGCTTGGACCGCGTTGAATGTTTGCAATCGATTTACTGAGCTTATCGACCTGCTTTGCTGAGAGTCCCAGGTGCGCAATCTTGCTGTTTGCACCTGGAGTAAAAGGTACTCTGGCATGCGCCGAGTTGGTGGACAGCGAGCTATGCGGGCGTGCTTGAATAGTTGCATTGGAGGAGCTAGACGACACGCTGCGTTGCTCACGCTCGCGCTCGCGCTGTCGCCCACTCAAGCTGCTTGCTGGCTCGCTGCTGTTTCTTGCATGTTGTTGATCCGAGACGCGGTCGACACCAGACAGGCGTGACGAGGGCCGCGACATTGAAGCGGTAGACCCAGCGGCAGCAGAGAACTCCCGTGCAGTCGATTCTTTGCAGTTCTCACGAGGCTATGTATGTATTGCTCTGGTTGGAGTACCGTATAGAGCAGCCTGCACAAGTGCGAGTGCATGACAGCGGTCCAGAAAAGCGTGATCACTGGACACTTGGGAGGCACGAAGCAACATAGCAGGCACTCTCTTAAAGGTGATGGGAAACGTGATCTATACTATTGAGGAGCAACCTCCTCATTTGCTCACGGGGCCACCCACAAGCATCATGTAATGCAAGCGGCGTGCGGGTGCTACACGGACAAACTACAGTAACTTTGACGGAAGAAGCTGAAGATTATTGCGCCTTGGGATCTCTTTCCCTAGATGACAGCTTCATCCGAAGGACTCCATAACGACCTGCCTGTTCTTGTTCTTCTGTTCTATCGTCGGCTGAAGCTGATCTAGACTTTTGCGAATGTCTAGCATCTTTTGATTGTAAAAGGTGCGGACGTCTTTCGTTGACTATCGACATCAATGTGGTGTTGGTCCGATGGACCAGGAGGACAGTCAGTGTATGCTTCTGCCTCGTGGGCCGTCTTCGCCAATGCGTACCTTTTCAATGTAGTATCTCGCACCGACATCTACCAAGACGTTCTCGGGGTCTGCTAGCTTGCCTGACACATACAGCGAGCCTGTCAGTGGGACTAGAAGCTGTTTTGCTATATCGCAAAGGGGGATCAGCTCTCCTCGAGACAAGTCTACCGTCCTGGAAGACCACATACATGCTCTTTCTGGGGTAAGTAACATCATCAAGACTGCTCTTGGCTTCTTGAAACTTGGCTTGCGCCTGCTTGAGTGCAGTGAAAGAGTTTGTGAGATGTTGTACTTCCTGCAAGACATGATAGTATTGTTGGGTGTCGCGAGTCAGAAGCTTGGACGGATGCGTGCGTGCGTGCCAACTCTAGCCACCAGCATTGCTGTATCCAGGACACACCTCATCCAGCTGCTGCTTGATTTGGGACAGCTGCTACACAGTAAGCTCTTCAAGGGCCACTTGCTGTTGAGACGCCATCTTGCAGAGTGTACGGTGCGAGAGTAGGCAGGTGTCCGTCCATCTAACGATATCTCCAGTCTTTAACCAGCTGCGCGATCGAAGCAAGAGCTGGCTGGCTTGTGATGGCATTTTGACCAATTGGAAGAGACTTGGAGAAGGCGGTTTTGTTCAGGTTTCAAGGCTTGCTTTGCAACAATCTTCCAATTTCGGCTGATCAACTTTCTTCCTACTGAAGGATCTTGCTGTCAAGGTTCTCCTGTTGGGAGACATCCCAGAGCTGGTGCGATTGACAGCCGAACTCGCTGCGATGTCGAGGCCTGCGATGTCGAGGCATAGGTGACCGGGATCGCGAGGTAGACGCGGAAGTTGTTCTGGAATTAGTCTCCTTGTATGACCACGGGCTGATGGCTGAACTTTTTGCAGGTTATGCTTTGATGGATGCTGCGTATGGGTCAAGGTAGATCGGGCTTCCGATGCTAGAGCGTGGATCTCGGTCGAGTTCGAACTGCCAGACCCGGGCGGCTCACCCGACTGGACTTGACATCGTACTCGTCTCCCGCCTCATTACCTGTATCGCTTTCGTCGTTGTTGTGTAATAAGGCTGGGGGTTCGCTGTACGATCCGTCTTCCGGAATAGCTACATCCTCTTCTTGTTTGGAAACCAGGCCACTGACAAATGCTCTTATAGTGGGCTTTCTTGGTACAGTGAGCATTCTCTACGGACTTCTACACGAGTGAGTCTTTCGGCTATCCATTGTAACTGTTGATACTTTACAAAGCCTTCCTACCCTGTTTTCATTCGGTGTTTATCCTCCCAGTGAGTTTGTGGTTTATAATGTCCGTCGCGCGCAGCCTCCCTATAGCAAGTCGCTGAGACGAGTGTCTGCAGTCTTCCAGAGGCTTCGTGGTCTCAACGCTGGTCAGTCTGGACTCTTATTCCTGGCTGTTGGGCTCGGCATACCGTCGGTGCATTGTGGAACATACATCTCACCCTCCCACGTGATTTGGAAGGGAATACCCCTCCTGAGGAGCGTCTGTACGGTGCCATGTGGTCGGGTGCTTTCCTCTTAGTGGGCATTTATGGTAATAAATGGCGTTCGGAAAGACAAACGAGACAGACACAAGCGCTCAGATGTGGATTCTCTGCAGTGTTGCCATGCTGGCTGAATCGTTCGTCATACTGAAGGTAGATATGAAGCGTGCTTCAGCCTTTACGGTAGCAGCATGCGATGTCAACTTGCGTTTGGTTGTCTTGGGCGTATGGGAAGCAAGTAAGTGTGGGAAAGACAAAGAAAGCTGTAAATGCTATATAGATTGGAGATTTTATGTATCTCCCGAAATAGGCTGCAGACATATATATCAACTCGAGGAAACAAACATCCCGGCCGGCAGAGTGAGAGAGGGACACTGTTTACTATTGTGACTTCGGTTCTCTTGCGGCACAACTGACTATGACCCACACCACCTATTGACTCTTCTTAATTCGATGGAAATTTACAGGTGACTGCGGTGACTTTTAAGAGTAGAAGCTGGCTATTCTGACCTAACACACCTATCATGTTGAGCAGACTGGAAGCGTGCGCATACAAGTCTGCAGTCGGCCGCCGGGCGGGGTACCACGCCGTTCGGGTGTGTAAGCAGCTGGCAGTTTCCCCTTCTGCTGTGTCAATGAACGAGGTTCAACAGGCCATCGTTAACCCGCTTACCCCACGCAAGTACCCCTAGACTACATCGACAAATTCACTGCATTATTAGCTGTCACGGCTCGTAGCAAAAGAAGGTCGGAAAACGCCACACCAATATAGAAGCAGCTTGAAATTTCTTGATATATCGAATCCTGGTCCTCATTGAAAATTCAATTGCACTGAAAAACCAGCGTAGTACTGTGCGCTCCGACGGACTTATGCAAGCACCCGTCTTCTCAGAAGGTGTAAGGGCCAATGCCCTTACAAGCGATAGGAGGGTCGCCCAGCGGAGCATTAACTTGCTCTTTTTGTACATGCTTAGTATGACCAGCAACATGATAGGAGGCCGTATGCCGCCACTTACCGCAGTTGCACAGACAGAGCTCCCATGATTAGAGTCTACCCGGCTATTTGCGTGCGTCATCACACCGGACTCTGCCAGATACCGTGGCAGATGGCGTCGATGACTGGCTGATCGAAAGAGATGAATCGACGGACCGTTCAAAAGACGGCAGAGAAAGCATAACCTCAGCTAAGATGGCAAGGTCTGGTATTTGTACAGGCGCTTAGGTGCTTGCGGGAATACGATAATCTCTTGTCGGCATGACGACGACGAGCTAAGATTTGCCACACCTAGAACTAACAGTCACAGCTGAATCCAACACTCCCCTTCATGCACTGAGCCTTAGAAGCTAACAACGTGGCACAGAACACGCCGAGTCTAAGTCTGAGACTGGTGAATGCTGGTTTAGCCAAAGCATGTGATAAAGATATGCGATCTGATCCGCCGTTGTGATAAGAATCGATTCTATCTGTCCCAATATCCTCCCGAATAGTGTGCGCTCTGATGTCTAGACGCTTGGTCCTTTCTCTGCTGACACGCCCGGTCTGTCAAAGTAATGGTAGCCATGATGTCGTTTGCTTGGGCTGCAGTAGCTGAAGGCAGATCTACCGAGTGATATGCGAGCAACGACGCCCTGGCCAGGTTCGAGACTGTGCTTTCGGAAGCCAGCAAGCTCCTTCGGTACAGGGAAGAGGGAAGACCTTGCCAGCGCAACGTACGCTTGTAAGACTTCCGTCCTCGCCAGCTGGGCCGCGTTGGTGGCCAAGGCAGATACATCGAGACTGATTGACTAATTGACTGACGAGGTGGTTCGACGTTGAGCTTGCTCAACTTGATCACTCCCATTATGAAGGTCGTGTAACTTGAGTTGGAGCGAAGCCTTCGAAGGCTTCGGCTTGTCTAGCGAGCATGCCTCTGCACCCCCCCCACGAGCATATGTTCGCTGTAGTAGCTGTAGCATTTCGGACCAAGGAAGAGTGGATACGAAGGCACGTGGTACAGTCGATATAAAAATGTAAGGAGCAGCTTGCCAGACGGGTTGTGATTGCGGAGAGAATGTCTGCTTCGCTGAGCCCGCCTCGTTTCCACAACATGGAAAGCCTACGATTCCTTAAAGTTCAGGATGTATGCCATGAGAGCGAAGCGAACTATGCTCACTTGAACCCGCGTGTCGATACTAAGACTGTTCCAGGTGCGACGCAGCACCAAGCAGCAAGCCGGGAAACACGCTTAGTCTTGTGATACAGCCAAGAGGGCGCCCTAACACTCTGCGCGTGAAATCGAGACTGCGCAGAGATTTTATGGATCTGGTGCCTCGGCTGTGTCGCGCCTATCCGTGTGAACCAACTCTGCCAATGCCGCCCAAAGCGACAGTATTGGACCATCGTATCCCAGGTACACCTTTGATGCAAACGGCAAATCGCGTGTCTCGTGGAAGTACTTCAAGGCGGTTCTAGACCTGCTGACCGTTTCCCGGTGGAGGAAGCTTTGTTTCCAAGCTTCCGGATACCGAAAGGCTATCTCAGGTACGGCCCGCAAATTGGAGAGACGATCCCTTTGCTGAACAAGCTCATCAAGGATTTTGTCGATTTGCGGATACCAATCCTTGCCATTGTATACCAGTGTCAGATGTTCGATGGTAGGCGGGAGCTTTTCGACTGGACAATAGCTGAAGATCTCTGCCAACATCTTGCGGACGCCGTCAGGTGCGGGAAGATCTCGTCGGCTATGTCACCCAATATTATCGCCTTTTAGATCTGATGACCGTGCCTATGCAAAAGCTCTTGTACCTTCTCGTAGATGACACCTTGAAGATACAAGCGTTTGAGCTTGGGAGCCTCAACGCGAAAGAAATTTTGGGCACGCTCAAGCGAGTCTGAATTCATATCGAGACCTAGGCACTCGAGGTGCGGGAGTTGCAGTTCTTCCGTCTGCTGAGGAAGTACTTCCTGCTTGAACGCCCAAAACGATCGCGTTCTCAGTACGCTATGCGGTCTCTAACCCAAACGCACCAGAATTACGAGGCCAGGCGCGTCTTATCTATGATAAGTCAGCCGTAAGCGCAGATAAGCCCTTCTTGGCAGCTAGGAGATAGCAGCGTCATCACTCTCGAGCTGCCGAAGCTTGCTCCCTATCCGCTGCTGGGGCTTCCTCCTGCGCAGCATCACATCTTCCTCGATGTAAATCAAAACAGTCCTACTACTTGGGTACTCGAGGGCGCGCCCTTTTTGGACAATAATGGTCAAGTCGTGCCGCTGCTCTTCTACCCCCGAGACGCTCCAACCGTCTTCCGACTCGGGGAGCAGCAATTGGTCGACGTAATCCTCCAAGTCGGCCGCTTTCCTGCACGGACCCGCAGTGCAAGGCTGATTTTCTTCAAAACCGTAGATTGCTCAAGATAGTATGGATACTATGCCTCATTTTATTCACCTTCACGGATACTACTTCCGCGTGTTCGGGAGTATGCAAAACTCATCATTTCCGGCAGGAATGGCGATAGATGAAGTCCTGAAAGAAATGCCGCAATTAAGATCAGCCATTGCTCGTGCACTACACCTGAGTCCTTCCCTCCACAGAGAGATTCGGCACATCTGCCAGAAAATGGCTGGATGGCTCTGCGTGTTGTCGCCGATAAATCTGGAGCATGACTGCTTCACTGTCATATTAATTCAACACTTAGCCGTGAGTTCCCCTGTTCCCTGTCTTGAGCTTCAATCTCAGCTGAGACACGCTGTCGCTCCATAGTCCGGCATGGCTGTCGCATTCATTGAGCTTGAAAATGCCCTCCCTGTCTTCGACATCGCCACAACCCAAGTTTCTACTATCGCGCCAGCCACGATCATACCGGGGTGATGCCTGCTGAGCAAGGGGGAGCCTCACGAATAGCTAAGCTTGGTCTTGTGTGCTGTTCGGTTAATCTGGTAGACAATGAAGCATGGTGGTCTTGTTTTCTCACCGCCCGCTGGGGCATAAACAAACCGCGGATGTAGAAAGTTTCAGCTCCAATCGCACTCTAATGTTAGCCGAAGGGCCACCTCAAAAGTTTAGTCAAAGTAACAGTGTACGTTAACACTCGCGATTGACGTATATGATTCATCGCACCTCTTATCAGCCTTATTTTCACTTTTCGAGGAAGCAGAGATTGTCCTGTACAAGTGGAGTTACTTTGACGGACGTCTTCTCTCGAAGTTTGCTGTACACGTCGGCCGCAGGGCGTAGCTGCTTCCATGCCGAGGAGGACATGTACCTTTCTCGACACTGGCCTCTCAGCTCTGCGTGCGTGGTGGGCTGTGTTGTATATTGAAGAGCGGATCGCTCATATTCGAGAAGTTACGTATAGGGCACAGGCTCGGCTGCTATAATGCGCCAGCGCACGCCCCGTACTCTCGAGGCAGCGCCACTGGCTTCTCAGCGATAGTGACGCGAAAGAAGAAAGCCGAGGGCACAACCTTCTAGGCAACACCCCTTCAAAGGAAGCAGGCTTGTAAGGTAAGGTTAATTGCGAAGCTCACTGACGTAGCAGAAGCGAGCAGCATGCTTACCAAATTGAACAGTACGGTAGGAGCATGCCAGGGGGACCTCATGCAGGCCCAGAAAAAGGAAATGACGTGACGCCAATGAGCTGTAGACCGAGGTACACACAGCCAAGTTTGAATAGCTTCCAGTCTGCTTTGCATCCCGTCCCCCCTCTGTTGCATTGTGTTGGAGCCCCATCATTCTGGAGTCTGCGGGCCGAGGAGCGAGACGACAAGTCCCGGAAGCACCGCAGGTCGCGGAAGGACTTAGCGACGAGGACCGCCCTCTAGATCTTGTATTCCTAGCTTCACTCGTTGTCTTCACTCATAGGAATTAACAGGTTATCAGACCCTGTAAGCGGAA
>JACWFZ010000058.1:0-15402 GCA_019775285.1 Cystobasidium slooffiae | reverse complement strand
GTGGAGAGTGCAAGCGCGACTCCGTATTTGATGTAGGGCGCCAACGGCAGCTCAGCCCAGACCAAAACCAAAACCGGAATCGACAGAATGCCGATGATGGCGGTCCTAGCGGCAACATGGTACAGATCATCGCGCACGCGCTTTTGCGCTGCATTTTCTGATGGTTCCTTTAAAAGCGGGGTGTATTCCTGTAGATTCCGGAGCACATCGCGAGGGTTGCGAGCATCGGGCCCCTTGACGGTGACAGGTAGGTGATAAAGCTTGGGGGATGAGCGCTTCTGCCTCTGGAATAGATGAGGTAGCCACCACGGTGCATCTTCCCCTGCTCTTACATGCTCCAGGCCATATGCTTCAATCACGGACTGGGGCAGAGTCTTCTGAAACGTGACAGGTAGCACGACGCTGTTCGCATCAGAGACCCTGGCGTCGTCCGCTACGATGTCGAAACCAGTCGCGCGAGCCACAAATCTCGCAACAGCTTCAAGTCGTATTTGATCTGGAGCAGTGAAGATCAGTGAGGTACACAGAAACACAGAAAGGTAGTGTGTATGGGACTTGCTACGCACCGGGGTCATACTCGAAGTCTATAGTTCCCTGAAAGTAGTCTAAATGAAGAACCTTTACTGATGGCAGCTGGTTGAGTGTTCGCGACGCTTTGTAGGCGCAGTCCGCGCAATCCATACGTTTGACAAGAAGTCTTGAAGGAAGGAGCGGGGGCGAGCTTCTGCTCGCTATTGACGCCCGTGGCGAGGTACCTGGAGATTCTTCCTTCTTGGCGGCGGTTCTGACCGAGGACCGCCCCTCCTTTCGCCCGGTCCTGCCCTTGCTGCAGCAAACTGTGCTGCTTTTACAGCATAATCGGCCCCACCACAAGCAGCACTTTCGTATCTGATCAGAAAACTGAATGATATGCTCCCACGGGATATAGCGCGCTTGTTCTTTTCGACCTGAGTGTTTGAAGGCTGCTTATCAGTACCTTCTGGCCACCACTGCAAATGATCGGGGGCATACCTAGTACGTCCTCGAGCACATAGCGCAGACAGCAATCACAGAGGGATCCTGAGAATGAAAGCAGGCGTAAGTAACTAGAGTTTAGGGATAAGTGTGGACAATAGCACGAGAGCTGACCGTCATCATTTGCATGTGCCGCCTTCTCGTCTGTATGAAAACGGCCGGGACTGGTTTTTCCTGAATCGACGGTGTTGCGAATCTTCGAAGAAGTGCAGCATGGACTCTTCTCATCGCACGACGAGTCATCACCCCGCGCAGCGAGTCGACCCATGGGCTTGCAGTCGATAAACGTCCCACCCTCGTTGAATTTGCCGACGCCGGACTGCGTAGTGCTGCAGCACTGGCCATTCTTGATACAAGGTGCAGATGCGGGTGCAGCAGCCACATTGGAGCTGTATTTGTGTTCCTGGGACTGAGAAGCGCTGCATTTGGAGGTGCTGCACTGAGCAGCAAGGGTGCACTTGTTTGCGCTGCAATCGCGCGTATTGCATTTGGAAGTGGAGCAGTCGTCAATACTGCACGTAGAAGTGCCGCATCCGGATTCCTTGAAAATAATCCCAAGCTCGACGGCGGCGGGTGACCTGGTCACGCAGTCATTGTTGCATACATCGCTGCAAGCTTGCTGCTGTGTCTGTGTCGTTGTTGTCTGACTTCGCCCGTCATCACCTCCAATAATCGATTGCGGCCGTCCATCTAGAATGTCCGCCATGATTGTGCTAGTGAGGAACAGGATGACTGTCTTGGAGTCTAAGCTATCGACATGCAAGTCGGCTCTCCGTATGTGTTGCGAAAGGGAACAGAAGAAGGTAAGACGAAATAGCGCCTCACCCATTAAACGTTCGCTGAGAAGGCAAGTCAGGAAGTTGAAACTCGATCGGCGATGGCCCCCAACCATTCTCCCCGGTGCTCAAGTGTCTCAAATATGAGCCGCGCAGGCCAGACTCAATGAGCCGCGGCAGGGAAATGAGTAGGTCACCCCGCCCTTCCCTCTCGATCACTGTCCCAGTTTAAGGTCGGTGCCTGGATGCAGAGGATCTCGAATACTCCCTCTTCACCATCAGCAAAACATCGGGCTCCATGAATTTCCTACTATGTACTGGTCGAAGACTTTTTGTGATATCAGGGATACAGACAGGGTCTGGAGCATGAGGACCAACTTTCTGATCGAGCTATGATATCAGGCGGGGATCAGCCAACCAGACCGGTGTAGCATGCGCTACCTGAGCAAATCTCTGATATAGATCTGTTAATGGCACTTTATGTATAATGTGCTGCAACAACACTCTTGGCGAGCTTACCGATATGGTTGCGAGCCTCGGAGTCACGTTGTCTAACCTGGATTGATTCAAAGATTAGCATTTTGCACACCTCAGGATAGTAGAACTGGGGACGTACAAGCGGGATTAATAGCGTTACAGTCTCTGCAGGGATTATTGCAGTCGGTAAACTGTCGGCAGCAGCGACCGGATCCAATCCGAGCCTCTAGATCCATATACCCGGCGAAGAGGTTGTCACAGTTCACGGGACTGTTGGATTGAGGTGTGATGAAGGTTGCGGAAGAGCCCTTGCCAGGTGAGGTCTCGACACTTTGTATACCGCATCTCTGCTGAAATTTCTTCAAAGTGCCCTGTGCGTTTCTTTGCGTATGAAGAAGACGCTTATATCGGCGATGTTGCAGTCCGGCCAGCTATTCGTCTCCTTAAGCTTGATCGGCCTCTGTTGGCTTCGTAGTAGCAAATCAGATCGTCTATCGTATTTGCAGTACCATCGTGCTTTCAGGGGGCAAACGTTCTCAAAAGAAACGCGGCTATCAATCCAGATGATGTCAAGAAGCTATTGGACGTGCGACACACCCAGCTGGCCGGCAATACAGATATCGCACCTGTCGAGGCGTCCGATTAGTCTGCGAGTAAGATGATCGTCATACGCTCCACTTCATCTCACGAAGAAAGCCAAATGATCATAGGCGGCGAAATTCGAGCAGCATACCAATTTCGAGCAGTTTCGCTCGGAAAGCGGATTGTGGCAGGGTCGAAATAGCGTGTCCCCTATTTGGCGAGCAATTCGGATCGGGTGGCGGGCATCGCCGTTTCCCTCCCGTAACTTGCTACGAGGTCAGCTATTGCACGTTGCGCTCGTGGGAGCTGAATGTAGCTACAAAATTGAGTTTGGGCTAAAGTACTCCTACCTAGATGATTACGCGTCACAACCTTCCTTGGACGATCAAGCGATGTGCCGAATGCTGTTCTTCACGGCATGCGGCCTGCCTGCGCTGCCCAAAGCTAACAATAAACTGCCACATAGCCTTCTCCGGCTTGTACAGGGGTGCTGGCTAGAGGAGCCTTCCGCTAGACCCCATGCTGAACGTTTGCATGCTGTTATCAACTCACTGGCTCTAACGCCGGTTACGAACAGCCTTTTCCCCCGCCTTGTCCGTCGCCTAGGCTGGATCGTCGCATATGAATATTTCGCACCGGCCTTCCGAAGCTTCAAAATGGAGGCATCACGCCGCATCTCACAGACCTCAGATGTCGCGCGCGCCCAGTACAGCCTCCTCCTGGTCAACCAAAAGTTCGCCATCGTCTCCATCCTTTCAGATCCTGCACTCAGATGTCGTGCGCATTATCGATTTCAGCCAGCTATTGAGCATGCATTTCGTACCAAAAACCAATGCTCTTGTCACACTTTTCGGTACTCAAGAAAGCCGCAAAAGTTAACTGGTGTGCTGGCATACTTTTACGGGTCGAGTTCACAAACAGGAATTCGCGCAGATCTTGCTGCCTATCGACACGGAAGATTTCGATTTCCCGAGAGGGCACTCTCCAAGCAGCCCTGAGTAGGAGCTCAGTCTCAAATTGGCGTTTGGAGCCTTACGGCGAAAGCGCCTCATTGAATCGCGAATACCTTCGTGCCAGCGCACACTGTGAAGTCTCTCGTCTTTTCGGTCGAAAGAGATCTGGTCGCAATAGCTACTGTGCACTACGTCCGGATTTTCTGCTCCACGAATGAGCATCCATACAGTCGTATGCTCGAATGTCACTGGCAGGCTAGTCCTGAGCATGGCATGGATCCCCATGTAATGCAACCCTTCCTGGCACGAGGGCATTCCCTGCATTCTACGCCTACCGGAGACTGAAGCGGACTCAGTGCGGAGACTATCGCGAAGCATTGTGGATCTCCGAGTCACGCAACACGACAAAGCTGTAGTAGCCATGCCGGACGCGGCTGCAGATCAGTCCGAAGCAATGGGCCATAACATCTAGCAACTTGCCCGCTGGCACTCACATTCAAGTAGCCATGTAGTACATATACAGCTTTCTCCCACTAGCCATGTGCATCTTGGCGGACATGACACGGGTGTTTCATGGCCAAGTAGGCCTCCTTACTCATATTTGTTCCACCCAGGTTATGCGGTCAAGACTGAATAGTACCGCCCTGTACCCTATGTTCTTAGTAATTACTGAGGTCTGAAGGATGAGCGCTCCTTGTAACGGTGAAGTTGAACGCTAGGCGAGCCGCCCCTGCTTGATTGCTGGTCATGGTACGACGGAAATATCCCTAATTCGACTGGCATGCAACTTGTGCCTATAGCTGAAATGCTTAGTCGAGACAAAAGATAGCTATACGCACAGAAACATTGTTACAATTGGTGGGGATTGATAGTAACATATGCAACGCTCGCAAATACTTGATAAAGCCAACATACTTTTCTGAAGGAACAAAACAGTTCCTACGCAAAGTAAATGCTCAAACTCCTGCCTGCTCTGCCATGTCGACAGAGGGTGCAACTTGCTCTTGTGCTGTGATTGTCTCATCCGCCATACTCCCTCTTCGTCATCTATATCCATGCTGTGGTTGGACTCCGTCTCGTAGTCGTCTTGACTGGTCATTTCCTCCTGGTCATCTTCCAGGTCGACCATCTCGATATACTGAGACAAGGTGTCCCTTATCCGTAAATTTCTCCTCTCGATGCTTTCTACCGCTGCTCAAGAACTGGCATGAATCAGTGGACAATGCAACGGTGCTGGCATCTGGAAACGTTGCTTGCTGAATACCAGACAGGTCATTGTGAAAGTCTGGAGAGTACTGTTCGATAGGCACAGCTTTTGGGAGCTGGCCAAAGGTAGAGAAGTCATCATTTGGTATCACCTTTCGAGGCCTTCCTCGCCGTTGCCTTCCCTCCCTTATATCACTCGACGGCATAAATCGTCTAGACTTCGGAAGAAAGTCTCAGCCTGGATCGATCGTTCGGTTCGTCTCTTTATCACGTAATGACCGCCTTGGGGATTTAATTCGTCATCACTGTTTGCTCTAAAGTCGCAAACGAGCATCCGGTATCGACGAGCATTAGTGGTGTTCGCGAAGATACTTGGGATGTGCCACTGCAAGCTGTAGATGGTCCGCTGAACAGTCAGATAATACCGCAAGGTGTCTTCATTGCGAACGCAGCTACCGACCTTTGACGTCGGTATATAGTATTGAGGCGGGCCGTTTTTTTTTTAACACTCCACGGGTTCAGATTCTCTTTGGCGCGTAGGCTGCGCTGTAAATGGTGCATGAAATGGTTATATATGCGAATGACCACTTCTGTCTCGTTAACTGCCGTGGTGTCCACTGCAACGAAAGCGTATGAGTCCATACCCAGAGCATGCTTGAAAGTGGTGATGGCCACAAGTCGGCAAGCAGATTTGTACGAGGAGTAGGGTGACTCGGAGAGATCAGGCACCGATATTTTACAACTCGTATTTAGCGCAACAAGTTTGCATGTATTCCAGAACGTCCTCCTTCAAGAATTCCGTGGCATTCTTCCTTGCCCCATCATTTTGGCTTCTAACGATCTGTACCAGTCTCTTCTCAATTAACAGGCGAGGGGACGCTGCCGTAGTATCACTGGAGCTCGTAAACTTCGTGCCGAACGCCTGGAGTTATGTGGCTGGTGGATCCGGAAGAATGGCATTGCCATCCCCAGCACCCCACAAGATGCGAAGGTGCGTTGTGAGCGCAGTACGGGGGATAAGACTTATGGGGTTGACACATAAGTCTTGGTCGATACATTAAAAGATCGTTTTACCTTCACAAGTTGCTGATTTGCGCTCAAGTCCAATTTCATCAATCGATGTATGTGGGTACCAGGATTGCGAGCATCCCCGAGCGCTGACGTATCTGGACAGCATGCTCAACTGGATGGACAGCCTACTGCTCGGAGCTGCGTGAAAAGTCGAGTTGTTCAAGCTCAATAGCGATCGCTCCCTCCATATCCTGCGTACTCGCTGTAAGACGTTCGAGGCTGTTCAAACGAGCAAGTCAGCAATGCAATTTCATAATACAGATTTTGTATGCGGGCGCAAAACCCAACGCAGTAATATTTGATGCTTGGGCAATGCTATGTAGGCCGTGTCCCACTGCCTTCGCTGGTGACTCCATACTGCCGTATGGAGTATATTGATTCTTTCCGACTCGCTCTTCAAAGCCGCATCTGTAGCCAAATCAACTTTCGAAGCTTCTGCCACGAGGCTATTGTACGCTCTGCAGCCTCTCGTTGAATTATTTGAGTTTGGTCCGTCACCTTTTCTCGGATTCATTCGTTGAAGGCCCTCATCATAAATTCATCTCGCTGCTGAAGCCAAGCGTGGAAATTTGGGTCGTCAAAGTGACTCATAATGTTCCAGAAAATATCGCAAGGCCGTCGCTATAATCGATTGTACGAATGTGTTGTGAGTACTTGTGCTAAAGAGAAAAGCCGTTGGTATTGCGTCGCATACCCAGTGCAAATCCTAGCCGCAATGGGTTGCGTGGATAAACATCTGCCATCTCTGTACAAAAAAAGCCTTTAGCTTTCTGATGTGGAACAATGGAAATGGCTTCAAGTTACCACCCGCTGGGCCAGATTCAAGACAGTACAGAAGGGCAGGGCATACACAGCTTTCAGCCTTATCTGATGAAGTGAACAATGGATATCAGATACATCCGTTGCTACAAGCTACCGCATGTGACAACAAGGCCATGTTCCTCTCCAAATTTAGGGAATCCAATGCTGTAGTACTTCTGGCAAGAAAAGCCTAGGCAGACTTTCCCTTACCTCGTTTGGCTCTTTTGCACCAATCAAAGAGGACGACAATGCAGTCGTCATGAGTCATTGTGGTCTCCTAAGCTCAGGCCAATGCAAATCTTGACGCTCAATTATTGAGGGAGCCCTTTTGTGTGCTGCTGCAGCCACGCAAGCACATTGTCAGCCATGTAATGGGCGCCAAAGACGATCAGAAAAGAAGTGCTCTAGTGATAAAGTCTGTGCTTCACGGGAGCCACTTATCTGAAAATGATCCCGTCCAGTTGCGTTCGACCTTCGCGACAACATGGCTACACGCTCGAAGCCTGTTGGCATGCGATCGCTTAGGGAAATCCAGCACCTAAAGCAAGGGCTGGATTTAAATCCGAATCGAAGCCCGAGTTCCCCATGGCCGCCTTCATCGCCAACAGCAGATGGGCTTTAAAAGAGTGCGCGGCTGAAGGAAAGAAGCATCGAGCCAGCGACGTCGAGTAGAATCTTTCTCTGGCTGATGGAAAATAAAGGTTCTCTCGTGATCATTCTCCCTATGATGGCTACTCGCACACTCGCACACTCGCACGAACGCCCGCACGTGCCTCGGAGGAAAAGAAGCCAGAAGGAGCCTCTTAGAGCTTCCGCGCGGAATACATTCTCTCTTCTTCCGCTCCTGCCTGTTCCCAAGCAGTCGATTACCCGACCTCGCTCTTGTTTGAAGCCATCTTTACTAGTACTCGCCAGATGGCTGGAATCGCACCCATCAAGATGCTCCGAGCGAAGTACGGAAGTGGAAGAAACTAGGAGAAGGCGGTTTTGATCTAGTTTTCGAGGTTAAGAGACTTCAAGATGGCAAAGTAGATCGGTGTTCCCTGCCACCCAAGCTTAATATGGGTCTGATCAGCGTACTGAAGAGCTTGAGACACCCCAATATCGTCAGTATAGAGAAACGCTCAGAAGCTCTGACCTCTGCCTTTTTGTATATCGTGATGGAGTATTATCTAGGGGCGATGTGCGTCAGGCACTGCGGCTTCGTAGGGTGCTCAAGTGAGGCGAAGATCAACATCACCTATAGAAGAATCAGGCTTAACTTCATCGAGTAAGGCAATCTATGGAGGAGCATCAGGTCCTACACATTTTCCTGCAAGTCCTCCTAGGCCTCCATTTCTGCCATACAAGTTTGCGAGACAGAGGGCAATCTCGACGAATCTCGATGGTCAGAGAACAGTGAGCTAGGGTGCTAGGGAGACGGCAAAGGAGAAGATGTGTCTTGATGTTAGCTGCCCAGTACTTTAAACTTGCCGATTTCGGTTTGGCCAGTTTTATGGGTCCTCAAGGGCAAGAAGTAACATCCATTGTTAGTGTGCGTATACTTCTTATCGAATTGGCGATGATACCCAATACCGCGGGAGAACATCAAATTAATTCTCTATGAATATCGTGATACTTCATATTAAAGATATATGATTAGCTCTCACCTGTAGGTCGGTTAAGCTCAACTGGACTACTCACTCTCTGACGCTATAAATACAGGAGATCAAGTGCTGGGAACTTACGGACAAGAAGGTGGATATTTACGGAATGGACTGTCTACCTTGTGAGATTAGTACCTTGATGCGAGCCAAGCATGTTTTTCGGAGCATGGGTTGATAATGTAGCAATGCTGACATCGAGCCCACGTCTGAAACCAGCACTTTGATCAAACCAGGTTGCGGAACCATCGAGCGAACTCTTAAAGTGACAACCCCAGGCTTCCGACAGATGCAAGCACTACTACCGTCACTACTGTCACCAAGCGCGAGCCGAACAAAGCAACTTCGTGGAGCCGATTCACATGATGGCTTCCACACAGCCTGAATTACAACCGACCTCTTCGGAGCTGTGGCTCTGACTAGCATTGCCAGACGTGTGCATTCACTGACGACTTTCCACTCCGGTGAAGATACAGCTCCATTAGGAGTGGACTGGACTGTGCTGATTCATGCTACCTCATTTGGTCATGTCAGTGATGCTAAGTTGAACCTTCAGGAGGGAACTTGCGCTTTGTATAAGCGGGGTAAGGATCTAGACACCGCTGAGCAGGAATTGACTCATGAAAGACCAGGATCTGAGAAATGTCGAGAGGCACTCAGGAGACAACGGAAGGATCAGGAGGTATCGATTTAGCGGTGAGTCGTGCTTGTGACTTCCAGCTGGAACAATTCTGGTCTCTCTCGCCCTCAGAGCCGAGTTTAGAAGCTGAGTTTCTGCTCATCCGCCTTGCTAAGCGGCTGCTTCCAATGGAAGGGAAACTCGTGACACTGCCAGAGAGGCCCATATCGTAACCATTCTTGATGTCTATCTTTCGTTTGTATATTGCTATCTACGATACCCACGAAGATGAAGCTCCTCATTGCATCGGCGGCCTTCTCTATCTTGACCATCAATACTGCTCCGACATACTCTTTGCTGTAGCGCTGACCGTCAAAGCAAGCCATCTTGAGCGAAGGCGGCCTGCTAAATCATACGGATATTCGCCAAGTCTTCGTTCTCGCTGACAGGTAACATGGCTTGTTCGGATCGCCATTGCATTTATGATCTGCTTGAAACCGACAGCAGCGAATCGGTCAGTAGCGAGAAACCCGCTGCCGAGGTTGCTGCGTAACTTCCTCCGCCTGATGCGGTCGAGATCTCTGCCTGTGCGAAAGCTGCCCATCGCTTAAGCCACGTTCTCGCGCAAATAATCTGAGCTGACGCTCACCCATCGTGTCGTTGATGCCATCACCCACATAGGCTAGTGACTTCCTCATCTGCCTCATCTTTCCATTCCAGCCTCGCTTGTGCTTGATCTGACCTTGTATGTCCTCGACAAATCGACGTTTATCGTCAGGCAGTGCACCGCCATCAGCATGACTGTCCGGGAAGCCGAGAGATCTTGCAACAGCCGTAACAGTGGAGGGGCCGTCTCCCAAAACGATGTAGACCTCGATGCCCTTGTTTCTTGAGTGGTCCAGGACGAAACGTGCTTCATGTCTCAGAGGATTCGCCACAGCTAGAATTGATGCAAGCTGCACTGTAGGTCCAGCTTCTTCTCCCCTCATACTTCCTTGCCATGCCCACAAGAACTATGCTCTTGCCTTGTTCTCGCCTAAGTCTGCACAACGCGGACTACCTCCGGCGAGAGCAAGCCGGCAGATTCGATTAGTAGATTCCCGTCTCACTGACGCACCTACAGACCTCCAGGCATGCTACCAGACCTACTGACAACGAGACAAGCCACTGTAAATTGCAGCGAGAACAAGCTGGGTCAGGGTAGGGGTTCCCAGCTCAGATGACTGGTGAATTACGAATAAAGGAGGCGTATACAAATGGTCTGGCATCTGGGCACTCGTGAACATAGAGTCGCGTGACAACGAGTGCTAAGGGGCGGAACCTCTTTCGCAGCTACAGCATGTTCATGGGAGTTTACGCTCTTTCTGTAATTCTACAACGCTTTAGCAGTTGACAAGACTGCTGAACGCCCTCCTGCATTTGGCGGTCGTGCGAGTTCAGGGAGCTCTGGTTGCGTTTCGGCGTAGCACGATAGATACCACTCGCTATGATGTGGGCTCGCCTCACCGCTCTCCAGATTTTTCAGCGCATCGCCTGCTGCTTCCGGGCCATCGCCTCTGCTGCTCTAAGCTAACCCGTGGCCATTCGCTTGTAAGTTTGTTATTTGGCTGCCGCTTCACGTGCGACTGAAGAATAACTCAGATCGACCAGGCTTCAGATATGGCATAGTTAGTAGGCTTACGTGCGAGCAACCGCGAACCAGTTGGAGCGGACTCCCTTCAACAATGACCTTCAGGGCAGCAGCCTCGATCATGAGGAAGACAATGAACAGGGACAAGATAGCTTTGCGAAGGTGAAAGAACCGCCGGCATATCCTCTATCTCCACCTTTGGATGATATATAGATCACAAACAGTGGTGCGACTCCTGCACGGTGCTCTGGCCCTCCACCGAGTACCTCTGTGCCATCGTCCGATGATCACCGCAGCAATACACGGCGCAAGGGTGCAGCAGCTTTCATCGTTTGGACACGGAGGCACGCGCGCTTCGTTGGTCCTGGTCTCAGTTAGTCACCATCAACATCTCCATTAGCCCCACTGAGCTGCTTCTCGCATGACTTTTTTTCTACAGTCGCAAGCGCAGCGTAAGTACCCCATGATGCTGTTTATGTGGCCCCCGATCACGCGCGAATGCCCAAGAACAAGAAAGCATTGCCAAGAACTAGAGCAGAGGAAGCTGACATAATAAGCCGCATTGCATAGCTTTGTTATTCCCTGCAGCTATGTCGATCCAGGCGACTATGCGACCAGTCTACAAGCTGGCGCTACCAACGGCTACAAACTGCTTTTCATAGTCCTTATGACTGGCCTAATCGGAATTATGATGCAAAATCCTATCCGCCAGACTAGGTATGGTGACTAGAGAAGGTGAGCTAGCTTGTGTTGTAACCACTACCACAGATGGTCTGACTGTGATGCGCCTTCGCAGACGTCGGAGTACACAGTCGACGCTTGATTCACTCGAGACCTCGCCACACGATGATCGATGGGGTCCTCTGTATGCACTGTACTTCATGCCAAAGGTGAGACTTGCCGATAGAATTCGGTGACTGTTCTCACCGAGATGTTTGCTTCTACACAGCTGGGATTATCTTCACGGATTCGTCAGAACTCCTTGTAACCGCAATCGCTTTCCACCTGTAAGAGTAAAGCTATCCCGGAGAAGGTTTTTCCCTCCACCAATGTATTTGAATCCAGTGTTCCATATAGGCCCAACCCTGAGACTCCACTTTACGCGGGCGTCCTGCTCACTTCGCTGGATGGTTTCATCGTTTCCATCGTCTTCAATTCGTATTCAGGAGAGAAGCGCAATAAGAGTATCATGGCATTCGAGATCTTCATCTCCGCGCTGGTGTTGACGGTTCTAGTATCATTCGCAATCCCCATCGCGCGGCTACAGCCGGCGTGGGCGACCGCATTCAATGGTTACCTGCCTTCTTCTACGATTGTTGGCCCAAGGGCGCTCTGTATCTCCGTCGGTATCATCGGTGCAACTGTCATGCCACATGCTCTATTCTTGGGTGCTAAGCTAGGGAGACGTTTGGAAAAGAAGGAGTCGGATTCGCACCAGCTGTGCCCGATGAGGAGAATGGCAAAAAGGCGGAAGCAGGCGAAGGAACGTCTCCACCTACATTGTCTCCAACGCTTTCGACACAAAGCCATGGCAGTCAGAGCACCACAGCACACGTGCATCTGCCAAATCATGCCAAATCATGCTATCTCGCTTCATATGGTTCATGCGACACCGATACCACAACATCCGTTTGCAAAAGCACCAGGAAATTTCCAGCGCACCGTTACATTCGTCAAAACGCATCTACATCACGCCCAGCTGACATTGCTTTCAGTCTGTTTGGCTTCGCTCTGGTCACGAACAGCGCTATCTTGATCATGGCGGGCACGATGTTCTACTACAACAAGCCAAAGTCAGACACTACCGGCGTGCAAGGATGGTGACTCCTTCTCCGCGCACGCATTGATCAACGAGGAGTCGGAACAGGTGCGGCATCGTTCGGGCCAGCCTAGCTTTTCACTGACTAATAATCTGGTTTCCCATCATTAGCGTTCGCTCTCCTCTTTGCGTTCGCACTCATATGAGTGGCCAAGCAGCTTTGGTAACTGCCACTTTGGCAGGACAAATCGTGTCGGAAGGCTTGTCCACTGGCGTACAGTTCATTGGAAGCGACGCCTGGTCACGCATTGTATTACCATGCTGCCCGCGCTCGTGGTAGCTGTTTCTGGAGGAGGAGAAAAAGCGGTCAACACCCTGCTGATTGCATCACAGGTGACACTGTTACTGGGTCTACCTTTTGTCCTCGGCCCGTAAGTCAAGCTTCTCGCGACTCATCGTATCGCGGTAGTGCTGACTCTCTCTTCGTTCAGGCTGATCTTCCTAACCTGTCGACAGGCCCTTATGAGCGTTCCGCTGCCGCATTCCGAAGTTTTATCGGAAGCCTTCGAAAAAGACATGTGCACCAGCCTGGCTTAGTGGCTACGCACAGTAGATCCCTATTGGTCAAGGCCTTCGATTTCCAAACACAGCGTTCATTTGCAAATAATTACTTCATCATGGGTTTGGCGAGCGCCATCTTTGCTGTAGTCTGCATTGCCGATGATTACGCTTTGGTATGTATCGTAACAACTGGCCAAAAGGCGGCTAACCTCTTACCAATGGATCTGGCCGGTGTGAACACAGACACAATTGGGGCTTGGTCAGGCATAGACAATGGACGCGGCGGATCTCACGATTCTCGCGAGGGGACTTTGCTGAGGTTGAATAAAGGTGCAGCAGTATGCCTATGTTGTTGTTACATGCCGTTGCTTCATATGAAAACGGACAGTTGCCTTCACTTCGCATTTGCGCAAGGCTTGCCTAGCTTTTGCTTCTATTGCTAGTCAGTCACTATCATTGAACCAATCATACACACGCCACGTCCCTGATCGGTAGAGCTCGTCCCAATCTGACCTGAAGCGTCTAGACCAGCGTGTAGGCGTGCCTCAATAAGGCTCTTTCGAAGCGCGGAAGAAAAGTCGAGCAGGAGTGCAAGAAAAGAAAAGTCGAGCAGCAGTGCAAAAAATTACTCTTCCTTTCGATCGTCAGTTGCGTCAGGCGAAGAAGATGCGAGTGACTATCACCACGGATGTTGTGGGGTCGCTGTACTTTCCGCGTGACGTCCGAGTTTGCTAGCCCTAACGTTGAACGGGAGTTTTGTGGCACAAACCGATGCTGCCAACGGCACTTTGATTCTGCAGCCCTCCATGCAAACATTGCGAGCAGAAAGGTAATGGGCTCAGCACCGTTGTCTAAAGTAAATTGTCATACTATCGTACAAGATAAAGGAAGGACTGCTAAAAAGAGCTGCAGAAATGACTCTGAATCTAGCAGCATGCCTCTTCGCAAAGCTGAGAAGGACAGCGCATACGGCAGCCAGACACCTCAGTGTCCGGATCAGCTCTTCGCGGGGAAGTGATGGCGGACATCTCGTCATTTTGGTTGTCGCTTGCCACAGCAACACCAGCGAACTCTGGCTGGATGGTGACTGCGTGTATGCCCCAATAGTGTAGGCAGGACTGTATCTTGCGGCTAAGCGCCATGAAAGCGGTGAGCGAATCAGAGGCAACGGTGAGATGCAGAGCCGCGATAGCCTTAGTTTGGGTCAAACTCCAAACGTGCAGCTCCTGTATAAGCGCACAGTATTTAGTCTTTTGTGGTAAGCTCGCTTGTGGAGCACACAAGGAAAGGAGACTTACGTGCACCCCCTTGACACCTTCGACAGCCGCTACATCTTTATGGACACCCTTCATATCGATGTCTGCATTGCGTTGGAAGCTTGAGTCAGTTTGGGCTGCACGAATGCCAGCCACAGTAAAAGACAGCCTAGTCACCCTTTGGAGCAGCCTCAGCCAGCATGCGGCCCGATCTCAACGTCAGCGGCAGCGCTGTGGCGATAATCATGAAACCGACTGTATTGTACAATTGGTATTCAACAGCGAGCCTTGAATGGCGATATGAATAATGTCTTCCAACTCACCAAAGAGTGAGGCTAAAGGATCCATGTAGACCCAACCTGTCTTCATATAAACGACCGCTGAGATAATGACCGCCAAGCTGTTGATGCCATCTCCCAGGATGTGCAAAAGGACACCCAGTATGTTAAGATCGAATCGGCTCTTTTTCGGCTGGAGGCGGGTGAAGTGGGCGTGATCGGAATGAACGTGCTCTCCTGAACTGTCAAGCTCGTCCATTACTATGCCGTGACCGTGCGAATGCGTGTGGCCGCCAAGGAGGAGGACCATGAGGAAATTGGAGGCGATGCCTGCTGCTCCAATGATGGCAACCAGTATTGGATTTCCGAGTTCGGAAGGATTGATGAAGCGATCAAGAGATTGAAGAACCACAGAAACGCCCAATGCCAATAAGAAGACGCCATTGAAAGCAGCACCGAGTAGTTCGGCACGTTGCCATCCAAAGCTGAAACCCTCTCGCGGACGATCATCTTTTTTGCCACCACGCCCGCGTTGAGCGAAACGAATGCAAACGACGGAGACAATGTACCCTATCAGATCGCTTGTGATGTGAAAGGCATCGGCTATGAGGACGAGTGCGTTGTTGGTGAAGCCAATAACAAGTTCCGCCACAAGGAAGCAGCTGGCAATGAGGATGACACCATAGAGCCGGTATTCTTTTGTTAGCCATTGCATCTTGTGTTTGTGGGAATGTTCGGCTGAGCGTTGATGTTCGTGTTCGTGTTCGTGTTCGTGT
>JACWFZ010000056.1:0-10214 GCA_019775285.1 Cystobasidium slooffiae | reverse complement strand
TAGATGCGCAAGGGGTTCCCAGTATAGTAGCTGTTGAGAAAAGTGACAGGCATAGTCATGGTTTGGGACCATACGACAGGCGATAAAGAGAGAGAGAAGCGCTGGATTTACTACGCTACGGTGCTTCCGGGACTTGTCGTCTCGCTCCTCGGCCCGCAGACTCCAGAAAGATGGGGCTCCAACATATGGAGTAGGTGTACCTCGAAGGATTGGGCTGAAGGCTGGAACAAAGATGACGAGCTCTCGAGTTGACTCTTGACCTCTAAGATTTCCTCCAGTCCGGCAAGAAAGACTAGGAAAAGCACATTTTCGTTATAGACCGGTTATACGGCAACAAGGACGCTCTACGAACCTAGTATGGAAGCCACTCCTTTCTGCACATCTTTGCCCTGTTTGCGAGCTAGAGTAGCAATGCAAGCTACTACCAGTGCATTAGGAAGGCTTACAGGAAGGCTTGGCTGAGTAGTCGGGTCGAGGAAGCCAGTTGAGCCAATCTGAGCGTCTATATAATTCTTAACAGGCTTCTGCGAGATGAGCTTTGCGACCTCCGATGTCGACAACTCTGCCTGCAGTAAAGAAAGTAGAGACGCGAGATAGTGCTCGTTGACCATGAATTGTCTGCCAGGAACGTATATGGTCGACATTTGACGCAAGGAAAACGCCTTTTCGAAGTAGCGATGGTAATCGAAAGAGTCGAGAGTTGCTGAACTACACGCGATGTATGCCAATACGGGAAAGTGTCATTGAGGACGATTATACTGCCCACGTGATAAGAATTTTGAACGCAAGCCCATTACATTCTTTTCTCTTGACCAACTCCTGCCGCAGCAGATACAGCAAGAAATCCATCGCAGCAGTTCTCTCATGCGCTTCATCGATAATAAAGTGCGTGATCCCTTCGAGCTCGACGACAGCGTTGCGCACCGTCGGTCGGAACATTTCCACGACCGCGTTGACAGTACAATACGCAATTGAAGTTGGCTGACCGGCAGGCAGACTGCTCGCCCGAGTTCGATAACCGATGCTCTCACCGAGACGCTTTGCCGCGTTCTGTAGCAACTCGTCGAGCTAGAGATATGGCAGACAGACGCCGGGGCTGAACAGAGCTAATACGGCAACCTTGCGACGTTTCGCGACAATGATCAAGTATGATCTGAGGAATTTGAGTACTTTTGCCGGAACCAGTCGCTGCCTCCTGCGAACTCGAAGCAATCAGTCGAAAGTGTACCGCACGACAGTCGAGATAGTACGCACACAGATCAACAGGCAATTGTCTTCTATCTGTCGCAATAACTTGGGGCCAGCCCTCCGAATAGGCAACACGCTTTCCACCTTCATTGAAGTCACCTTTGTCGTCCAGACCGAGTGGGTTGGGTAAAGAACTCGTGGACGTACAGATACAACTTCCCTGTATGGAATAGAGGGATTTCGGGTCAACGATGAGAGCGAAGAAGCATCGCACGGTATTCGGTATAGTGTAAGTCGCTGGCAAGAGGATGACAAGCGAGCCAAACCGCCACGACAAAACGTCTCGCGACTATCTTCTCGCTCCTCCTTGTGTGACAATCTCAATCGTCCATCACAGGAGTATGTCTTCGAAGGTATTCGACGTGTCCAGCGGTATTATCAGGCCATGCTACACTACCTGTCAGTAGCACTTCCTACATTTCCTATCATAGGAATGCAAGATGCGTCTCTTCCTCCATGGAGGAAATGCCACGAAACAACGCAAGACGCATGTGATAGCCACCATATAGCCATAGCATACATTTCTGCTTTGTATCCCTCAACGACCTGCTCATTGTCATGCATTTTTCTCGCCCATTGTCCCCTTCTCTCTCCCGCTCCTACTATCAAAGAGAAGGGAAGCGCGCACCGCG
Source organism: Cystobasidium slooffiae (assembly GCA_019775285.1). Classification (NCBI taxonomy): domain Eukaryota; kingdom Fungi; phylum Basidiomycota; class Cystobasidiomycetes; order Cystobasidiales; family Cystobasidiaceae; genus Cystobasidium; species Cystobasidium slooffiae. The sequence continues at coordinate 8,334 of JACWFZ010000056.1, read as the reverse complement.
TGGACAAGAAGGGAGGGGAGGGGAAGCAGGGTTAACAAGAGGACATGGACTACAGGATATACTGCCTGCTTTTTCTCCAGCTTATGATTGAATGCATTAGGTGAGTCACCCCCTCTGCTCGTCTCGTCCTCGTGTCGGCAGTCGGACCTTCCGATCCCGTTTGTCCTTCCATCCTCCGGGTCGGCCTGCGGTACGCACGAACGCGCCCTTCTCTCATCACGTCCAGCTATCGTGGACATCCATTATGGCTACCAAGGCAACAGTGTCGTATGGTGCAGCAGCTGGAAGAGCACAAAAAGGTCGGGGCTGGATAGAAGTACCTACCAAAGGTGATAAAGTCAAATCATTTGCTAAACCCAGTCCTGATATCGCCGTCACTCAGCAGTTTGACGATGAGATGGGTATGCTAGTAACGCCTTCAAAACCAGTACTGCGACGAGCAGTCAAGCGCAAGATGCACAAGAGGAGTGGTGCGTATACTCTCAGCGACCACTTGCATTGCTCCTCGTTAATTGCGCCTCTGCCTCCCTCCTTTATTTCCCCTGTTGTGTCGTGTGCACCCCACCCCGAATACTGGTATGATTGTCGGCCCCAATGAATCCCTCAGAAAGATATCCCAGATGGATCCGATGCTCAAGCTTGGCAGAAGGCATTGGATAAGGTAATACCTAAGGATGATGTGAATTCTATCGATGCGAGGTGGGTGCATTTCTGTCCTCTCAATCCTATTCCAAACACCTTCCTGTCGTCTACACCTCCCGGTCGACTTGCTTTCTCGCTGCTCGCCGTCTCCCCAATCAAACAGGGATATCCTCTTCGACCAGAGCACACGCTGACGCACTTCCTTTGGTCACGTACCTGTTCCGCCTCCGCACTTTCTCCTATCTACATACACTCCACTCCATCCGCGCAATACCATACTATACCCCGTTGCGCAAACGGCATCGTACAGCGCGTCTCATCCAGCCTCGCTAGAGCTCCTTACAATCTAGATCACGTTGGAACCTACCAGGGTGTCGCCTTCTCCGCCAGGGACAAACTCATTAGGAATGGATGCTGGCATACATAGTCGTCAATATGAGACGAGGAGACGAGAAATGTGTTGCTTTTGTCATCTTCGCCCCTACCTGCAGACTGGAATGGCGCGTTCTACAGTAAAGGGACCCTTGACCTCAATACCCCCTTCCTTCTTCCTCCTTCTTTATGCGCAGTCTAAATCGTGAACAGCCCAATCTTGTGACTGGAGAACCTTAAGTAAGCTCTCGAAGGCTCCAGCTTCGGGCAAGAGGGCGGTGCAGACAGATCCGTACCTGGTCCGCAGGGCAACTTGAACTGGTACCGGAGCTGCCCCATCCGAAAAGACAGCCTGTCTTTTCCACCCATCAGTATGCTCTTTGGCAGGCAACGCAGGACCAGAAGTAGCTGACAAATTTGGCACCCTGTCGGTCAAGGCCTTTTAATAGGCGGGGCTGTTCCAGGCCTATTGCCATTTTGGCGGCCATAGGTCCAGATTTTGGGCAGTGACCGAATTGGTCGCGAATCTCGCTAGAGCAGTAGTTCATACCTTTGGACTGCCGCTAGTTTTCAAAAACACACGCGATTTTGAGTCCACCCCACGATATGTTTCCACCTCTTTTCGCATTTTCTACCCCGACACGCCCTCCTATGCATCTAATCTACCAGAAGATAAGGAGTAATCCCTGGGAACGAGTAGAAGAACGGACGGCCGGTGCTCATTGTTGTTAGCTGAAACCAGCCGCTTGATGTGGAGGTGTTCATCGATTCGGGCACCTTGATGAGGACACAGGCAAACATCAGTACTGAATCCAAGATGTGTTGCCCCATTCTCTCTTCTCAAGCTATTTTTGAGGGTGGGATCACTTGCAAGACCATCTTGTAGTCTGGAACAAGCGAGATGTGCAATTGGCATTTCGGCATGACACGCGATATGCAGCCCATCTTTCCCCTGTTTCTTTGCATCCAAGCTGATGTGATGCAGAAGGGACAGGTGTTCCCAGCCCGGCCAAACCCGGGCGCTTGGATCGCCGAGCTTTGCACTGTGCTTGATGAACATAAGAAAGGCGACTAGACCTTGAGATTGTATTCTGGTACCTAGACAAGTGGTCACGAGATCCAACTCTGGGAAAGGCAAGGCCTAGCGATTTAGGAGTTCAGCTACTGATTCCTCAGCGGCAGTGGCGCGGAACAGAAGTCGAGGTCAGAATTTTGGACCACGCAACATTCTTTTAAGCTAGACAGGTAAGCTGGGAAGGTAAAGGACAGCTGAGAAAATGAATGAGGTATTAGAGGGCAAGCCGCAAGCTATGGCAAGTTGAGCAGTACTGCCGAAGCCCGTTCATAATCAGCTAGTGTCGGCCAAGAAGGAGAAGACTGACGGGTCGTCAACGAGATGTCGGACAGGATACCTAGACAACTCAGCTGCATCTGCATATAGCTGATACTCCATCAGCTACCGCCACAGCCTTTCCTGCGGCCCGCCAGTGCATGCATAGCACAGTCAGCATGCAAAAGGTGTCGCAGTAAGCACACAAAGTGTGCCATTGAGCCTGGGAGGGCTGGCTGCTCAAGGTGTCGCGGTCTTCGCGATACATAGTCTTCCTCGTTGTGGACATCAGTTTCCTTGGGTCCCGATCACGGCCCTGCCTCTGTGCGACGTTGAGCACTCGAGGACCGGAATTACTCCAACTCCAACTCATCAAGAACAGCAGCTTTATCATCCACCTCAACGTTCGTATTCATCTCCTATAGCATACTAACACTACCGTACCGGCGAAGCTTTGTTCAGATTCTTCAAGCTCGCCCTGTCTCGACCGCGACACCAGCATAAATATCAGCTTTTTGGACACTCCGAATAAGGCGACTTGGCACCAAGACAACGCACATAGGCGCTAGTAGCTCTGTCATCACATATACACTATTTCTCGATAGTCGCTAGCCTTCTTCATTTCAACATGGATCCAGCTCGAAGACGGCCACCTCCGCCACGCGTTAACATCGATTCCCAGGCACCCTCTGTCGCGCCCAATGGACAGCATGTCTACCCTGTACGGGGCATTGGGCCCACTGCAGCTTCGGAGGTCGATGTAAACCTCATGGAGCAACGCTGTAAGCTTCTCATCCGCTATCTGCGGCAGCTCCGCTTGCATGTTGCGCTGGCGTGTATATCGGCGCGCGTGCATTTGCATAGGGTTGGAAGAAGTGGGGAAAGAATGGAAAATGCTGACTATCCTGCTTCATGGTCTTCATCATTCATATGCACGCTATACGCCAACATTGCTACCCCGTGCCCCTATTCAACATCTGTCCATGCTGCTGGTCCTCTTTCTTCACATACATCACCGCCCCGACTTTCTCGATCGGTTTGACCGCTGTGCACACAATGTAACAAACTGCAGACGCAGAAGCTCTCGCAGATACCACGGAACATCCCATCACTCAAGATCATAGGAACGAACTAGCACAAGTTGAGGGAATGTACCCTCCGGAGATGCCACATGAAGCAGTCCTGAACAGCAGCAAGAAGGGCACAGACTCAGTGGCTACAACACCAGTTACTGAAACCGAATTTGACTGGGAACAGACTGATTCGGAAGATGAAGAGCAAGTAGCTGCTGCCCGACGTGCGATTGAAGAAGACAAATATGCAGACCAGCAGAAAGTCGTGATCAGGCGCGCCAAGCCACTGAGGAAGATTTACCTCGCTTGTATGCGCTTATCGGGATCTATGCGGACACTGCTACTTGCAGTCATCGGTGGGAGTGTCCTTGCTGTTCCAACCATGGTCGTGTGGACACACTTCAATGGTGAGAGGGCTAGTACCAAAACTACCGACAACGTGAAAGTGTGGAGTTTATGGCTTACTATTCTATGGACTAGTAAGCTCGTCTGACACGTTACACACTTTGTGTATTGTCTATACTGATGGCAGACTTCCCATCAGCTTCTTGCGCTACGGTGAGGCATGCTCGCCAGGCACAGATTTACATTTACATACACATACTAATCTTCCTGCGCAGAGTCTTGCTGTCGATGCTATCCCATGGATGGTGTCGAAGATTTCCATTTTGTTGACGGGTCTATACCCCCAAACGCTGAAGTACAAAATGGCTCGTAAGTCGGGACTCTTGCGTCTGGCAGAGTGAAAAGTGTCGTCGGCTTACTGGACATGTCCCGTTTGCAAAGTATTCGATGGCGCCCGTTTCTGGCTCAAGTGCATTCTCATCTCGCTCTGGTCATGGATCTCTGGATCTATTCTCACAGACCATATTTTCAGGGGCCCAGATCTCGACTACTTCCGATGGGTGAGCAGAGGTAACCTTCAAAGAAACACACCATTGCTGACATGCCTGCTGTTATCAGGTCTTACATGCTATGCAATCCATCTTCGCGTCAGCCATCGTACTCTACGTGGAGAAGCTCATCGTGCAGAGCGTGAAAGCATCCTTTCATGAAACGAACCTCAAAGATCGGATAGAAGAAAATGCAAGAGCTCTGTGGGCATTAGACAAACTCGCTTCCGCCAGAAGAACAAATCGAAACAAACGAGGATGGGGCTTCTACAGTCGCCCTCGTGCGCAAGTCAATACGCCAGCGCCGTCTCGCCCTGTGTCTCGTCAGGGCTCGCCAGATCGTTGGGAACAGCCTAGCTCCTTCGGGCATCAAGGCGAGTCTGTGGTGGAAGTCCCGCTTATATCTCAAAATGGACAACCTATCTATCACGCTTGGGATGGGACACTACGCAACCGTATGGGTGTCAAGGGCGAGAAAGACGGTGCTTTAAGCACCAGTGTCGGTCCAGCAGGGCATGAAAGCCCAGACATCAGCAAGCAGACTGGACGATCGAAAAGATACTTTCGCAAGAGGGCAAACTCGAAGACTATTGCCGAACAGCTTACTCAAGCTCTGTCAGCTGCAACATTGAAAGACAAGCAACGAGATAGTGCAAGCACTCAGCATTCAGCAACGAAGATGGCTAAAAGACTATTTGACGGTCTGGGCAACGCTCATGAATACCTCATACCGGAGGACTTTGTACCATACTTTGCAACGAAAGCAGACGCAGAGGTCGCTTTTGCACTTTTCGACCAGGATGGAAATGGCGATATCAGCAAGAAGGAAATGCGCGGTGCAGTGCAACGAATTTATCGGGAACGAAAGACTCTGAAAGCGAGCTTGCAAGATATGGGTTCGGCAGTAAGGAAATTGGATGCTGTCATGCTGGCTGTTTGCCTGGTCATCATTCTTTTGTAAGTTGCGTTGCTTTCATACCTTTCACCTTTAGTGGACAGCTGACAATGCTTCCTCTTCCTCAGTATTTGGTTTCTCATCTTTGACCGCTCGAGCGCAATAAGCAGTTTGACTACCATCTCTACCACTATAGCTGCTTTGTCGTTCATTTTCAGCAACGTGAGTTGCCTTTCAAGCAGGACAACATGGTATAGACCCATGACTCTTGCTTCTTTCCAGGCCGCATCAACCCTCTTCAACTCGATGATCTTCATTTTCTCAACGCAACCTTACAGTATCGGCGATCTCTGCCTCATCGATGGCGACCCGCTGGTCGTGAAAGAGTTTGGCCTAATGAGCACAGTGTTTGAACGAGTAGATGGTCAAGTCATGATCATGCCAAACAGCATTCTGTCTACAACAAAGCTTATCCTCAATGTTAGGCGGTCCGGCGCTATGTGGGAGACTACCAATATCCAGATTGGCTACGATACACCGCTTGACCTTATTTCGGAACTGCGGAGTGAAATGCGCCATTTCGTCAACGAAAACAATCGCGAATGGGCTGGTGGTTTGGGTATGTTTTCCACTTGTACTGCTTGTAACGCAGACAGCTGATAGTGATATTGCAGATGTCAACTTCAACAATATCAATAATCAGAACTATATTGAACTGATCGTTGCCATGCAGCATAAGGGCAACTGGCAAGGTACGCGTACCGGACCGGCCTGCGTGTACTGGATGTTAGCTGATCCTACTTTCATTGGGCTTATAGACTGGGATGGCAGATGGAACCGTCGTACAAAGCTGATGAGACACATGAAGACATCCCTCGATGAACTTGGTATTGCTTACAAGCTGCCTTTGCAGCCTGTTCAGCTGCAAGTTCGAGGAGGAGCAGCGCCTTGGAATGCAAACTCGCAAGGCAGCAATAACAGCCAAGGCGGAACACATGGCTTCAACATAGCGCCTGACAATGGGTTCCTATCACCAGATGTGCTAGGTAGTGGAACTCGTATTGCTGGAGGAAGCTTCCAGCCGGGTCTTACACAGAATGTAGGCCTTGATGGAGGCGCATAGACTATGTAGATACTACGAAGAAAGAAAGGTGCGACAGCTAGGAAAAAAATTGAACTAATCGCTAACGTTCTGCAAATCAATGGAACTAGATGGGTTTTAGTAGAGAAAGTTGCATCTGCAAAGCCATAATCTGCTGCAGCAAGAATTGTATAATACCCTTTAGACAATCTTGGTGCCTGCCACCTTCTGTAGACTACCCAAGCATAAATTGAATAGAGTTGCGAGCAGAGTATAGTCAGCATGCTGTTACAACAACAAACATGACTGCATGCAATAACGAAACTGCCATATAATCTACCCGCTTGATCACCGACATGTCTTGCACTCTTGAAACTCGATTTTATCCATGGGCTGTAATGATACATTGCTTGGTATGTGTGATGCAGAGGATGGATGGCTACGGGGCGGCATCCAACCATAGCATGTATACAGAAAGCCGAGAGGAGAGCATGGCGGATGACACAATACCATACAAGAGCAAGTTGCACGCTTTGTCAATATGGCAGAGCACGCAGGGTTTTGAGCATCCACTCTGCACGAAGACTGTTTTACTCCAAATTCACGTATTTGCCGGGTCTGGGAAGCTGATGGCGAGTTACCGTAACAACAGCGCGATTTATAGAGCCTGCCACCCCAGTAAAGACAATTAGCTTTGGGGAGCGCATACGAGCGTGAAATAGATTCTTATGAAGGTCCACTAAGTATAAATAGCTCCTTACGCATATACCTACCTGTCATGCTCGACGAAACATTCGAGCTGTATTCACAAGCTGCGCGCCTATATCTTCACCCTGCTAGCCGCTGGCCGAGCCAAGCGGACTTCGCAATAGTCATTCACAATATGTAGGGGGTTCGTCTCCGGCACAGCGCTCATCAGCTGCAAGCAGACCATTCAATACAATAGCGCTCCGAACAAGCTATGTTACATGTCAGCGAGAACAAAGACTTCGCGAATAGCCGTCTGATTTAGCAGGCCGCCTTCGCACAAGATGGCTCACAGGACTCTTTCGGGCACGTTGCTGGTACACTTGGCGAGGGGCAGTCAGATTTTTTATCGTACTTTGACGAGGCAATCGTCGGAACAGCCAATTGGACTGGACATCGGTCAGTACTACGGCAGTTAACAAACCATAGCAGAGCCTGCGGCTACGAGGCGTTGGCGTGGCACTGTCGACGGACAAAACCACTGCAGTAAGACTGTATGAGTATGATAGAGGATCCGATACCTTGCATTGCATGGCGCTCCCTTGCAGAAATTACGATCGCGAGAGACGGTGAGATATGATCGTTCAGTGTCAAAGAGCTCATGGAATTCATCATTATGAAGATACACAAGGCAGTATAGACTTCCCAGAGCTGTAACAAGATGGCGAGAAACTGAACCAACCGCGAATGTGCGAACTTGCGCTGTGAAGCTTGCCTCGACACTTACGCAAACTTCCAGACATGTCCGTCAGGAAAGTGTACGGGTACTACGCCAAAGTGCCAAAACTCTAGCAGCACGCCTCATCGCAAAGCTGTGAAGGGCATCGCATCCGGCAGCCCGGCGCCTCGGCGTCCGAGCTGACCGATCTAACTTCTGGAAAGATGGCCATGTCGTCACCTTCACTGCCTGAGTGTCTTCCAGCGTACTCTGGCTGGATAGTGACTGCGTGTATGCCCCAATAGTGTAGGCAGGACTGGATCTTGCGGCTAAGCGCCATGAAAGCGGTGAGCGAGTCCGAGGCAACCGTGAGGTGCAGAGCGGCAATAGCCTTGGTTTGAGTCAAGCTCCAAACATGCAGTTCCTGTAAATTTAGCATGGAGTGTCGGCCGCTGTGCAATCTCGCTTGTAACAAAGCAGAATCCATAGAGTGGTAACGCACGTGCACACCCTTGACACCTTCGACAGCCGCCACATCTGACTGCCCGCCCTTGAGATCAATGTCTGCCGTACGTTCACGCCTGGTCAGTCTTGCGTCAATGAAGCCATAGGACAATCTACACATACCTCTTGGAGCAGCCTC
>JACWFZ010000053.1:1771-12452 GCA_019775285.1 Cystobasidium slooffiae | reverse complement strand
GGGCAAGATGCATATCACCCATTGTCTCGCTGCGTGGCACTCAATTAGTTGACGTGGCACTCGCTACAGAGTTATGATACAGAGTGCGCATATTATAAGTATTATGTGGCTGCCTTGGAAGGGAAAAAAAATTAAAAAAAAAAGGGGGGAAATTAAAAATTAAAAAAGATCAGCGGGTGGACAGCGGCTACACGGCTACCATACTACTCAGGTGCGGTGCATTCATCAAGCCAGACTTACTGATGCAGTAACGCCCCCTGCCTTGGGGAGATCGGTCTGCATTACAGGCTTGCGAAGATGTGGCGGCGGTTGCGTTTCATTGTAATATCAGACATCTCCTCTTGGCTTTGCACTTGACCCTCTGCAGACAGCAATCACACCGTTGAGACGTACGATCAATAATCTGAATCAATAATCTACACTGAAAATGTGCAAAGCATCGGTATGCGCCAATGAAGGTTGCGGAAAGAGTGAGTGGTTTTGATGGATCGGACCGTTCAGGCGAGCGCATTGCTCCTGGGTGACGCTGTGACGCGGCATACACTCCTACACAAGCGGAAGAGCTGATACAATGTATCATACGCTATACCGCAACTACAGAAACCTGGTGGGGCTGCGGTAACGTAAGGCGACTCCCCTTCATGATGGCTTTATGATAGTCCTAGTCTGCAGTGTCGGTGTTGTGGGGAACACAGTACAATCGCAACAGAAGCTAATGATGATTGCGCCTGCCTTTTGTTTGATGCAGCACATCGACTCCGTGAGTATGCATCTTGTGTGGCTCCATGCCCTCGGCAAAAGAGCCCCAAGTACTGTTTCATGCATCATTTGGATGGCTGATGACCGCCACTGCGCAATGTCTGTTCAATTTTTTTTGACAGGTCATGTCTCAAATCCCTGAAGGGGAACAGTGCATCTGCGAAACTCACAACGCTCACAATCCTGCTACGACCATCGTCAAGGAGGGCGTCGAAGGCAATGGCTCCTCTTCTGCTTTACCTGCCGCTGGGCGAAAGTAAGTAGTGCAACTGAAAACCAAGAAAAAACAGGAGCGCGCCAGGACAGCTTCACTGTTTCAAAGATTGTAAAGCGAAGGAAGGCGTTGTAAATGATGCGACGCACAAATCAGACGTACTGTGTGGCTGTGATGGAGGAAACACATCGAGTATACACATCTTGCAGCCATTGTGTGGCGTGGTGGGTGCAGGGAGCGTTCTATCCCGTCACAAACCCTGCGCCAATCTATCCTGTTCCTCCTCCCATGACAGCTGACGCTCGTGGACCCTTGCCATCGTCCACACGCCTTCCCGCCTTCCCATGCCCAATATCGAATCTCTGATATCACCACGTCGGTCTCCATACTCTAAAACGTCTGACAGAGATATGGCGAGCTCTTGTATCCAGATTTTGACCGTCTCTTCTTGTTCGGTGGCGGAGAGAGACCGGTACTCGAGGCCAGGAACAGCAGGACGCGCAGCAGGGTTGGCGGTGTCGCAGCTGCTGACGCGCCGTTGACGGAAGCTGCAGCATCTGTGCTAGCCGGTGCTGATGATGTTGACGCTCGTGGCTGCTCCTGACCATCACAACAGTCGGAGTTCCGCCAGTTAAGAGCAGATCGTGCCAGCTATGCGATTGATGCGGAGGATGCCCGCTTGCCTGCGCTGCAGCTGCTGAGGCAGACCCAGGAGCACCAGGCGGGATAAACACCTTGATTTATTGGGCGAGGAAGAGAGACAAGGGCTTCACCGCTGCTGTATAACGCAATACAGATGTTAAATCCAAAAAGAAGTAAAAGCCAACCCTCGCCATTTAGCCCATTATTGTACTCCTGCAACAGAAGGAGGCGAAGATCATCTTGGAAACAAACGTCCAATCTCTCTTATCAACACGGACGACCCGCATACTGGATAGAGCCATCAATATGGGGCTAGACCCATCTTACCTCCCATTATCCATCCTTGTCAAACGGGCTTATCCCTGGATGAATAGGATCCTGAAAAACGAGTTCGAGCAGATACAGCGTCCAGCGATCACCCAAGAGACTACATATCGTTACAGCGAGTGTGCTTACGAACGATACTCAGATGCACGTTGCGCAACGCCATCTTCTAGTTGGTTATTCAGGCCGTCACCAGACCAGCAGTAAAGGCTCTGTGTGGAGCTTCAGCACTTCATCGCTGGTGCGCTGTGATGAGATAGCTGAGTGCGCACGTACCGGCCCCCCTCCCCACCCTTGTTCTTAATTTCCCCCACCTCCAATACACACACAAAGGGCCTCCCTCTGTGTAAAAAGCTGTAGAGGTCGGGCTCGGATGCCTCCAGCCGGAGAGACGCTGCGCAGTCCAAGTTCGGCCGAGTGCCATGTCTGCCTCAAATCTCCGAACTGTCGACGGCTGGTCTGCAGTCAGGGGTAGCTTTATAGTTTCCACTGCACCTTAAATCACATGCCACGTCCTCATCACATCGTTACCAATGCAGTTCCACCCGATCCCACCTGAAAGACCCCCGATGCTTCATTGGTAGCGGGCTGCCTTCTGCTTTACTCCTTCCTTTCCCAATCCACGCCTTTCAGGAGCACCTCTGTGAAACTCAGTAGAACCGGTATGTATGCTAACTATCAGAAGATCTCAACCCTAGGAGAAGGTGCATTCGGAACGGTACATCTGGTCCAACACCGCGAGTCCAACAAAGTGAGTGTCTCACGCCCAAAGGGGTGCACTGAGATACTAAGATCCATCTGTTATAGATGTCGGCCATGAAGGTCTCGAAATTTAAGGTCACTGGTAAATATCAACAAATGATTCGAAATGAACTCGACATCATGGCCAAGTTGAAGCATGACAACATAGCCAGATTGGAAGAGACCTATATCTTCGAAAACCGTCTCTGCATTGTTATGGAGTATTGCGAAGGGGGCGATCTTCGCGAGCTAATCTCAAAGCATGTAGCTTCCGAGTAAGTTCACTCTTCTTTTCAAATACGCAATTATGTCTCACAAGTCTCCGTTAGTGCGAAAGTTCCGACTGCCAAGTCTTGGTCTATCTTAGCACAGCTGGTGGCGGCGCTCCATTACTGCCATCACGGGCCTGCTCCCGTATTGCACAGAGACATCAAACCAGAGAATGGTAAGTTACAAGCTTCCCTTCAGCCCCTGCACTAGCTGACAATGTCTGAAAGTGCTCATCACTGCGAGTGGGATGATTAAGCTGGCCGATTTCGGTCTTGCCAAAGCGCTTGTGGATGAACGGAAGACTGCAGAATCGACTGTAGGGGTGAGCTAGTGAATGGGCTAATTTCGGAGCGGGCGGACAAGGCTGACTTATGACCAGACCTTACCATATATGGCTCCTGTCAGTGTCGCTCTATTGGATTGAGACTTCGTTTACTTTGCTGAAGCGCACCGAAGGAGCTGCTCGGCCGCGGCACGTATAACCACAAAGCCGACATTTGGTCCCTGGGGTGCCTTATGTTCGAGCTAGTTAATCTAAGGCAGGTGAAAGCTGAGGCTCGCGGTCAGGCTTTCTGACTTTTCGCATTCACAGGCTTCCTTTTTCGTCTAGTAATGCCCATGCATTGACTCGTCAGATCCGGCAGAAGGACTTCGGTAGCTTTGGGAAGGACGTTCCTGCAGAACTCGAACGCTGCATAACGCAAATGCTAGATACAAGAGTAGGTATCACAGTAGTGGCCGTGACGCACACAGTATAACTGACCAAATGCCAAGATGAAAACCAGGTTATCTACCATTGAACTCTTGGCAAATCCAGTGATAATGTCCTCGCTACAGGCAGTCATTTTCTTCAGCAAGTGAGGCATTGGACAAGCCTGGAGAACTTATCGCGACTGAATGCGTCTTTTGATCAGGGAAGAAAAGCTCAAGCGATGGTATGACAAGCTCATCACTTTCGATATGAACCTCGCGACCCGGCAAATGCTATATGAACGGCAAGGCTTGGTCGAATAGCTCGGGCCTTTGCTTGACCGCTGGTACCGTCTTGCAGATTTGAAACGAAACTAAGCTGCTAAAGATGGGATTGCGGGATAAAGCCTTGTGTTTGTTCCGCTCAGTCATTTGGGAAGTCACCGTTATGCAAGACAAAAGTTTGGGTAGGCGCTGTAAGCCATTAAGTCGCATTAACGTCAAGGTGTAGGCGAAGTTGTGTCGGATTGTTGTGGATACGCCCTCGCTATGATGCATCTTGATGCCATAAGAATGATGAGACAGCATGTACAGCAGCATGTCTCCTCCGCTCGCTGAAGAAGGGGCAGGATGAGTGATACAGATGTGTCGGCTTTCAGAGCTGCGGCCGTCCCCGGGCTGCAGTGTGTAACCTCTCCCTGCTGCACGATCTGATTGCCGCCCTCCCGCGCTGTTCTGCGCCACTATGAGAAGTGCTGGACAGGTCGACCGGGAAACCATCTTTAGGTAGCTTTCGACAGTACAGCTCCAAGCTTACTCACATTCTAGCTGTCGGATGTGAGTGGGAAAGGTCGCGCGGTACTCATTCCTCCGGGCTTGCATGGCAGCATACATCTGACCTCAGGTAGCTTTAAAGTGCTATTCGCCGGATCTGGCGGCCCACCCTGACCAGGACGTAAAACGGAAGCAAACAATAATGAGGTAGATGGCTGTGTCCGGCGTGTCCTGTAAGCAGTGCTCCGCGCGCGTTGCAATAGACGATAACACGGGACTGGAAGGCTTTCGCGTGGGGCACTATATCGATGGTCAGTATTCGCCCTCTATTCATCCACGACCATGTTGATCCTGCTTGTCGGTATTTCAGTCGGCGCACCTCCCTTACTGCCGCAGGGAAGGTCAGTAGATTAGACAAAGGGGGCGGTAGACCCGCATGCTTACACTTCTCTGTCTTAGGATCAATGTGACGACTTCGACTATCAAGACACTCACTGCAAACAGGCCTCGATTTGGGGACGGGTCACATCTACCAGCAGATGCGGTTGTGTTCGCGACGGGGTGACTCGCACTACTGATGTACCCGATTCATCCTTAGGGGATGAAGATCGGGAACAAAGTAAGTAGAACGTAAAGAAAAAGTCAAACTACATGGACAAAGTGTCAGTATAAGTTGATGACTCAAGATCTACATGGTGATGATCTGTTAAATGGTAAGATAGAACTCGGAAAAAGGCTACTGCAATAAACAGTGTTCCGATGCCATTAGGATATCGCTCATCTGCTCTCGTGGAGGATCGAACTACAATATTCGGTACTTCACACCAACGCTCTCACCATTTGAGCTACCAGAGCATTTGTTGACGGGACCCACGGCTGCTGAGGGGGAATGGAGAAAAGGAGACTCGAACTCCTCCTTACGCTATGCAAACGCTGCTTACTTGACAAACTGGCTACAGTTTCTCGGACGTGACATGGTCCCCATCGCCGGCGGTATCCTCGACCATGAAAATGTGGCGAAGTGCGGGCCTGTGTGGGTTCTCAGTAGTGAGGGCGAGGTACGAGGTGAGGAGCGTAGATCATGCATGCCAGTGTTCAAAATGGTCTGGAATTGCTTTGCTCCAGGATGCTGGGCGTCACAGTGGTCATCGAGGCTAATGGTTAATGCCGGGTGAGTCAAAGAGCGCTTGTGCCCTGATTGAGGTCAACAAGCGATTGATTTTGCGACTGCATGGCATCAATGAATGAATAGGTGCTGGCTCGTCAGGTCGTTTCTGGTCTCGCGTATGCTAGTTATGCAACTGCAGACGTCGCTGGGAGGCATCCCGCTGGAGCGATTCGAGAGAACTTGAGTGTATCGGCCCTGACCGGGCTCAGGCTCCACGGGCGTCTCTGCCTTATGTAGGCCTGATGAGTGCGTGCGGTGCGCGTGTGCGTTGTCAGTGTTATGACCTAGTGGCCGGCCGAGGCCAGATGTCTGGCAGCTTTAACAGTAAACTTGCTCTTGCTCCTTTCTATTTCAAGCTTGCAGTAATAACCAGACCAGGGGAGACTGGCACCCACAAGCACTGACAATCAGCAGTATAAGATGGAGGGAATTGTTATCAGAAGTAGACCTTGCTTCCTGCTTCTCCTAGGCCTCTGTCTTTGCAGCAGCTCGGCGAGCATGGCCGGGAGCTCTCGCTCTCGCCCTCGAGGCTCGCCGTCGCCTCCACCTGGAGATTGCACAAGCACTAGCACTAGCACTGTAAACGGTACCTCGCTGCAGACGAAGCACTAGTGAAACTGTGGCAGTGACGAGCAACCCCAAAGAGTGGACAGAACCCGTCTGGCGTGGAGACGCGTGGTGCGAAATAGCAGGGAATAATATTGCTGGGTACATCGGGGTTGTCGGGGTCAAAGTGACAAAATTACGACGGGTGACAGTGTGGCAGCTTATACGAAGGCGGCGACTTACTCAAAGTATAAAAATAGTAACTGTTCTTCAAGTGCTATCCGTGACTTCAGGCTCAAACATGTCGTCAGCTGCCCTGCACGCTTGTCTATGGACAAGTACTGAGTACTCGGTAGCACCCGCTTCAACAACGTGGAAACTAGCACAAACCTGCCCTCTTGCAACAGTCAGCTTCCAGTATCGGCGTTGCAGACGATTCCACCTTTAGACCTTCTGGTCCCTTCGAATGTCGCCCACAGGGACAATCTAGACAGATTCAACCTAGATCCCAATCTATGCGCCATTTTCAAGAAGAGAAGGACAGCGATGATGGCTCGAATACTTCTTCCAGTTCGTTGCACGACAATCTATATCCCATGGGTGGAGGATGGCAGGGTGCTCCCGCCGCTCAAGCCGTACACGGAAATAGGCAGCACCCTGCTCAGAATGGCTCTTCTTCAAGTCGGGAGACTCGGATTAACCAGCAGCACCAACCTGTAGGCGGTCGTAGACAAGGTAATGGTTCGCACCTCAAGCGGCACCCAGTGGTGAAAGCAGACATACGCCAATCACTGCGCCTATGCCTAGAAGATGGGATACTTCCTCTCAGCAACTTGCTGGCGAGCTTGAGCGGTCCGCTACTCCGAAAGGGTAACAAGGAGGAGCAGTTGCGCCCGGCATGTACGCAGTGTTTCGACTGCTACTGGGCCAAGAAGTACCACGCTAAAAGTGTCATATTACGAGAAGAGGTATATTTTGTATTTCACGCCCGTTGTTCCCGTTCAAAAAGGCTGACCCATCCTTTCCCAGCTTGACAAGATACGTACTCAGGTAGTAATTATGAAACTGTCCTAGCCTCAATGTATGCAGCGGAAGATTGCAATAATGAAGAATTCGAACGAGAGCGAGAAGTCCAGAATAGAATCTTAGGCAGGAGAATCAAGATTTACGCAATGGAGTGGGACTACTAGAAGCTGAGCGTAACGAAATGAACAAAAAATGCTTTACGGCCTGTTTCACGTATCTGTTTCACGTATCCTGGCTATACAGGCGGAGGTAAACAGCAGATAATGGAGCAACTACAGATCAATCAGGTGATTTTATCAATGGCCATGGATCGGTATCTTTGCATAATTTGGGAACGATCAGCAATGGTCATATATTGCAGCAGGCACCATCTAGGACAATTGGAAGGTAGGTAGACAAGCAATGCAAATGTGTAGAGTGGTTTGAGTATTACCAGTACTTTGGTCAATCGGTGGAGCTTTGTAAAAATTGACGACAACAATGCTTATACGGC
Organism: Cystobasidium slooffiae; assembly: GCA_019775285.1. NCBI lineage: Eukaryota > Fungi > Basidiomycota > Cystobasidiomycetes > Cystobasidiales > Cystobasidiaceae > Cystobasidium > Cystobasidium slooffiae. Next base: position 4,805 of record JACWFZ010000053.1, on the reverse strand, counting down.
ACTAACGGAATGGAAAAGATACTTTCTACATTACCTTTCAGCAAAGCTGATTCTTTTTGCCTTTGACTGGCTGGTTTCATCCAAATGGTGCTCTTTTCGATCTCAGTAACCCTACTTTACTCCTTGCAGATAGAGACAGACGCGGGGAAAGACAAAACAGCCGTTGATTTGATTACGTATTCTACGGAGTTCAGGTATGATATCTTTATCTCGCTTTGCAATACGATCTTCTACCTGCTTTAATTCCAGAGGAAGTCGTTCCTGTTACGCCTGCAGGAAACGATAACGCATCTTTAATCAGCAAATCGAACACCCTCTGTGATATGTCCAAGCATCATCAGGCAAGTATATACCTACCATCCACTCGAGAATTATGCTGCCATTATTTGAGCTGTGATAGCATCTTTGACTGCAATTTCAGTCCTTGTGCACTCTCAGTATCCTGTATTTCCCGGAGTCCTTTCGAGGAGAGAAAAGAGAGAATGAAAAAATGAAAGAGGCGGAAACAAAGATGAGTAAGCAACTTATTCTCTAGTACATCAAAAAAGAATGAATATAGCCGATTGAATGTTTGTGTTACAAACTTTATTCCATGATCTGCTTGCATTGTTTCTCCTCCATCTAATAAAGCACCAAGGGACAATGCAGTTGGTTTGTAATGCCTCTATAGCTTTTATAACTTAATCCTATTCATTTTCGTTGAATGACTGGACAAGAAAGGAAGACGGAGAAGAAGATGCAAACACAATTGACTCGGATGTAGATTTCCTCCAACGTGCACTCGAAGACTTATGGCTCAAGTCACGAATTAAAGACTCAGTGGTTTCCACCAGAGTTTTTCTCTTTTATCTCGCTCATGGTAAAAATAACAAAGTGGAACTGCGTGAGCTTTTCACTTCATACATGGACTAGCAAAAGGACGCGACAAGGGAAAGAAGAAGAAGGAAGAGAAAGGGGGAAAAGAAGGGCAAGTCAAATCACTACTCAACTGCTTTCCTGCTGATGCTGCTGTGTTTAGCGGAGAATCCCAAGGAACATTCGATGAAAAGATCGCATGGTCCGCGGGTTTGACGATGAATCCAAAGTTTCATAGCCTTGTTGTAAAACAGATCTCTTCATAGCCATTGTATCTGTATGAATTCTATTTAAAAAGGTATGAGCGAAGGCAAGTTGGATATTCTCCACCACGGAGGGTTGGCGTTTGAAAACACTCGAGCTGACGGTCTCTATACTATCCGTTTCGATCTTATTGTTTGTGCGTCCTCCAGATCTCCCGAAACCTGTCTCTTGGCTGATGCGCTTCTGCTTCACAGACGCTGCGGTCATGTCGACATGTCGAAGGTAGATTCTGCCGAGTACCCAGATACTAGAGTGAAAGATTGTCACGCGTGTATTAGAGGAAAAGTTCGTCGTCTGCCGTTCAATAAAAGCAATCAGTTACCGAACCACTTGCGCAAATCAATGCAGACTTGTTCGGACCTACGGGAATTACTACGCATGAATATCTTTGCGTCTTCATCGATGCTGCCACCGGCTATGTCAAAGTGTATCATCTCAAATAAAGAGTTAAGTAACTAATTGCTCCAAGTGTCTCGTCAATGGATCGAGAACCAACCTGGAAAACTCAAAAAGAATTTGAAAACAGATGATGGTGGAAATTTTGACATTCAGGACATGAGAGAATATTGCATCGAGTACGAAACAATCATACCTTACACCTCCCTTCAGAATGCTTTCGCAGAAAGACGAATTGGCATCATCACGACGACACTCGCACTCTTCTACTCGACAGCGGACTTCCTGCCAATTTTGGGGATACTCAAGTGCACATGTAGTCATTTCGAGATAGAATCCCTCGAGACGGAAAGCCCACGAAGAACCACTCAAAAGAAAACCTCGTTCCCGCCTGCACATCGAGAGTTGGGCAAACTCGATGCAAGAGCAGAACTTACCACGTTCCTCGGCCCTGAAGAAAAAACAAGCAACTGTCTGTTGGTGGAAAGAGACAGTGGGACATTCTTTAGAGCTCGAGATGTGCGTTTTGTAGAAATATTAGAACAATGTACCCGTTGTAATTAGGCATTTTACTTAGTGCAGAAGGAAAATGCCTAAGTCACGAGAGCAGCTGAAGTAATTATTTGACTGAGTTTCAGTCAAATCATTGCTTCAGTGTACCCTCTCGTGACTTGTGCAGTTTACTTCTGCACTAAGTCATTCAAGTATCATTCTTTCTCACCTTCAACAATCTCCAGAAACTGCTCTAAAGCAGCTCTCAACTCGTCTACGCCACTCACGGTAGTTGACTTCGGTCAGTATAACTACCTCTGATATTGACGTGTAAGCTGATTTTCTACATTAGAGGCGTAGGTTTCCTGAGGCTCGGGTGTCGGGCTGGCTAGCCGCATCTGCTGCATGACTTGTGCTATTAAAGCAGCAATGGCTTGAGGGTCCATGGAGCTTTGAGTAGGATTGTTGTGAGTTTGTGCGGATTCCGACATTTGTGTGGATCGTAGTATGTGCAAAGTGGATTTTGCGCACACAGGGTACTAATAACCTGATGAACTGTATTGATTGATACTGAGACAAGATACAACGAGGAAGATTCTGCTTCTTTTATACAAGATATCGAAACGGCCACACGGACCTAGAAATCGGTCACACGGATTCTGGTACATTCTAGCACAGCCGGCCGTGGAGAGCTCGATGACCTACGCTGTCTCAGCAATATTCGTTGATAGAATTATGCATGGGTACTCGGATGCTCTCTCAAGGACTTTCTGCTGATCGGAGGGACTCTATGCTCGATACGTCAGCCGATGTACCGGTTTCGATGTCACCGTACTCAAGGAGGCTGCCGACGACAGCATGCGGTTGTGCTCCCGGTCCGCTTCGCCTGTGGAATCTCATCAAACATCTGTTGGACACGCTGGGCATCACAGCCACCCCCATTAGTCAACACTTGTCGCTGTCCTGCCCACGCAAAATGCTGATGGGACAGGCCAAGGCCGAGTTTCACGAGCTCCGTATACCGATC
>JACWFZ010000047.1:20678-36155 GCA_019775285.1 Cystobasidium slooffiae | reverse complement strand
ATAGACTTGCCTGCAGCGCGCCACCGCTTACGGTTACATTCGTAGCGCCCCATTATCGGAAATGTTGTACTGGGAGGGGTGTTCCCTGCAGAGCGTGGGGGTGCAAACTTGGCCTCCACGTCTAGACAGACGGAACACCTGCCTGCACATGGCCTTGCTATTGCGCAAATGCACGGCCATCACTCCCTCGATCAGCGAAGAGCTCAGACTGTTACGGCTGCCGACTTCGAGGAATTTCCAGGATTCGGACGCTGCGTGGGCAGCCTGAGGGCCCCGCCACGTGTGCCTTCAAGTTCGGCATCGAAACTCAACATACTTGACCAAACACCATATGAGGCACAACCTCGAGATGGTGGTGACAGGGTAAAGTGTTTTACACAGACACGGGGTGCTATCCACTCACCCGACGCTCCCTTCTATCAGGCCTAGATGCTGCTACCGTCACATGATACCACCTTCATCAACTTCACCTCTCTCCTTGGCTTTGACTTGTATGTCTTGGACCCAGCTAATCAAGACGTCAAGAAAGACGTGTTATATGATGACAACCTGTGGATGGGCTATCCGATACTTCATTCCCGGAACTACCACCGCTTTTCAGGAAAGCTCGACACGGCAGTCTAACAGGTGAATCACTGGGCGAGCATCGCCTTCAGGCTATGCTTTCCTACAAGTCTGGAGCCTGTCTTGCACCGATAATTCTCAGCAACGGAAAGCATAGCGGCGACAAGTCTCTTAAATTCGTACCTGTTTCTACTGAGTTCGGCAAAGTCAAATTGTGCAACTCGCCCGCGGGTTGCCGAGCCAGTTGTTTCTTTGATGATAAGGTCATTGTCACCGACCCACGCGACCTCGGTGATCACAGGATCGTGCACATCGAGCGGAGATTCGGTTTCAAGACGGTATGTTGCGCTCTCGACTGTGAAGCCAGACTTGTATGCCGCCAGATCGAATATATTGAGTGTGATTTTGGGATTCGGAGCTGATGGACAGATAAAGCTCCATCAGAAGTAATTTAAACCGCAATATGTAACTGCACTCACTGCCAGGCTTAGGATATCGCATGTCCACGGAGCTCAGGTAGGCTTTAGCACCTGGTCTCGCGTCGCCAGGGTTGCAGACAGGGTAAGAATAGACCAGGACTTCGGACTCATCTAAAGGACATGAATGCTAGCTTCTTTCCATCTGGACTCCACCAGACTGCCAAGCCGTCTTCAAAGGCTTCTTCTTCGTAAACCCAATTTGGGACGCCGTTGAAGATGGTTTCGTTGCCATTGTTAATTATGCGGATGATAGAGGAATTGGAAGGTGAACCATGGTCCCCTGGGGTTGTGAGTGTTGACACGTATATATCGTTGCTCTGTACTAGAGCAATACTGTGGCCTTTAAGAGCCCGATGAGCAATAGAGGTTGATGGCGGGAAAGTTTTGGTAATGAGCGGAGTTGTAGTTGAATGTTCCAACTCGTGAATCCAGTAATTGGAGCCTGAACTGTGTCGCCAAAGCTTGCCTCTATCTGCACCCAAAAAAAAATGTATCGTTAGTTTGGCGAAACTGCAAAAGTGGCATTATTTTCAGTCGAATGCCATAGTCGTTCAGCACTTTGCTTCCTCTACCAGGAGTCGTGTCGAGTTGGTGTTCAGGTCGTGAAGCATGATGGACGGATCGTTTGTACGGAAGGAGTAGACGCCATCTCCGGCCGTATGTAGCGGTCAACTCCAATACGAACACACCGTGTCAGTGAACTACAGCATCAACTAGTATTATTCGCCACCCCTCACCTTCGGCCATCCAGTCTAGGTGCTTTGAGCATACCCAGAAGGTGCCAGGAGGTAATCATCCAGCTCCAGCTTCTTCTTTGCACCAGCATGCTTGGTGGAGGTCGCTGTGCTCTTCAAGCTGCTGTCTCCAAGGAAGTACGCCGCGAAGAGGACCAGTACAAGAAGCAGGACCGTTGGCAGCACAAGAGGACGCTGTCGAGTCGCAACTTAGTGTATGAGCATGGTGAGCAGTCAAAGTCGACACTTACTCGTAGTACGTTCGAGTCTGAGCTTGCATTGGCCCTCATCCATGCTGGTTGATGCGCCTCGAGGTCGTTGTTATCGTCGTCATGATCGTCTTGTTTATGGTCCAGCTTTCTCTTCTGCCTCAACAGGAGCGCGTCCAGAGTGCCATCTCTGCCCACCCGCGTCTGCTGCTCCTCGCCCATCTCTTCAATCGCAGTGCTCTCATCGCTGTCGCTGTTCTCGTCGTTGACTCCTGTAGGCCTCTGCATGTACCGCGATGCTGCCTTATAGACCTCGATTGGCATAAACAGCTGCGAAAGCCTCAACCGACGATTGGACTGGTGATGACTATGAGCGTGCCAACGGCTGTCACAGAGGGAGCTGAGCTCATACGCCTCCCCATCCCCTCTTCCATCATGGCCTGGCATCATCTGCCCATAGCAATCACGAATTTGTGAGCTGATTGAAGGGCAAGCAGGTTGGATTATCATAGACATGCGTAAATGACTTTATCAGAGGCAAGACATGACTATGGAGAAGGCCTTAACGTTTTATTTTTTTTGTGACCCGTCCATTACTGTCCCGTCGTGCGACCTTCTACAACGTAGGCAGAGGGACACTTCTCACACTGAGAGGCTAAGGCTATGTTCCTGCTATTGACCGGCTGAAAGGCACATTGCGTCAACAAAGACTCTGAACAGAGAATGTACTGCTCTGCACAACGTCCACACTGCTATGACACGCCCGAACCGCCTCATTTCCGCCCCCTATGAGCCAGGACCTCTCTAACAAATGCATCTAGATCCGGCTTCTTCGGGTATTGCTTCTTCGCCCACACCAGTACATCTTCTGCACTTCCATTAGTCTTCTCTGCTACTTCGATGATAGCACGCTCGGAAGGTGGACCAAAGTTGCCATGAGGATAGCTTTTGTAGTTGTTCATGTGTGCTTCCGGTTTGAGAGCTGGGTATACCTGCGTGAAGAGCTGAAGAGTATCGACTTGATCTGAGCATCTGTCGTGTCTGCAGTCGTAGATGGATTCCAGCATCCTCGATCCTTTCGTTTGTTCGCAAGCAAACGGGTGACCCCTTTTGCGAAGGCTGGCATGATGTCCGAGTTCTGCAGAAGTGCCAAAGATAGAAATTTCTAACATACAGTGAACTGGATCAGTTTGCTTTAAACGGCACTCACGCAGCACATCTCGCCAATAGCATATCCATCTGGAGTACATCGTTGATTCCCATACCGCGACCGCGACCGCGCCACACACCTACAAGGGTCACCGTCATGCTAGTGGGGCTCTTGGCTTCGAGTGTCTTGAGTGTTGATCTGGCCCATTCCTGCTCATCGTTTAGTGTTGATGAGAAATGCGAAGCTTCCTACAATGAGTTCATGAAATCTTACATTCGACTATGACTGAAACAGCGGTCGATGGCGTGTCTTTTCCCATCCCGAGTGCGTCTTCAGGGTCTATCCCTCCAGTCCCTAAGCCTTCTATGCATGCATTAATAGTCGTGGCTATCGATGAGTCATCCGTACTCCGTAGCTCAAGATTGGAGAGACGATCTTCAAGCTTTGCAATCTCGGCAGAAGGCACATAACGTGTTGCTATACGAGCTCGATAGACTGTATAACCAGTCAAGCGCTCGCTGGTGGGAGCCAGGTAGGTGCCAAGTTCACTGTCTAATCGCGACAAGAAGAGATTGGCACCAACGTCTGGAAAGAGACCGATGCCGGTCTAAGATGGAGGTCAGTCAGCAGACTCTGGTCAACCAGGGTATATGTATGTCTTGAAATCACTCACCTCGGGCATGACAAACATGGTCTTGTTTGTTGCGACCCTAAAAGAGCATGCACGGATAAGCCTGCTCCTCCGCCCACTGCGAGGAGAGGACGCTTTGTCAGCATCCAAGCATTGAGCTGCACAGCTGACATGCTTGCACTCACTTGTGATGCCATCCAGCAGTGATATTCCGTTTTGAAGAGACTGTCGGATTTGTGACGTTGCTTGGAGTCTTTCGCGGCTGTTGCCAGAGCAATCGAGATGTTATCAGTCAGCTACGACGTAGCGGATTCATGCAATGTCACGGCAAATAGACCCACCAACGACATCGCCACCGGCGCAGAATGCTCGTCCTTCACCTCTAAGGATGACATACTTGCACTTGGGTCCGCCCGCAGGTCTGAGTGTCTGCAGTACGGTCATCAAACGTAAGCTTATTACAATCACAGGGCTTCCTAGAAGAAGACATGGCACCTTATTCGCCACTGACCTGGAAAGCCGGGATTAACAAGTCGAGCATTTCCTGGTTGAGCGAGTTGAGAGCTTTAGGGCGCTTCAGCATGATGATGCCGGCATGCCTACCGCGATGTAGAGTAACCGCGGCCTGGAAAAGAGGGTGACGTTGGGTGGATCAGAGTGTCCACATACTTCTCTATAGAAAGAGCCACTGCAGCAACGCCGGCCGCCCGCCCTTCTCCTCCCATCCAAATACAAGCAAGACCGACGCACCGCAGCTTTGTCCAGATGCTCGCCGACCATCGCAACACGGCCTTTGGCGTGCGACATGGGGTGCCTGTGTGTACGTCAGCGAAGGCAGTCAAGCTTGGTCGGCCCTCAATCAGCCAGCAATGAATCCAGCATCGATCACCACGCCAAGCTCGCAGTCCTCGGTGGCGTGATCGACTCTTGCCGAGGCTGTGCATGCAACGTTCCAACGGCACTGCACTGCCTAAAGCCCATTGGCTCAAAAATTTTACTCAACCAAGTCTCATCGATCGTCCTCATTCTTTTCACTACTCTCCTCTCCTTCTCATTCCTCCCTTTCTCATTGCTACTGCTACGGCTACGGTACTTCGCACCAAATCGGCATCTCGTGACATTAGCCAACCCCAGTCTACACACACACTCCAAAATGGACGTGCAGCCTGGCACAATTCAGGGTCCAGAGCAGGCAGACGTGTCGCCGCCGACAAATTCCCCTGCTGCTGCGGGCGAGGGCACGGGCGTGGGCATTGGCACGTCACACGAACACGAACACTCAGCCGAAGATTCCCACAAACACAAGATGCAATGGCTGACAAAAGAATATCGGCTCTATGGTGTCATCCTCATCGCCAGCTGCTTTCTGGTGGCAGAACTCGTCATTGGCTTCACCAACAACGCACTCGTCCTTGTAGCCGATGCCTTTCATATCACAAGCGACTTGATAGGGTACGTTGTATCCGTCGTTTGCATTCGTCTCGCTCAACGCGGCCGCGGTGACAAAAAAGATGATCGTCCGCGAGAGGGATTCAGCTTTGGATGGCAGCGTGCCGAACTACTCGGTGCTGCTTTCAATGGCGTCTTCCTATTGGCCTTGGGCGTTTCTGTGATCCTCCAATCTGTTGATCGCTTCATCAATCCTTCCGAACTCGGAAATCCAATACTGGTTGCCATTATTGGAGCAGCAGGCATAGGCTCCAATTTTCTCATGGTCCTCCTCTTGGGCGGCCATACCCATTCGCACGCACACGGCATCGTAATGGACGAGCTTGCAAGTTCAGGAGAGCATCTACATTCGGATCACGCCCACTTTACCCGTTCCCAGCCTAAAAAGAGCCAATTCGATCTCAACATATTAGGTGTCCTTGTGCACATAATGGGAGATGGTATCAACAGCTTGGCAGTCATCATCTCAGCCGTCGTCTATTTGAAGACAGGTTGGATCTACATGGATCCTTTAGCGTCGCTTTTTGGTGAGTCGAGTAAGATTTTTCATATCACCATTTTGGACTTGCCGTTAAATCCGTTAAAACCAATTATACGATGCAGTCGGTTTCATGATTATCGGCACAGCACTGCCGCTGACCCTGAGATCGGGCCGCATGCTTGCTGAGGCTGCTCCAAAAGGTGCCTAAGCTGTCTTTTACTGTGGCTGGCATTCGTGCAGCATAACTGATTCAAGCGTTAATGCATTGCAGACATCGATTTGAAAGGCGTGCATAAAGATGTAGCAGCTGTCGAAGGTGTCGAAGGGGTGCATGTGAGTCCTTTTTCCTTGTATATCCTCCAGAAGCGAGCCTAACACCAAAGCAACAATGCTATGTGATTCTGCAGGAGCTGCACGTTTGGAGCTTGACTCAGACCAAGACTATCGCGGCTTTGCATATCACCGTTGCCTCTGACTCGCTCACCGCTTTTATGGGCCTTAGCCGCAAGATACAGTCCTGCCTACACTACTGGGGCATACACGCAGTTACCATCCAGCCAGAGTTCGCCAGTGCTGCTGTGGCAAGCGAGGACGAAAATGACGAGGCGTCCGCCATGACTCCAACGCGAAGGGCCGGTGTGGATGCAGAGGCGTCTATCTGCCGTATGCGCTGTCCCTCTCAGCTTTGCGAAGAGGCATGCTGCTAGATTCAGAGTTGTTCCCGCAGCTCTTTTTTAGCAGTTCTTCCACTATATTGTACGGTAGTACAACAATATAATGTAGACAAACAGTGCTCCAGCCCATCATCTTTCTGCTACCAATGTTTGCATGGAAGGCTCCAGAACTTCAGTGTCCTAGGCAGAATCAAATTGTGCCACGGCTCCCGTTCAATGTCAACGCCAGCAAACTCGGACGTCACGCGGAACGAGCAGCGACCACACACCGTCGTCGTGATAGTCATCCACTTCTTCTTCGCCTGACGCAACTGACGATCGAAAGGGAGGTCGATTTCTTCCACTCGTTGTTCGACTTTGTTTTCAGCGCGACCGTCGTCCAAGCCGCCTCGCCTCTTCCATCTCTCTGCTCCACCCTTATTCAGGCTCGGGAATATGCTTTCGCGAGAATCGTGAGATCCGCCGCGTCCGCTGCCTATGCCTGACCGATCCCCAAATGTACCTCTGTTCACAAATGCCAGATCATTCAGTACGAGGTAAGCCGCCTTTTGTCCGATAATTATGAGACGTTTGGTGGGCCAGATGGGCCAGAATAGCTCGCATCGTGTTATATATTACTTTGCAAGACTAACATATAGACTGGACGAGAGACGAGCAATCCTGATGCTCGCAAGACGCTCGCAATATTTTGACGCCGACAACCGTCGATTGAGAGCTTCTAAGGTGCGAAGAGACTAAGTGCGGTATCGTACGCATCAGACTAATTGTATGTTCAGCCTCTATTGAGCCCGCCCCGTCGACGCGGCCTCTGCTTGCACGTGCGACTCGTTCGAGAGGTAGTGAATGCAAAAAGGCGACAACTGATAGCTTGAGTCTCCGACCTTTCACTGCAATGAAGGATTACATACTTGCGGCTGAGAAGACGGTCTTCTGCCGATCCGACCTGCAGCTCAGTAGAAACAGGTACGAATTCAAGATACTTGTCGCCGCTATACTTTCCATTGCTGAAAGTATCGGTGCCAGACAGGCTCCAGACATGTAGGAAAATATAGCCTGAAGGCAATCCTCGCCCAGCGATTCACCTAATGTAGACTGCCGTGTCAAGCTTTCCTGAAAAGCAGTGGTAGTTCCGGGACCGAAGTAGAGGATGCACCGTCCACAGGCTGTCATCATTCAACGCGTCTCCCACGACGTCTTGATTAGCTGGCTCGAAGACATACAAGTCAAAGACAAGGAGATAGGTGAAGGTGGTGGAAGTTGTGTCATGTGACGGTAGCAGCGTCTAGGCCTGATAGAAGGGAGCGTCGGTAAGTGGATAGCATCCCGTGTCTGTGTAAAACACCTTACACTGCCACCAATATCTCGAGATTGTGCCTCAAATGGTGTTTGGTCAAGCGCATTGAGTTTCAATACGGAACTTGGAGGCACACCTGGCGGGTCCACAGGCTGCCCACGTAGCGTTCGAAGTCTAGCAGAGGGCCGAGACTGCAGCGTGTCAGGCTAGACCGCCGCCCATCAATATGCCGATGCTTAGGTTCCAGCTTTTGTGCGAGTATAATTTACTTTATAGGAAACGTGTACCTCGTGCTCAAATGGGCATATCTTCAAGCTTCAAGAGCAGAAGCGGCTGATGACGAGGCAATGGTTGATCTAGCAGTGTCACTCGTACCGACCAGCTTCGACCAAGGTCTCAGGATCAAAGGCTGTTGATGGCGAGGTAATGTATGAATCTAACAGAAGAGACCTAAATATATAATCTGTATCTGTCAAGGACTATATCATAATAACTTGTCCGAACAATCGTTGACGAATACACTGTAACCGACTGTAAGGCTGTCGCAAAGGCTTAAGCGTCATGGCCAGATTTCATCTAGTCTATCTTAAAAATACTAGCCCTCAAAGCACTTAGGTAAGAAGTCCGTATCTGTATAGGACTAACCTCTTCTTTCTATAGGTCACCCCTCCCTCACTTCTACAAGCTTACCGATAGTTATCTTTTCTAACGTCGGAACGGACGCTGCCGGAACGGCCTGCAGAATGTTTATTTCGAAGATTTCTACAATATGCACGCGCTGCATTACCCTTCCTCGAGATGTATCACCTGTGTATGTAAACTGCCGGTCCTTTGCTCCCGTCCGTCAGTCGCTTACCGAGCCAAGCGGATTTCGCATCGTCACTAAAGATTGGTATGACGGCCGAATGTGCTGCCATAGCTGGATCTGCCGCCTTTTGCTGCAATTATGCTAGCATATTCTGTCAACCCCTCAAATTTACCCCTCCGCATGCAGTCTTTGCAGTCTTTGCAGTCTTTGCATAGACGCTCCCTATACCTGGCCTTGCTCGACGTGCCGCTGCCGCTTACGTGGGCGGTCCGGCAGCAGGCAAAATCCTGACCGGATCCCAGAGGATGCTTCTAATGGAAACAGCAATGTGATTGATTCCTGTTACCTGTCATTCAGAAAAGAGTAAGAAAGGAGTACCTCAAACGTGTTGCGTCTGATATAGCCGAACGAGCTTATACATTTTCTCGGTTTCGAGTCTCGTGTCTCGTGTTGCTGACGGTGAACACATCCGTACAGCATTTGACCCGGCTACCAGCGCAGGAGATAGTCACTACACTGGGCTTTCATATTGAGCTCCCATCGGTCGGCACGTTGAGCATACAACTTGACAAATCAACACCAGTACGCAAGCTCCACGTGACGGCCACCTCCTCTCGATTTCATTTAAGCGAGAAAAGAGAAGGCTTTTTAGATGTCTGCGTTTCATGAACAGGTTCCTACGGATTCTAGACCCCAACAATAAGAAAGTCATACTGATTGTCTCCCAAGGCTGAAACTTGCTTGCTACCTATCCAAGTTTTATCACTTGCCCTTCAAGCAGTCGTCCACGCAATTGGCTATATAGAAGAGCGCAGCGGAGTTCGCAACTATCGGCTGCCTCCGTTGCTTAGCTCGCCTTATTCCCTCGTCAAATTCAGGGCTGGGAATACCAAAATTTAGGGCCGCAAGAACCCGGCGTAGCCGAATAATGAGGTTTCGCTCATCTTTTCAATCCGTCAGATGAAGTGAATGCACTATCGAGTTTGTGTAGAGCTAGAAGACATATTCGCTCGAGAGAAGGTCACATACAGGCTACCTTCATGTCCACAATGGACAAAAGATTCAGGAGAAGCCAAGCATGTCCTACGAATAGTATGGGGCTAAGCATAGGTAAGTCGTCTGAAAAGGTGTTGTCTGGCGTCCACACGGGATTGCTCTTACATATGATACGCCTCCAGAATAGCATTTTTGCTGAAATACTCTGCTTCCCAATATTGTAGAACACCCGGCCTGCCAAGCGTCTGAGGTTGCCGAATTGTTCTTGCATCTCCGTGTAATAGCTGCTCATACATATTCAGGGGCAGAAGAAAGCCTTGTGAGCTCAGGTTCTGGCGAGAGAGAATTGCGGTGTAGCCTGTATACTTGAGCGCACTCAGCCGAATCGCCTCAGTTAGAGTTTAGAGATAAGTCACCGTTTAATAGCCGTTCTTGATTCTCCCTCTGCTTCCTCAAAACCTTTTCGGCATTTCCCAAATCTCTTCCCCTCTCTTGTAAATCCTGCCAGCGGCATCTATCCGCTTGAGTTACTCTTCCATCTCGCGTGTTTTCTCCTGGAGCTCTAGCTTAGCGCTATGTGCCTGACCAAACAATGGGGCATGAGCAAGCGTGTGGTCCAATTCCTGTTGAAAGTTTCTGCTTACTTGGAATATCGATAGCGAAGTTTACGAGATTGGCAATGCTGGGCAGAGCCAACGAAGTCCGAAGTGCTAGGCAGGAGGTCGGGCTGGGAGGTGTAATTTGATACCCATAGCATGCCCTGTGAGAGTTTTATTCGACCTACGTCCGGGGAAAGTAATAAAGGTTGGATTCGTCTGAAGCCTGGAGTGTTTGCTTCGAGAGTCTGACCGATTGTTTCTAGAATCTTGTCTGACCTTAAAGGAAAGCATCTGCGCACGCAGTCCCTGTCAGCTCGGAAAACAAGGAGCGTAGGGGACTTCACTTCGCGCACGTCAATTTACTGATCTCGAACAGCAGACAGCCCATTCCGTACATGTCCAGCTTTTTATGGTAAGGTTCTTCTCGCTTATCTCCTGTGAATCATAGCTTTAGGAGGTAGGAACTGAAATAGGCTTCGCCAACCTACAGATGAGAGGTACCTAGTGGTCTGAAATATCGTGTTGTTGTGATGTTATCATAACTTTGGTAAGTCGCTCATTTGCAGTATAATGTATCACAGCCTATTCGGGAAGTTAGCATACGTACACCCACCATTGATGTTGCTTCTTGCATATAAGGACCCATCATTTTAGCCAAACCAAAATCCGCTAGTTTGAGCGTCTTGGTAGCTGAATTGAGGACTGGATTCGTTTTCTTAGCCGCCTCGCTCGCTTTTAGACCCTCTGGCCGACTGACTTACTGTTCTCCGGCTTAAGGTCGCGATGAAGTATGTGGCCCTCTCTTGCGATCTCGTATGGCAGAAATGGAGCCCAAGGAGAATCTGCAAGGAAATGTGAAGAACCTGCTGCTCCTCCATGGATTGCCTGACGGAGTAGTACATACTTATTTATTGGTTCAGCAACTTCGCTCAAGGCCAGTAGTACCAGTTAATCATCAGCCTGTGCTGTGGAGGTTACTCCACGAGGTCAATCAACTTGTATACTGGGTGATTCGCGTAGCCCGACAGAAGACAGGCCGACCTTTCTGTCGCACCTCCTCAAATAAGAGGGGTGGCCATTCGCTCCTTGCCTCTGCAAGCACAACTTCCAACAGCTTAACAATGAACTTTTACCACGTTGACAGCACCATGACTGCTTGGATCGGAGATCTCGATCTCATCCTCCCAGACGAGCCTAATGGCGACATGAAGGCCTTGCTTGAGCAGGGGGTCAACAACATTCCTTTCTGCATCGGCGCCATGTTGCCCTCGGTCCGCTGCTGTTGGTCCTAAAGACGAAACAAGGCTTCTATATAGGGTGTGAGCCCTTAGCGCCCACACGCCGCTCGCCTGGCTGAGCCTTGGGTGGCGCGACAAGCGCTGCATCTTTGCCTCGTTCACGGTTGCGGACAGATCGATCGACTACTCACTCTCCTATAAAGGCAGCAGCTTTATCGGGTGGTACAAATTATCTCGCAGCATGTATATATCAGCTTGATGAGGGTCATATGCTTGTGAACCTACCGGCCTTGAAGTGCAAATTATTCTTGCTCGCACCATGCCATTTACTCCGCCGTAAACTTGTGGTACTGGTCTTGGCGTTTCTTGGGATTGGCCGCCTCGTTGGCAGCCCATATCCGATACAGAGCATCGACAGTACGCTTCAATGCATTCGCAGCTGCTTCGTGGCTCTCTGCATCTTCTCTAGCGCTCGGGTCGTCCTCCCTGTCTGTGTCCTAGTCACGAGCTGCTGATAGCACGTGATCGGCCACTGGAGCAGGAGTGGGTCCTGCAGATAGCCGCACGCGAGGCATGCGCATAGCCCTGGTTACTTGCATAGTGTGCTGGCGACATTCACCCTTGAGCTAGCGCCGCTGCTGTGCCTGTATTGCTGCACGCTCAAGCCGCTCAAGCCTATCCTTTACACGAACAACGGGCTGAATTGCCGGTGCCTGAAATTACGGCGCCTGTCCGGCCCACCGCATTTCTAACAGACCAAAGCGCCGGACACGCGCACACCCCTGTCCCGGACACTGCGTGTACAGATACTAAATAGGTGTTAACTAAGAAGACAAAAGCACTAACAGATGCCAGTCACGCTCTCCCGACAGAACCTAATAACTCAAAGGTGAATGAGCGGCAAGCCTATGGGAATGCTTCAATAGCTAGTAGTTTGCAACGAACCTGCTTGTAAGCATTCAGCCAAACAAACGACTTCCGGCCGAATCTCGATTGGTCCCGGCCTGACTGGAGGAGTGACTGGACAAATGACTGAGCCCTTCGCTGGACGCTTCACTGGAGACAACCTCCAGTCATTTGTGGCAGGTAGCGACTGGAGGTCACATTGCCCGCCGTGCACCAAGTTTTCCACACTGCTTGGCTTTTGTCCAGACGTTGGTCGAAATTGGGGATGATAGGTGGATAAGCAATAGCTAGGAGATGCTTTCTAGCTCTGCTGATTCCAGCTACTTGCTTTTCGGGATCTCCCAAGATGTGAAATGCCTCAAGAGGCGTTTCGGAATCGAATGGCCAGAGTACCGGATGAATGAAGAATTGGGACCAGCGAAGTAATACTGACGGTGCAACTGCACAGCGAAAGCCCACCAGCCATCCAAATACGATTGCCAGCGCTGTGGTAGCATTAGCCTTGCTGCCTGCTTTGCTGCTACCCAGCCATCGTGCTTTGCCTCGACCTTTGGCTGGGTGAAAGTCGACACCCAAGCTGAATTCCTAGTAGATGCTCTGGAACGTTTGGAAATGATATCTGAGCCAGGAGAAGATGTGATTAACAGTAAGTTTCTCCCTTTGAATTTGCTCTTTATGCCCTGGCTGAGATTTCTGCGTAGCGCCTCCAGATAGCGGTGATTTCGCCAATCTTCGGACAAAAGGGCGACAACCCGTTTGGCGCGTACGCATTTCAAATGGATATCCAGCTTCGGTAAGCCAAAGCCTCATGTTCTTTCAGTGTGAACAGGAGCTCTTTGATAAGTAGGTGTCGTTTTCCTGCCCATACAGCTTTGACGGCAGATTCTTGCAGGTTTGCCAAGGTGTTGGTCGACGCTGGCATAATTTGGTCGGCATACAACACCTTGGAGAAGCAATAGAAGCTGATGATACTGCACCGCACCGAGCAATAGGCAAGTCGTACATAGGTATAGCTCGCATAGGAGCCTTGACGGCCGGAACCCGTCTGGACACTACACAGGTCGGATCATGTAGGTCGAAATGCTTTGTCATGCCTTCTCCAGTTGCGGACTCACCGCCCACACAGGACAAGGCTTTACATCGTTCTTTGCAAAGTCTTTCCATCCGTGCACAACAGGAGTGTCAGCAAGAAACGTCGTTTCAGTCTGTCGGTCGCAAGAACCACTTAGTGCCCTTTCGCTTTATCGTCGATATGCTACCTGTCAGTAATGTCGGGGACTTCACGTCGGTGTGATTTCCTTTGCGATGCGCACATCATCAAACGCAACAGCAGAAAAGGGATGGGGCGATTGCACAAACCACGAGGATACTCACTGATTGAGCTTGTACACAGGGTTACAGGATTAGGATCTGCCGAGAGCTCGACGGTAGATATCCTGCTTTTCAACTTTTTTGGCCTGATTCAGTTGTGTAAAACACAGCGTTTTTGTGTAATCAATCGTTACCTTTGAGTTCAGCATTTGCCTTATGCAGCGTTCAAGATCTGCCGGAGCGTTCTCCAGGAAGCTACCGAAGTCCTTTGGCAGATCTGACGAGTCAGTGTATGGGCATTATTAGACGAGAACGGAGCCCTGGAAAATTAAACAGTCGAAAGGACTGACGGGGGTTTCTGGTTTCACTTGCCTTGAGTTTGAGTTAACTGGCTCGAACATGAGGCACCCTATGGACCAAACATCGGCTTTTTTTGTAAGTGTACGTACCACGACCGAGTAACTCTTTTCTTTTCGTGTGGTTGAACAAAGTGCCCGAAAGAAGGAATACAGTGCCACTCACTTGGGCCCTGTAGGGCAAGGTCTAGTCCGAACGATAGACCTGGCCGTACATTTCAGCAGATACGATACCTTACCCCTACAGTCGTTTCCGCAGTCTTGCATTCGTTCACAAGGCCCTACCTGAATATCGATGCCTGTCTGAAAGATAGGGTCGGTACCTGACCATGTTGCGTCATAGAAGCCAAAAAGACCACCTGGACCGGTGGAAGATCGTTTGTGGCTCTCCTAAAGAGCCGCAGAGAGGTCCTTTTTTTAGAAATATGTTCCTGGTCGAAAACTCGTTCTGACTTGAGTCGGGTACACTTAATATGCTTGACAGTATTGTCGTTTTGGATAATTTAAAGGGTTCTGACGGTAGAATTGGCTGAAGAATGGTCGACTTTCTTCGGAGCATATCTTCGACTTCGTCAAGGTCCGCCCATCCGCGGCCTTCAAAGTGGGTAAGAGGTCTGTTCTCTAGCTCCACGAAAATGAGTATGTATTGAAATGTTGCCCTAATAGGTGCGCTGGTAGGCGGGCTCTGGTGCTTAGTCATTCAAGTCGCGAGGTGACATCGACGCCCCAGCGTCTATCCATCCTGGCGAGATTTTGGGAAGGTGCATCCAGGCGGGGAAGGATGAACGTTTTGCTGTCTGCCAGATAGTAAGTGGTTCTGAGTGTGGCATGCTGACACTTTCAATACTATCGAGGGTGTCCAAAGCGTTCATTTGCGGAGCTTGACAGGTGTTTCCCGGCAGTGCATCTGGCGGCACTTCTTCCAATTCTCCGACCAGAAGAGAGCGGCCTCTCCAGCGCATAGAAAGTTCACATGAGCGCTCTAGCATTACCGTATGGAAGTCATTAGTAATCGATCCCTTGAGGAGCGCATCACTGCTATGTAGCAGCATGCTGAACTCCCACAGCCCATCTGGCCTGATGCCTTTCGCGCCTTATATGGAAGCTCACAAAAACAATAACAACGTCAGCTGTGAAGGAATACTACGCCCTGCATCCTCTACCATGAAGAGGCTCCAATATTGAACCATATACCAACTTTTGGGTGTCTCGCCCATAGACATATCTTGGAGGACCAACGGCGTCATCTTGCCCTGACCAGCAGTAAAGGCTCTGTGTGGAGCTTCGGCACTTCATCGCTGGAGCGCTGTAATGAGATAGGTGAGTGCGCACGTCCCCCCCCCCCCCCCTTTCCCTCCCAAAACCCTTGTTCTCAAATCTTGCCCACTTCAAATACACACACAAAGGGCATCCCTCTGCGTGAAAACTTGTAGAGGTCAGGCTCGGATGCCTCCAGCCGGAGAGAAGCTGCGCAGTCCAAGTTCGGCAGAGTGCCATGTCTGCCTCAAATCACCGATCTGTCAACGGCTGGTCTGCAGTCAGGGGCAGCTTTATAGTTTCCACTGGACCTTAAATCACATGCCACGTCCTCATCACAT